>BQKN01066294.1:124207-162688 GCA_022839385.1 Asparagus kiusianus | reverse complement strand
GGGGGCTCGGCCAAAGCCGAGCCACCCACAGGTGGCTAGGCCCTGTTCTGTGCACGGGGCACAGTTTTGAGCGCCTATAAATAGGCCTCGTGCTCATTTGGTTCAAAGGGGGGATTTTTGGAGGGTCGAAGCTCTGCCGGATTGGAATCTGAGATCTAAAAAAAAGATTGGAGCTTTAGAAGATTGAAGACTTGGACTTTGAGATCCGGTGCTCGGCGATCATCCACGCCAAATAAGGCAAGAGTTCGAGAGGGACCGGATCTAAGATCTACACGATTTTCCTCCGGATCTAAGCTTGGTTCTTAGATCCCGAGAAGAGTCTCGAATTCGCTTGGTCGATTTCGACACTTGGGCTACTATTTCCTTGGCGAATTAGTACCCCACCCGGCTATTATTTCCTTTGCGGAATAATACCCGTTATATCGTGTAGATCTGACCGGATCGAGATCACGCGGTGGTCCACGGCAAATAACCCCGGCGCCGGCAAAGAACCCATACAAAGCGAGTGACCGCAAAACAGGAGCTCGCGATTCGTTCGACATAAAAGGAAATAAATTATAATCTTTCTTTTTCTTATTTTTGATTTTCATTGTAACCGGCTCTTATAAAAAGACCGGATCTTTGTAACGCATAAAGTTGTTAACTAAGAGTGCAATGACATCAATGAAGAAAGAAACAAATTTTCCCGCGAACAACAGTAGCTTATGCATTGTCAGTTGATAATTTTGTGCCCTTCAGCTATTCAGGAGCTACTTCATGTGATGAATTTACTAATATTTACGGTCGTCGTACAGACAATTCAGTCAATTTGTTGAGGAGACCTCTTTTAGTTAGCAAGTTCAAGTCGAGCTTGGACTTGATCGATACGTGCCGCACTACGGGGCTATTGGAGAAGGTGGAGTAAGTTAGCTTATTTTGGAGTGAGGAATCTTCTACGCATTTGAGTCAAGGTGGAGATTTGTTATCGGTTGCCTTAAATACTCAAATTCATATTGCTTTGGAAGTTTCTTTTTAGGTTGATTTGTTTTGATCAAGAGTCCTACTTACATTAGACTTTGTACAACCAATCATATTAGAGGTTTGTTTCTACTTGGACTCTTGTTGGGTTTTAGGACATGTAGACTTCTATTCCTATTAGAACTCTTATTCCTTAGACAGCAAGGAGCTGGGATCTTCAATGTTACATAAGAATCGTTTTTCAAGCCAATTAGATTCATCAATCTTCAGAGCACCAATCAAGAAAAGAGAATTCTTTTGTGAAGGATATTTGATATTTTTCTCTTTTGTTCCTTTTATTTAGAGAGATTGTACGGGAATTTTGGGGTGTTATTTGGGATTGAGAGATTGAGAGATTCACTTTTTATTCCTCACAAATAATAAAGCTTTTCTCCTCATTCGCCCGTGGACGTAGGCTACAAGCCGAACCATGTATATCTTTGTGTTCGTGTGCTCTTGACATTTTCCGTGCTCTCGTGTGATTGGTATTAGCTTATCCTTGGGAGTTCGTCTTAAGATCTTGTTTATTTTTTTTCATTTATTTGACTTTTTTACCCTATATATGAGAATTTGACAGATTTGGCCATGGGTGAAATTAATCAGTGTATATGAGGATAAAGTTGAGTAGCAGAAGATATTCTCTCAATACATCGGTACCCTTGCTGACAACGCTGCTTGATTTGGATATCAAGAGTGCTTTAATGGAGAATGTCATAACTATTATTGTATTTGGCAAAAAGGGCCCGTTTGGATTGATTTTTTGGAGCTGTAAAAGTGGGGAAAGCTGCCAAAAAGTTGACATTTTTGCAGCTTTCCCCCTACTTTCTCCCTCCAAAAACAGGAACCAAACGTCCCTTCAGATTAAAGTAATTCTCCAACGAAATGGTCTTCATCCTGCATAAACCAGACTACCAGAGGGGATCCTATACTATAAGATTGACTAGGCAAGATTGAATTTAAAGACCAAAATAATACAACATAACAAGTAGAATCATTCAGCTAGCATCCGACTATGAATTCAAGTATTGCCAATTGAATCAAACTGAAAAATACATCAAAATATGCAAGCTGCCAACTGAATCAAACTAGCAAACAGAATCAACATAGCACAACAAAGAGATTCTTACATGAAAATTCCTGCTTGCAGAGGAAAAATCGCCAACTCCATCGCGAGAACTAGACCCTACAGAAGGAAAAAAAAAAATTAGACTCCAAAATTAAACCTCACTACCAATGTACAACAAGAAACAACCTTTCAAAAAAAAAAAAAAAAACTCACCTATCCTTCTCCCAACAAGTTTAGCAGTACAATGTCGTGGGAACTGACACGGGTCAGACACATCAACCAACCCATCTTCATAATCGTGAGCAGACGGCCTTAAAGGCCCAACACTTAAAGGCCCAACATTGGGCCGGGCCTGAAACGGGCCGAAGCTCATGACGAGGTTCGATGGCTCCACGATTTCCTCCTTGGTAGTTCGAGGAGGAGGAGGAGGGAGCAGAGGGTTATTATTCGGCATGAAACTGCGAGGTAAGCGAGATTTGAGGTTGATGGGGATGAAGTTATCGTGGTAATTTGGGCACAGTCGTCTGATCCAAGAGGAGTCGAGAGCCATTATTCTCTGCTCGCTGTTGTTCTTGCTTACTAGAGGAATCCAAGGAGTCGACATAGTTGCAGCTGAGTTTGTTGCTTTGGAGGAACATATAGACATTCATCTGGTGAAGGATTAGCATGGAGGACTGTGGGTTGGCAGCATGGAGAATCCGAATCATGCCAATGGTCACGGTTTGTGGCCCCCAACCTGGACACGGGACATGATTCTTTGGATTTGGATCCTCTCCACTACTTTTTTCACTAAAAAAAAGTAGTGGAGAGGACACGACTTTCATTCTACTCCATTGATTTTATTTCAATGGTTGAGATGAAACTAATCTTTGTTAACTATAATTATGGGAATCAATTAGCCTAGCATATCTCCTATTTTTACTCCTATCTAACGTACTTTCCCAATCTTCCATATTCGGTCCTTCTCTATTTATTTTTCAGATTTTTTTCCGGTCTTTTTTCTTTCTTTTTTCTTTTTTAATCTCCGCTCGCTTTTTTCTTTTCCTTTTTTTTCCTCTGTCGAATATTCTTTTTCTTTTTCTTTTTTGTTTTTTACTTTCCGATCAAAAGAAATTATCTTTCAAGTTTTTACACTAATTTTCATATCGTAATATTCATGATTATTCAACATTAGGAAAAAAAATTATTGGTTTTATTTCAAAAAATTGACTTGAAAAATATTTATCTTCATGGAAATTTTTTTATCTAGATTCTAAATTAAAATATCTCTTCATTTTATTAGATCCATAGCATATTTTGTTATGAAATATTTTTGTAATTATTACATAATAAATTTATATTTTTTTAAATTATATTTGATTCTTTATGCTTCGTTTGGATATCATGGTGTTTTTTGTCGTGTTTTTGTAAAAAAACACCATAGTGTTGTGTTTTTCCCTTAAAGTGTTCTCAAAACATCATGTTAAGTGTTTTTTATCAACCCTAGTTTGACATGTAACGACATTATTATTAATATATTATTACTATATTATATATTAATTATAATAAAATATTTTATAAATAAAATATTATAATATTTAGTTTATTTATTATAGTATTATAAGTATTAAATATAATACAATATAATATTGTATAACGTATTATAATAATATATTATACTTTAGTGTGGTATATAATATTATAACGATTACATATTATTTTCAAATAATATCATATTTAATTATTTTGGTATACCAATTTTATATTATATAATATTTTTAAAATAATATTATTGTATTATTAATATAATATTATACAATTATTAATATAATATAATATTATTAATAATGTTAATATTATGTTATTATATTAATAATAAATTAATATATTATAAATATATTAATTTTATACAATATATTATTCTTTCTAATTTGTTAGAGTTTATTAATAATACTTTAATAATATATTAATAATTTATGATATGAACAAATACTGTTATGTTATGAATATATTATTTTTACATTAACATTTTGTATGTAGGAAAAATTGCAATGAAGAGAATAAAAGAAAATTGAATTGAATTCCTTTGATCTCTATTACAACTTGATTACAAAAGAGAAGAAAACGAATTTGGTTTTCTCCTTTGTTTAAAACTGGGTTCTTCTTGGTAGCGATGGAGTGCCTCCCTCGAATGCTCGCGTCGAGTTTGCTCTCCGTTGACGATCCGACGTTTTGATTCACTAGAACGATGTCTTCTCCTCACGATTTGACGTTGTGGAGAACTTGCGTGGCAAGTTTAAAACTCTGGACGAGTTGATAACTCTGAATGAGTTTTGAAGAACTCTGTAAAAGAGTTGTTTTGAACCGAAAATCGGTTGTAAGCCAAGGATAGAAGACTGTTGCTCCAGGATCCTTCGAGATCTCCTTGTTGCCGAATGTTACCGAAGGATGAACGTCGATCCCCTCAAAAGCCTGCCTCCAGTGGTCGATCCAAGCCAGGAAATTCCAACCGACCGAACCCAAGAAGCCCACCCTTAACTCAGTTGAGTTTACCCCTATTTATAGAGGATTAGGAGGGTGTAACCACCCCTTAAATCTCTCCTAAGTGGGGTGTAACTGACCCCTTAATCCGCTCCCAAGTGGGGCGGAAATCCCTCAGATCGTGGGGAAAACGGTTCCTGCAACCGTTCAGCTCGTGTTTGAACGAGTCAAACGCCCACCTTGGCGTTCAGGACCCTAACCTCACGTCTTAGAATCGAGACGCGAGGTTAGGTGTTGGCTGAACACCAATGAACGCGAGGGTCGCTCGCGTTTGACTTGTTGTAGCTTGGAAACGCGTGGGTCGATGTTTGGTTGAATCCCACGTACGCGAGGGTCGCTCGCGTTTAGCTTGTTGTAACGCGGGTTCGACCCTAGCGTTTTGATGTTATAACGCGGGTTCGACCCTGGCGTTTTACTGTTGACACACGGGGAGGACCTCCGCGTCTTGCCTTGAAGAGATTATCAATGAGTAATCTCTTTTGTCATAGCGTTGCAAAGATCATTGTCTTGTAATCTTCGTCTTGGCTCCTTGAGATGTGAGAGTCGTCAGATTGTAACTCTCGATGTTGATTGTGAAGGCTGTTGATTAGAGCTTTCATCAGTTGTTGTGAAGGTCGTCAGATTGTAACCTTCAGCGATCTACGTGAAAGTCTTCAAATTGTAGTCTTCTGAAAGTCGTCAGATTGTAACTTCCATCATCGGTGTTTGATGGGGGATAAGCTATCTATTGTGATTTTTAGACAGCCTACACATTTCTTAGAAATAAATTATTTTAGTGTTAAAAATTATTTTACTTTATAATATATTATATTATTTATTCTATAATATATTAATATTTTATATATTATACTACATTTACCATACAATATATTATGATAATAATATTATTATATTATTGTTTTATTATTAAATATGTTACTATTATATGATATTTTATAATTATTAATTTATTATAGTTTATTTATTAAAAGTTAAACAATATCATCGGTCGACTCATGATTGAAAACTCAGATGCTTAATTTTTACTGAAAACTTAATTTTCTAAATTCAAGTAAAAATAACAAATCAACTCCAAAAATAGTAAAACTTAAAGAAATATTTATATACATAAAAATAAACATGTTAAAGAAGAAAGTTTTGAAATATCATTTCTCAATTGTGAATACTTAATGTTTTGCAAAAACGTTCAAGATACGAGTTCGTTAAATTCTTGATTTTGACAAAATTCTTTCAAACAAGTTTTGAGATTCTTTTTAATAAATTAATCGACTTTAGAAAAGATGTAAAGTAGTATTATTTAGTCTATAATCTAAAAACTTATTATATTTGTGACGCCCCTGGTTTCACACAAGGCTACAGTCCGAGGTGAATCCAATGATGTCAAACCTGTCATGCACCCATACCGTGCAACGACATGTTTCACCATCACAGTAATATCTCTCTAGTGGAATCAAATAAGATAGTACATGTACAAGCAGATATAAAAGAGATAAAGAAAGGAAATAGAACAGACATAAATGATAAATTTCCAAATAATCAGGTCTCAACAAATATAAAAAAATTATGTCCAACAATCTGATATAAATGATCTAAAAATCTCAACTACAAGAGTCAACTGAAAAATATCATAGGTTCTCAACTCTCAAAATGAAATGCAAGTCTAATAATCAACTAGAATTAAAACTAATCATCTGTGGAGCAGAAACTACTATAAATAAATGACGGCGACTATGCTGAAAGTCTGTCAACCTATGGCTCTTCGACACTCTGCTACGCTGCCTGCAACAGCGTCATAGTGCTAGCAAGATCATCTTCATCCGTCCCTAGGGGAAGGGCTACTAAGTATGATGGATGCTCTACCTATAAGTGCATAGTCTACCTAGATCATTTTACCCTATACTATATGGAATTTATGTCTAGAAACTTATAACACAAGATTGGTACGTCGAGCGAAATAATCTAAATAAGGAAACTCTCATATATATCATATGTCTCAAGTCATAAATTTCTAGATATAAATTCCAACTAAGAATAAAACAATAAAGGAGAACAATACAGAAAGAAATACATCAATCATGTCCAAACAAAATATCATCCAACTCCTCATACTACCCTTAGTGGACAAAATAGATACCAGTACACTATCCCGTGTACCAAAGTTGTAAAATACCTTCACAATAGATCATATCGAATGAGTGTCAATAATCGCCTAAGCTTATGTTATCATCAAATTTATCAAATCGTCCTTCTCTAAAATTCTTCAACTCATCACACCCCGTGCGGACCGATAAATAGTATATCAACTCATCGCACCCCCATATAGACCGATAAATAGGTATATCAACATCTACGCAAAACCACGCTGACCAAAATCATAGGTTCAATGACCTCTGCGCACGCTCGTGCAGACCAAAAATACATAAAGGAGTGAAGTTCATCGCAGTCTCATTGCGGTCCTAACTAACGCACTCAGAGTGTAGTCCATCCGCGATCTCATTGCAAGCCCCAACTAACCTCACTCAGCATCCTCAATAAAAGCTAACTATAATAGTCGTTACTCGTAACGATTACAAACTATTTGGCTATTCCAAACAATGAATTTGTATGTACTCAATCTCCACACGTGTATTCCTCAAAACACGTGTATAGAATATCACATGACTTGCACTACGCGCTCGTATATCGAACCCTCATGTAAAAGGTTCAAACTTATAATATTGTGCTTCATCAGTCGACCGACGAAAGTTTCAGTCGACTGATTAGCTGAGGTCATACAAATCACACACGGACGAGCCTGTCAGTCGACTGATGTTTCTCATCAGTCGACTGATGACCTCCCGTCAGTCGACTGATAGCAACATCAGTCGACTGAACAGACCAACTTTTACAAATTCAGATTTTTACTTGATTTTTATTCAAAGCTCGGGGTTTTATTAACTTATATGAATAAAAATTGATTCAATAATCATGATTACTTAACCAGGGGTTTGTTTAAACAAGATGAAATCACTCATGGATCTAAGGTTTTACATGCAAATTAACTAAATTCATGTTTATTTTGACAAATTAGTGCATATAAACCAAACTTAAACTGTAATTAACATATTAAGATTAACTCTAATGATCATGATCATCCAAACACGAAAATTTCTGACTTACTCTATTGTTCTATGCATGGGTTTAAGATATCATATCACAAATTAGGTTCTAACACTTTAGATTAACCCTAAGCATGAGATTAATTGCAAATATCACGTAAAAACTTTATTTTTAAACTAAAAGAAAGGTTTGAATGGAGGTGATCTTGCCTTATCATGTGTACAACCCTCTGAAATAATCAGGAAATGATTCCTCATCGCCAAAAGCCGCAAATCTCGCCTTCTCCTGGCTTCTCGCCTCACAAGACTTCCCCGAAAGCACAAATTTAGAGCTAGTTTTTTGAGAAAGGAGGAGAGGGGCTGATAGGGTTTGGATCATAAATGAGAATATGTATTTTTTGTGTATAAACATGTATATATATAGCTGCAAACCCGAAACAGGAAACTCAGTCAGACTAAGAAAAAATAGTCTTCGGTATTGTGGCTATAACTTTCTCTTACGACTTCGGAATGAGGTGATTTAAGAAGCGTTGGAAAGATATTAAATATGTTGTCAAAACAGGAATATAATAATATAAAATCCAAATTAAAGAGTTAGAAAATTCAGGCCTGATCGGGAGCAGTCATGATGTCACTGCCCTAGAAGATTGAGGACCCGTCTATCGCCATGGCGTAATCTGTCCCCTCTCCCCTAGTGGTAAAAACCCCCAGAATCGGTCGGTCTTTGAACTCGGGTGTGAGTCACAGAGCTTATGCTTAGAAGAAAACGGTTACCCAAAATATAAATGTAAATATGTAGCTGAAATTTCTTGGAGAAATGAGAGTAGAGAAAGAAGAGAGCTTAGAAGTTGTTCTTCTCTTCGTTGGTGTGTCTCTGAATGAGCTCCACGCCTGCTTATATAGGTGAGGAGAAGTGTAACCCCCGCTGAATCCAAGGGACCGTTACGCACAAATCTTGCTTCCGTTACCCGCATGCAGCCGTTACAAAACGTGTAAAACGTGTAAAAATAAAAGCTTGAGAAGCAAAAAATGTGTACGTGTGCGGTGTGGCGTGGCGCGCGTGTGTGAGCGGGGCGAGGCGTGGCGTGCGTGTGCGTGTGCACGCGTGTGAGATAGATATGCAAAGCCCACAAAACCCAAAACACTATTTAAACCCCAATAAGGAGAGAACCATTATATACCCTATACTATTCATCTTATTTTCCAATGTGGGACTATTCACAAAGGCAAAATTAGCTTTTCATGAACAAAATATCCAACAGTCGCCCCCCCCAAAAAAAGCAATATTGACTAAAAATTCAAAAATAATAAATCAATAAATCACAAAATAAATATAGGTTGGGCAACCTTTCGTATCGTGAATTCAGGAGAGGTAGCTTTCGGCTTTGAACCTTTTCTTAGTGAGTTCATCGCCACCTGAGGGACATAATGGACTAGGCCTTGAATTAGGCCCCTTGGATTAGGTATTGATAAAATACACACAATACGTTTTCATCTATTGAGCTAAGAGGGTTGAGCATTAAAGGCTATGCTCACAAAAAACTGACTCATGAGAGTTTCTAGGGGTCAGCCCTGCCCCCCCCCAATCGTGGCCATCACGGTTCCTCTCACGTAGGTAAGTCCTCAAAGGGTACTACAATTATTTATTTAATACCCCCCACAATACACACATTAGACTTATTAAGAGTAAAACTCAGCCTAGCTAGCTGTATCATAAGAGCATCGTCATCATAGAGAAGGGGTAGTAGCAAATGCTACATAATAATATTTAAATATATCTAGGTCGATGCTCCACACGAGAGTCACTTGTCCAGCTTGTTTCTACCACATTGAACCAACATTGGGACTATGTCTTCAAATAAGGGTTGGGTTGCCGCTGTCAGTGACCTCATTTATGGGATTAATCCCATCTCACTCAATGAATCCAGAACCATGCTTCTGGATAATCCCTTAGTCAAAGGGTCAGCAAGATTTTTCTCAGACTTTACAAAGTCCAAGATCATAACTTTGCCTAACAGGCATTGTACAGACTTATATTTTATTTGAATATGTCTGTTATATTTTTTATTTATATATACTTGCTTTAGAAGCTCTATGGTAGATCTAGAATCAGAGTAAATGGAAATAGGAGGATGTTAGACCCTAGAGGGGGGGTGATTAGGGTCTTATGCTAAACTAATCCGATTAAATACCAATTAAAACTAATTAATAAGTTATCCTAGCAAGTATGAAATATAATAAGAATATAAGCTAGAATAAACAATATGAACAATGAGATATATCCTATATGATAAAAATATATGCAAGGATATATAAACAACACAAGGGTAAATAATCTAAACAAGATAGTGGATGAAATAAATGAGCAATGCACAATTGGCGATATAAGATAAATGCAAAAATAAATACGCCAAAGACAAACTCAAACAAGCAATATGATCACGGAGTTCGGACCTTCCGTCCTACGTCTCCACTCCCCACTCCCGGGGAGAAATCCACTATCACAACCGGGTTTTCTACGCTCACCCGAATAACGTTTACACCTCACAGTGTCGGTTTTCAACGCTCACCGAACAACGTTCACTCCTCACACTCGGTTTTCTAGTTCACCGAAAACTTTCACAACACACTCGGTTTTCTAGCTCACCGAAAACCTTACAACACTCACAATGTAATAAATATAAATTTGTTCTCTATAATAGATGAGAACTCAATTAAGCACAACTCAAAGTTACAAACTCTCACCACCCAATTATACTATGTATGTAAATACTAAAAGCTCAATGTGGGTGTGTGTAACAATGAGTAAATAAAATCAATTCAACTAAACTCAAATATAAAATCTAGCCTAAGAGCAATGATAATCAAACAAGTATATAAATGTAAAGCTAGAGTTTGAGTTTAGAAAAACTTCTCTAAAACACAAAGAAGATGATGAAGAAGATTGAGAAAGAATCCCTCAATCTGCAGTGAAGCTTCCTTCTTTGTAAACAAAACCCAAACTTTAAACAACCAGTAAAACCACACTTAAACTCTTTTTAAAACCCTTGTTAAAAACTTCTTTTTCATTGATTAAAAAGAGATCAGCAATGGGGTATTTATACCCACTCAAGATCTCAACAAAAACCCCAAACCAAATGACAAAACAGCTCCAGAGAAATCAGCTCAGAAATAGCCGTTAGGAGCCAACGGCTCTTTTGTCGGTCGACCGGAAATTTTGGCGGTCGACCGATAGAGCTTTCGATCGACCGGACCGGTCGACCGACCAACTCTCTGTTGCAATCTATCGAAAGATCAGATGAGCGGTCGACCGGTGCGGTCGACCGAAAACTGACACAGCAGAAAACTGATATGCTAATTTAAAACACTGTTTAAAAATATCAAATAAATTCCAAAAAATGTAAAACTTTGGGGAATGATTATAGACATGATAATAAATATTCTACAATGACTGGTTATCAGAAAGGACCTCCCAAATGAAAAATGTCATCATTTTACAAAATAGTCCAAAACATAAAAATATGAGATACTTGAATTTTGATGTTTTGACATAAACCAACTTTTAAAACTTTGTGAAATATTTTTATAGACTTAGTAAAACATATATAGACTGATATTGAAGTCTATAAACTAATAAGACAATATTTTCACAAAATTACATATTCTATGCAATGTTTTCAAAAACACAATAGTAAATATGAAATATATGATTTCATATTTATAAACATGAAAACTCAAAAACTATGTATGTATATATATAACTATATATATACATAGAAACCAAAACTTATGTATATATATATAACTATATATATATACGAAGAAACCAATAAATGTGTGTGTATAGATATTGAGCTTAGAGTATATAACACACATAATATAAAATCTATAAACTACATTACCCAAGCAAACTTGATCTTCAATAAGCTTGACTTGGTACACTATGCGGATGAAGCTTGAACTTGATCTTTAACTTTGAATTGTAAGGCTTCAACCCATAATTCTGCCAACCTCCTTATTAATGTGATCGTGTAGGCTCAATCCATCCAACCTCCAACTACGTTGTTTGTCTATAATAAATAAGAAAACACAAATACTAGACAAACAACATTAGAAGTAAATTGTTTGTTAAACATCATCAAAACAAGAAGGTCAACAGAGGAGAGAGTTTAGGGACCAAAGGAAGTTCAGAGAGAAGATCTTTTAACCATTCGGCTTCTGTGCAAGTAGTATCAAGAGCAATCAATTCAGACTCTATGGTGCTCCTGACAATTACAGTTTGCTTATAAGATTTTCAGGATACAGCTACACCACAAAAAAGAAATACATATCCAGATATAGACTTTATACTATTCGAATCTGTGACCCAGTTGGCATCACTATACCCTTCTATAGCATCAGGGTTACCAGTGTAAGTCAAGCAATAGTCAATTGTGTATTTCAGATATTTGAATACTCTTTCTAAGGCAGTACAATGATCTTTGCTAGGGTTGCTAGTATACCGGCTCAGTCTCCCTACAGCATAGACTATATCGGGTCTGGTCCGATTGGATATGTAAAGAAGAGATCCAATCAGCTGAGAATACCTCAGCTGGGAGACAGGATCACCTTCATTCTTCTTCAAGGATATAGAAGAATAATAATGTGTGGAAACAGGTTTAGAGTTATGAAAGTTAAATTTGATTAGCATTTTCTCAATGCTATGGGAAAGACTCAAAGATATTCCTCTAGTGTCTCTAGAGATTTTCATTCCAAGTATCATGTCAGCAAGACCTAAGTCTTTCATATCAAAGTTTTTGGAAAGATAATCCTTAACCTTTGAAATTAATTCAAGTGTTGTTCGAAAGATAATGATATCATCAACATAGAGACAAAGAATGACATAGTCCTTGTTTATCACTTTAGAATAGACACATTTATCGTGTTCATTCACAGTGAAGCCATATTGTGCAATGACGTTGTTAAATTTCCGGTGCTATTGTTTAGGAGCTTGTTTAAAACCATACAAAGATTTAACAAGCTTACAGACTTTGTTTTCCTGACCCTTGGCAATGAGGCCTTCAGGTTGGTGCATATAGATCTCTTCATCTAAATCACCATTCAGGAAAGCAGTCTTGACATCCATCTGATGTATGATTAGCTTATGGATAGCAGCAAAGGCTAATAATACTCGGATATTTAAGATTCGGGCTACAGGAGAATAGGTATCAAAATAATCAATGCTCTTTTGTTGAGTATAGCCTTTAGCTACTAATCTAGCTTTAAATTTATCTATGGAACCATTAGCTCTGAGTTTCTTCTTGAATATCCACTTACAACCAATAGGTTTATAACCTGGAGGTAAGTCGGTGAGTATCCAAGTATGGTTTTCCATGATAGATTTAATTTTATTATCGATAGCTTCTTTCCAGAAAGGAGATTCAGGTGAATCCATTGCTTCTTGGAATGAACTTGGATCACCTTTAACAAGAAAGGTAAGGAAGTCTTCTCCAAAATCCTTTTCGATTCTACCTCTTTTGCTTCTTCGAGGTTCAATATCAAGAGGTTGAGAAGAACTGGAATATGGTAGATCAGAAGGAATGGATGATCTAGGATTTTCTGAGATTTTAGATTTAAAAGGAAAGATGTTTTCAAAGTAGACTACATCTCTTGCTTCAATGATGGTATTGTTGGATATGTCACTGATTTCAGAGCTGATGACTAGAAATCTGTTAACATTGCTATCTAGTGCATATCCAATAAAAGCAGCATCTACAGTCTTAGAACCAATTTTTTTCTTCTTAGGTTCGGGAATAGCTACTTTAGCCAAGCAACCCCAAACCCGGAAGAAATTCAGATTAGGAGATCCCCCCTTCCAATATTCATAAGAAGTTGTATCAGAATTTTTCTGGGAATCCTATTGAGAATGAAGCAAGCAGAAAGAATAGCTTCATCCCAGAGATTTTTAGGTGCGCCTGAACTGAGTAACATACAGTTCACCATGTCCATTAGGGTTCTATTCTTTTGTTCAGCTACCCCGTTAGACTGTGATGTATAGGGAGCAGTAACCTCATGAATAATACTGTGTTTTTGGCAATATTCAGTCATATGATTTGAGGTATACTCCCCCCCCCCCCCACGATCAGATCTTAGAATCTTGACCTTCCTGTTAAGTTGGTTCTCAGATTCAGCTTTGTACACCTTAAACCTATCTAAGACTTCATCTTTAGTTTTGAGAAGATAGATATAACAATATCTGGAGTGATCATCTATAAAAGTCACAAAATACCTCCTACCCCCTTGGGTGAGAACTCGGTTTGAGTCACACACATCACTATGAATTAATTCGAGGGGTTCGGAGTTTCTAGTTATAGACTTGAAGGGTTTTTTAGTGTGTTTCCCTTGAACATAGATTTCACACTTAGATGAGGTATCATGAGAAGATTTGGGAATAAGGTTTAATTTACTCATTCTCTGCAAGGTTTGAAAATTAACATGTCCAAGTCGTCCATGCCAGACATCACAAGATTCAACAATTTGTATAACAGAAGACTCAGAAATTTTATTAGAACTGGAATTGATTACATTGAGTTTGAAAAGATCATTACAGATAAAACATTTTCCTATGAAAACATTACTCTTTGTAATCACAAATTTGTTGGATTCTTTTATAATCTTATAACCATCTCTAAGAAGAAGAAATTCACTAATCAGATTGCGACGGAGAGAATGAACATGATAAACACCTTGCAGATGAAGAGCTTTCCCAGAAGTCATGGTGAGCTCTATACGTCCACTTCCTATTATTGATTTAGTGGAGTCATCTGCTAAGCTTATACTTCCTCCACTTGATTCCTGATAATTTAAAAACCAAGAGCGATCATTACAGACATGGATATTTGCTTCAGAATCCAAATACCAATCAGTGGAAGAAGTTAGAGAATTTACAAGATGAGATGAAGAGGCTAACCTGAAAGAGGTTGGATTTATTTCAATCATATTAACTTTATTGGATCCATTTCCTTTAGGAGCAGGTTTAGCCGGTTCCTTCTTCCGAAAGAAACAGTTGGGAGTCATATGGTTGGTTCTACCACAGACAAAGCAGAACTTTCCATCAGACTTATGGCTGGAAGAATTGGGATTTGATTTGAAGGAAGGTTTGTTGAAAGATTGTTGGTTTTTCTTGAATTTCTTCCCTTTGGGTTTGAAATTCCTAGATTTAGGATTATCCTCTACCATGTTTACTTTAGCTTTTGATTCATTCTTGGTGTTAGAATTTTGCCTATGCTGGTCTTCAATACGAATAGCCTTGAGGGTTTCAGTTAAGGTTAGATCTCATTGCTTGTGTCGGAGATCTCCAGCAAATCTAGACCAGGAGGGAGGGAGCTTATCAATCAAACAGGAAACTTTATAATCGTCAGTAAAAGTGTCTCCTTTTGATTGTAGATGATGGAGGAAATCTAGGAATTCATAAATTTGTTCATTAATGGGCTTGTCATCAACCATCATGAACTTATTGAAGGAGGAGAAGGTGAAACGTAGAATTCCGGCATCATCATAGCCATATTCTGCTTCAAGAGCATTCCATAGTTCTTTTGCACTTTTAAACTCATAGTATATGTCATAAAGGTTATCCACAAGTGCACTAAGAATCCTATGACAACAATGATAGTTGATTTCTTCTGGTTTCATAGAGCTAGAAAAGGAGCTAGCACCAAAACCAGAAGTGGAAGGAGCAGGTTGTGCAGAATCAGGAGTCAAAGGTTGAGAACCACTAGTAGAAGACTCAGGAGTGTCAATAGCAGATAAAAGACCTAAGGTAGTGAGCCAGTATTTCATCTGATTAGCTCACCGTTTATAGTTGACACCGGTGAACTTCTCATGTTTGACATTTTTTGAATGATCAGGAATTACCATAAGTCTAATTTGAGTTTACTAGTCTAGGTAGATGTAATATGATCAAATAAAGGATTTTATCAATACTACTAGACCAGAAACTTAATTAAACCTACTCTTAACCAAAAACTCTAAAAGTGAAAAGATTAAAGTTTTACTCGGGTAGTTTGGCCAGGTAAGGATAGTACTAGAGGTTGATCAAAGATCTATTAAGTACCTCGTTTCTTGCAGAGCGCGTTACGCAACCCTTAAACCTTGCCTTAGATACCAACTAATCCAAGAAAACTTGAACCGATTCACTTAAAGATTTTTTGTTTTTGACAGATACAGAAATTGAATACAGAAGCAGCAAAATAATTATTATATATATTTTTTATCTACTAATTTAGATGCAAAATTAGTTAACAATTAAAACAGTTAACTATAGGTTAAAATTGTAAATTTAAATTAACAGCAAAATTATATTCAATCTTCTAGATTGCTGTCAAAACAAGAATATAATAACATAAAATCTAAATTAAAGAGTTAGAAAATTCAGGCCTGATCAGGAGCAGTCGTGATGTCACTGTCCTAGAAGATTGAGGACCCGCCCACCCTGGCACAATCTGTCCCCTCTCCCCTAGCGGTAAAAACCCCCAGAATCGGCCGACCTCTGCACTTAGGCGTGAGTCACAGAGCTTATGCTCAGACGAAAACGGTTGCCCAAAATATAAATGTAAATATATAGTCAAAATTTCTTGGAGAAATGAAAGTAGAGAAAGAAGAGAGCATAGAAGTTGTTCTTCTCTTCGTTGGTGTGTCTCTGAATGAGCTTCACGCCTACTTATATAGGTGAGGAGAAGTGTAACCCCCGCTGAATCCAAGGGACCGTTACGCACAAATCTTGTTTCTGTTACCCGCATGCAGCCATTACAAAACGTGTAAAACATGCAAAAATAAAAGCTTGAGAAGCAAAAAATGTGTACGTGTGCGGTGCGGCGTGGCGTGGCGTGCGCGTGTGGGCGAGGCGTGGCGTGGCGTGGCGTGCATGCGCACGCGTGTGTGTGAGATGGATATGCAAAGCCCACAAAACCCAAAACACTATTCAAAGCCCAATAAGAAGAGAACCATTATATACCCTATACTATTCATCTCATTTTTCAACGTGGGACTATTCACAAAGGCAAAATTGCCTTTTCATGAACAAAACATCTAACAAAATAGACCTATAACTTTTGTTTTTTGAGTTTTTTTAGATTCAAACTGTATCGGTATGCAGTGTATATATACTCTTAACTGGTCGTTTTTCCAGATTTCTTCTTTGTGCATGTTTAACTCGTTTCGTGCATGGTTAACCTTTGTATACTCATATATATATATATATATATACTCTTAATTGATATCAAATCAATTGTTAGAATAATCATTCATCTATAATTAATATTTATCATGATTAAAGCTCATTTATCAATATATAAATCACACTATTCTTTTAAAATTCATGGGGTTTTACAATATTCTCAAGTGATACGATAAGTCAAGAAAGGTGTGTTTGTGTATGACTTGAGCTTAAAGCATAAACACACAAAGTATAAACTCCTAAACTAATATACCTAATGTGATGAGCATAAAGCTTGATCTTGAATCTTTGACTTGAATGCGATGGCTTCATTCCAAATATCCATCAACTCCAGAATATCATCGTTAAGGCGCAAATTCATCCAACCTGGATACACGTTAGGGAAAAACATAAATACTAGAAAATAAGATTATAAATTATTTGTTAATCATCAAAACTAGATTAGAAAGTAGGCTCATAAACATGAGTCCTAACAATCTCACCTTTTTTATGATGACAAATAATTTTCATAATAAATATAAAAGAGTATAAAATACACAAAATAAGATACTCACCAATCACTTGTTTCTCCCCCTTTTGTCAACATCAAAATAGGAAAAAACAAAAAATAAAGAGCAATAAGCTCCCCCTACATATAAGCACAAGTGAGTATAACCAAGTATAGGGAGAAAGCTCCCCCTATCAAAAAGTCACATAGCATATATCTAATAAAATAATTGAGAGAATCATACATGTAAATATGTCATCATATAGATCACAATACACAATTAAGCACAATACATACTTAAAATGATCCAAATAACACACATATTAACATGAAGTGATCTCAAACACATATCAAAAACACCAAATTAGATTATGCTATGTCAACTACAGAGTTTAAACCACAATCCAAACCACAAAATACATAGTCCAAAACAAACTAAGAAGCAAACCACAGAATACATAAGTTCAAAACCAACCAACTACAAAAGTTCTTAAGCAAATACATGAGTTCAAAAACAAATATAAAGTCCAAGTTATCGAGAATTATGTCTTCAAGAACCAGATGGCCTAGGACCTAAAGAAGGAGGCCTAAACCCTGGAAACTTGTGCATGAACATATCCATCATTTGTTGTTGCACCCTCAGAATCTCTTCTTGCCCACTCTCAAATCTAGCCATTATCTCATATTTCCTACTCTCAATGTGACCAATGCGATCAAGCAATCTACTCTCTAAGTTGTCAATCCAGTCAACTATATAATCTAGATTGGCCGGAGGGGTCGAAGATGAAGCACGAGTAGGACGAGAACGAGTCCTAGAGCTAGAAGGGATGATGATTCATCAGGAGGAGGCATAGAAGTAGGAGCAATAGGAGGTTCAGGTTCTTCAAGCCTCATCCTATTAAGGCTTGATCTATCAAAATATTCATGAAGAGGCTTGATTGAAATGAGGTCAACTCCAAAATGATTTAAAATATGAGTGAGAAGTGCCCCCAAAAGAAAGGAATCTAGTGTGATTGCCATACATGATATCAAAGATGACCTTACTCCACTTGACTTTGATATCACCAAAGAGAGCATATACATCAGCCATCAGACTCTGAGAGAAATGATCATAACTCCCAGTCTTGGGAATTATGTTATATGAAATGATACGTGCAATTAATTTTGCAATGGGAGTGATGGAGTTGTTGGACATCGAATAATCTTTTCCTGGAAGAAATATTACTGAATTTATATCAGCATCATCAAGCTCTATGTCTCCCAGCAAAAGATCCCCCTTAGGTATGTTAAGGATATCAGCTAATTCTTCAGATGAAAAAAACTTATTTTACAACCATTAACATAGGTTCTAATAACGGATGTTTCATCTTCAGTCTCTTTAAGTACCAAATTAGTATAAAATAGGTAAATGAGATACGTACAATATGGTACTTGATGAGTATGAGAGAATAAATCAATCAACCCAGTATTATCAAAATAGGTATGCAATTGGAAATTAGAAAGGTCGCAAAAATTAACGAATCTACCGAGAAAGATATTTATTTTGCAGATATTATGATATTTGTCAATTAAGTGCGGGTTACGAAGGTAGCATTCGTAACAAGAAACATTTGATGCAGAAGAATTATCCCTACAATATCTAGATCGCTTAGGAACCGACATGATAAAGCAAATAAATTGATATGCGAAACTAGATAAAAAAAATAAACTAAATAGAGAGGATGATGAGTTTTACTAAGCAAAAGAAGATGATTGGAAGAAGCTAGAACACAATAGTAGCAAGAATCCTCTCGGCTAGGGCTCAACTGGAGGTTGGTCGGTCGACTGAAGGGGATCTCTCGGTCGACTGATGGAATCTAGAGGCTAGGGTTTGATTTGAGTTGACTGAACTAAGAATGAGGATTTGGGTTTATGTTGTCGATATATATAGAGCAATGGATGGCCTAGATTTGTTCTGGAAATGAATCAATGGTTTGGATTGAATGAAAGTTAAATGGGTATGAATCGGGTCGGGTATGAAGACAAACATCCAATAACACAAACTCAGGAAACCAAAAAATATTGCACTGGATAGTCGACTGATTTTTCAAATCGGTTGACTGATTACCAGTCATAGTTGACCGATTTAGAAGATCAGTCGACTAATGATAGTCTGAAGCCTTGTGCATTTTGAACTTAAACTAATGATTTAAAAGCTTAAAAACATCATTAATTATTTTATGTTCAAAAGTGAATATATCTATCAAATTTTTTTCTAAAAAAGATGAAAATATTTTCTTTCATATATTTTGTAAAAATAACTTGAACAATTTGTGAATGTTTTTACAAAAGAAAATCTAAACAAAAATCATAAAAACAAAAAAACACTAAAAATTATTCTTTTAAAATCAAACATGTTTAGGTACCAAAACATTCTTGGTACCGAAGAGTTTAGGGACATGATCCCTATCAATAAAGTCCAATGCCCTTAGGTTATGACCCCATTTGAGTGCATTTTGTACATGTGTCCGGTCATAACAATATTCACGCAAATGACCCATCCTATTACAATAAGTACAATAAAATGGATGCATTTCTTTTTGTTGACTGTGTGAATGTGCACGATAAACATTTTAAATAATTGTGGTCTTTTTGACATATTTTGTAATTTTGAAAATTTTTGCAAATCAAAATAAAATTTTATCAAATGGCCAAATATACCACAAAAATCACACTTAAACACATTTACATGCTTATGATGTACATTTGGTGCATGTGTGTGTGTGAGTGGTGATGAAACTTTATGAGATGCACATGGAACGCTAATATTGGCATTATTGGGTTTTTGTGCATCATAACAAAATTTAGCAAGATGGCATTTACGGTCACAAATAGTATATTTATAAACTTTGTTATACATGTATACATAGTGTGTGGGTGTTTTGGAAACATTAGCACGTGACTTTAAACACAAGTCCATAAGCTTCTTGTTATTGTTAATGTATTTAGTTAAAGTTGAATCTAAAGATGAAATACGGTTTTTCACATTTTTTAACTCATCATTTTACACATTTGCATTGGCATTAGAAGTGGAATGTTTGGTGGAAAATTTGTGAAATAAAAATGAAAGAATTCTATTTGATTTTTATTCTCTCTAACTGCTTAGAAAAAGAATGTTTACAACTCTCTCAATCTCAATTACAATTTAGATTTCCTGATTACAAAAGAGAAGAGAATTAATCTGAATTCTCCTATTTGTTTAATTATGGGTTCTTCACAGTGGCGATGGAGTACCTCCCTCGAATGCTCGCGTCGAGTTTGCTCTCCGTTGACGATCCGAACATCTTGATTCACTGGAACGATATATTCTCCTCACGATTTGACACTATGGAGAACTTACAAAGCAAGTTTGAAACTCTGAACAAGTTGATAACTCAGAGAGAGTTTAAACTCTTAAAAAGAGTTGATTTGAACCAAAAAAATCTGTTAATAAGCGAAGGGAATGCTCCAAGAACATTGTTGCTACAGGAAGCTCGAAGATGATCTGCTGTAGGAAGATTGAAGATGATCCGAAGAAGCCGGTCTCTAGATCTCCAAGATACTTCAAGATTTAAAGATCTCTTCTTTGCTGCCATGCCCCAGGACCGAAGGATCAATCCGAGAGCCCGAACTCAATTGAGTTTCCAGCTATTTATAGGGGATTAAGGGGTATAACCGCTCCCTTAATTCGCTCCTAAGTGGGGATGAATGGAGTGTAACCACCCCCTTAAAAAGCTCCTCAAATCGTGGAAAAAACGGTTTTGAAACCGTTTAGTTCGTGCTTTGAACGAGTCAAACGCTGAAAAATAGCGTTCAGGGCCCGAACTCTGCGTTTTAGACTTAAAACGCAGAGTTGGGCCTATTTTGGTGGTTGAACGCACAGGTCATGCTACGTTGTAAATATGAAACCCAGAGTTGGGACGCAGAGATGAACTCTGTATTTTGGACCTGGGACGCAGAGTTGGGCTCTGCATGAACTCTGTGTTTTGAGTCCACAAACTCTGCTTCTGGACTTGAATGCTGGGATGACCTTTGCGTTTTCAACTAGAATGCTGGGCATGACCTCTGTGTTTTGACTCTGGAACGTGTGTATGACCTCTGTGTTTTGATGTTGTAACACAGGGATGACCTCTGCATTTTGATGTTATAACATAGGGATGACCTCTGCGTTTTGATAGTGAAACGTAGGGATGACCTTTGCGTTTTGATGTGAAGAGACCATCAATTTGTGATCTCTTTTGTTGGAGCATTGCAAAGACCGTCATCTTGTAATCTTTATCTTGGCTCCTTGAAAATATGAGAGTCGATCGTCAGATTGTAACTCCCGATGTTAATTGTGAAGGCTGTTGAACCAGAGCTTTCATCGGTTGTTAGAAGATCGTCAGATTGTAACCTTCATCGATCTACGTGAAAGTCTTCAAATTATAGCCTTCTAAAAGTCGTCAGATTATAACTTCCATCATCGATGTTTGATGGGAGATCAGCTATCTGTTGTGATTTTTAGACAACCTACATAGAACAAACATGGTTATTTTTAAAATAATTAAATTTATTTCTAATTGATTTTACTTCTAGTATGACATCATTCTTAGCATGAGATAAGCTAGCTATATTTGAGATTAAATTTTTATTTTCTAAATTTAATTTATCATTGTTTTCTTTAAGCATTACATTTTCTCTAGCAATGATGTCAAATTTGGATGCTAGCGTCTTATGATCGGATTTCCAAATAACATATTTTTTAAATCTATAAAATTATGAAGCAATTTGTTATAGGCATGCATTAATCTTTCATATGCACAAGTGAGTTCATCAATAGAAAGATCACTTTTGGAATCGGACTCGCATACCTCACTAGGACTATCGCCTAGTGGTTGTGTGCATGATGAAGCTCCAATTGTGCTTGAAGTGGAATCTGCCAAAACATATCGGATCTCCTCCAAGTTTTCTTGATGTGCTTCTATAAATTTTTACAATTTGTAAACACTATCAAAAGAAGCAAGTTTGTTAGAAATGGATGAATCAAAAGCTTTGAGCAAAAATTCTAACGATAACTTGTTCATTGTAAATATTCTTTTATCATTATTGCTCCACTTGGATTTCTCTAAAGTGGGCACAGTATAAGTATAATTAATTATTTTCTATAAATCAATATGTTTAGATCTATCAAATATTTTAAATCTAACACACCATTGAGCATAAGGAAACTTATTTAATTTTGGAGCAATATTAATGTCATGGCCTAAACTAGGTGCACCGTGCATATCCATGATATAAATGCAAGCAAGATAATCACAAAACTAGATTAGCAAATTTACAAAGCGAGGATCTTTAACTATAGGTGATTAAGCCACAAATCAAAGAGCACCAAGTTCTAATACCAATTGAAAGTACCCTAGAGGGGGTGAATAAGGTAATTGCTAATCTAATCCGATTACGATGCCAAATAAAAACTTATTAACTAATATCCTAGCAATGATGATATACACAATGATATAAGCAAGGATATATAATAACACAATAAGTGATATAAACAACAATTATAGTATCAAAAGAGAAATAGTGGACAAATGACAAACGCAAATACAAAGGAAATGATCATGGAGTTCGGTCAACCCTCGACCTACGTCTCCGCTCCTCACCTCGAGGAGATTCTCCACTATCTAAAATAACTACACAATCGGTTTTTAAAGCTCACCAAAAAAATTTACAATCACATGCTGTTAATCCCACAATACACTCCTCTAAGCCTACTCGTGTCACCTTTCTCAAGTGCTTGGAATTACTACTTCTTTCTAGGCTTTTACAACCAAGCTACTCCTCTTGGAATTAACCACAGTCTCTCCCAACCACTCTCCAAGTATCCTTGTGTATTACAACGTGTTTTACAATAAGTGTAAATAAATGATTTGTTCTCTAAACAAGATAAGAACGAATTTTATGCTCACTCAATGAATTACTCCCATAACCCAAATATACTTAATGTGAAATACTAAATCTCAAGTGGGTGTGTGTAAACAATGAGTATAATAAAATCAAACTAAAAAAATCTAGCTTATATATATGATGATCAAAATGTAGATTAGCTATAAATTGAGTTTAGAAAACTTCTCCAAACAAGAGAGATAGAGATTTGAAGATGAATGCTCAAAACCGAAATCCATCTCCTCCTCTTGTAAACTCTTTTTGCAAACAAACAAACACTTAATCTCTTTAAAAATATGGCGCCAAAATGGCTTAAACAAACCGATGAAACCCTTGAATAACTTAGCTCAAAAAATAAGCATTGAGGGGTATTTATAACATCTCAAAGAAAATCTGCCAAAACTAGCCGTTACAGCAAAAATGCATCATCAGTCGATTGGTCGAGTTCATCGGTCGACTGATAAACTAGCCGTTGACAAAGCTGGAAAATTAGCACTCAACCGGTCGACTGGTGGTCATGCGTCGGTTGATCGAAAAGAGGTTATCGGACGACTGGTGGACTCTCATCAGTCGACTGATGACTGAAAACTCAAATGCTTAATTTTTGCTAAAAATTTAATTTTGTAAATTCAATTAAAAATAACAAATCAACTCCAAAAAT
Organism: Asparagus kiusianus; assembly: GCA_022839385.1. Lineage (NCBI taxonomy): Eukaryota > Viridiplantae > Streptophyta > Magnoliopsida > Asparagales > Asparagaceae > Asparagus > Asparagus kiusianus. The sequence continues at coordinate 138,703 of BQKN01066294.1, read as the reverse complement.
AGTAAAACTTGGGGAAATGTTTATATACATGAAATTAAAAATATTAAAGAAGAAAATTTTAAAATATCATTTCCCGATCGATTGTGAAAAATTATTGTTTTGCAAAAACGTTCAAGATACAAGTTTGTTAAATACTTGCTTTTGATAAAATTCTTTCAAAGAAGTTTTGAGATTCTTTTTAATAAATTAATAGACTTTAGAAAAGATGTAAAATAGTATTGTTTAGTCTATAATCCAAAAACTCATTATATTCTCAAGTGATACGATAAGTCAAGAAAGGTGTGTTTGTGTATGACTTGAGCTTAAAGCATAAACACATGAAGTATAAACTCCTAAACTAATATACCCAAGGTGATGAGCATGAAGCTATACCTTGAATCTTTGACTTGAATGCGACGGCTTCATTCCAAATATCCACCAACTCCAGAATATCGTTGTTAAGGCGCAAATCCATCCAACCTGGACACACGTTGGGGAAAAACACAAATACTAAAAAATAAGATTATAAATTGTTTGTTAATCATCAAAACTAGATTAAAAATTAGGCTCATAAACAAAAGTCCTAACAATGTCTTCATTGTCCAATTAAGATTGATGGATTTTCTACTATCTGCTGTTGAAAGTAAGCCAGCAAGCTACATATTTCCCCATATTTGAAGTCTCTTTGCCTTTTTGTTCGAAGATAATTTTTCTGATCCAACCGGGTATAACCAATATGTTCTTTACCTCCAGCATTCTTACTAGATAGCTCAGAAGCATCCGCTAATTCCACCTCGAAACCTTATGATTCTTCTATATTTCATTATGATCAGATCATATGAGAACATAAATAAGGTGCAGTTGATGGGTATGAACATCATAAAAGTCAGCTATAACTAGTGGTGCATTCGGTCCGGATACGGCTCAGATATGATGCTTATCATATCCTTATCCACTTACCTATCTCGGATACACATACGAATACGAATACGGATATACATCGGTAAGAAAAATTTTATAACCATATCCGCTAAAATCGGATACTATTACGGATATACATGCGAATATCTAAGGGGATATGCATGCGGATACAAGACAGATATGAGAAAATTAGATAGTATTGAGAAAACATTGATCATGTGATACAAAAGAGTTCGTTAATATGTTCATTATAACTGAAAAGTTAAGATTAGACATCTTGATCATCAAAATTAACCACAAATCCATAATCTAAGAATCAAAACTATCGTAAGAGTATGACTAATATGTATTTGGATATTTCGGATATGGATACGAACATTTCACTACAAAATAATATCTGTAATCATATCCTATCGGTTATAGATTTGAACAACCATATTCGTATTCTAACGGATATGATTACGGATATTTTCTCGGATACGGATACGGTTTAGCATCCCTAGTTATAACCCATTTCCATCTTTCTTATGCTTAATGCACATTCTAGCAAGACAACCGCATCTTGTTTGCTCTCTACCAATCATGGTTAAAAAATCTTGCTTGTCCTTTTTTCGAAAGCCTTTTTTCTCACAGGTGAATTTTCTTGAAGTCACTTCTCTTGATTTTCTGCTTCTATTCAAATGTTTTTTTCGAGTCACAAAACTCATACGTCCCGCATAGTAATTGTAAAATAGATAAGCTTGCTCATCGGAATAAAATTTTTGTTCCACTCATGGTATGCATTCCCCTTGATTACTTGAATTGGTGATTGATTCTTCATAGTGAACCAGCTCACCCATTCTGACAAATAAATATCAATCAATTAATATCAAAGTTCCAAAAAAATCATCTAAAATAAAAATAATTGCATAATTAAAAAAAAAAGAGAAATGACTCGTCATGATTCGCTCCACTTCTTTCCATTAGTCAAATTTAGATTGGGGGTTTTTGCTTGTAACATTGATGGCCACTAATCCTTACCACTACGATATACAATAATATATCAATGCCTTTGTTATGATCATGATGATAATACATCAAAATATGTAGTAGTTATGATCATATAATAATTGTTATAGGGTGTTCCTTGTTCTCCGCAAATATGTTGTCCCGAGAGCGGGTTCGGTCGGGTCGACTTCATTCCAAGACGACTCGAAGGACGGACTCAATCGAGCAAAAAATGATTACCCATCGATCAACCGACACTTTTCCCAAGGGCGACTCGGAATATTATTTCTCAGTATTATTTGACCTTTTATGACCACAGGAGTGACTCCATGTCACTCGCTAACAGGCCTCAACGGCTACTGGGTCCCTATAATACAGAAGTGACTCGTCGTCACTCGCTGACAGGCCTCAACGGCTGCTGATTCCCTATGCACCGAACTGACCTCCCATCGCTTACCAATTGACATGTATCAGGCAAAGGATGACTCAGCCTCCAACCCATCCCTTGCCATCATCATGAACTGCACTCTCACAAAATGTCGATCTTGCCCCTGGCGTCCTCTATAAGTAAAAACGCACCACATGGGGAGGTTCGCTGACCACCTACAAAAATTCTCTAGTCACATATTAGAAGTGAACACTATTCTTCCATGACTGGACCCAGATCCACCAACTGACTTGATCGTCGAATGTACTACGGGGAAACTAACCCCGCACTCCCACGATTCTTGTGCATGCAAGTGATTCACCCACTCCGAGCTCTGAGGACTAGGCATAAAGTCGAAGAAGGAAAGCGACCCCCTCTCGACGATTCAACATCTCGACGATCCAGCAACTCGACAACCCCCATTGACTGTTTGTTCACGAGCATCAACAATAATATATAAATATGTTAAAATATTAAATTCTATACTAATAATACATGAAAAATAGAATTAAAAATTAATTAATATCAGAGTTTCATTGAAAATCATATAAAATAAAAATAATTGCATAATTTAGAAAAGAGAAATACAATATTGAATTTACCTTTAGAAATATTCTTAGTGATTGGATGCACGAGACACAATAGAGCTCCACCAAAATGAGCAAAGAGGAACCAGATGATAGGAGGGGGAAGGAGTAGGAGAAAAGTTGGAAAGAATATTCAGCAGAGAAAAAAAAAAGCAAAAGAAAAAAGGGAGCGGAGGAAAAAAAAAAGGAAAAAAAAAGATAAAAAGACCGGAAAAAAATTTTGAAAAATAAATAGAGAATGACCGGATATAGAAGATTGGGAAAGTAGATTAGATCGGAGTAAAAATAGGAGATATGTTAGGCTAATTGATTTCCATAATTATAGTTAAGAAAGATTAATTTCATCTCAACCATTGAAATAATATCAATGGACTAAAATAAAAGTAGTGGTCTGTCCACTATTTTTTTTTTTTTTACAGTGGAGAGGATCCAAATCTTGATTCTTTCCCATATTTTTCCCTACTTATTTGGTAAATTGAGTTGTCAAGATAGAAAGATAGAAAGGTGAACTCCTTTGATTAGGATGAACCACAACATTGTCATCTTACATACAATAAAGAGGTTCCTACTGTTTTAGATAGATTACTTTTATTATATTTATATTTGTAAATGACAAAAAGCAAAAGATTTTTTGTTTTATACCAAATCATCAATATATAATAAAGAGGTTCGTGTTGTCATCTAGTAATAATTTAACTCGGTGGTGTTGGTATGTCTCCCTCTTCTGATGATGGTATCGCTGACATGAAACACATCAATACTTGAATTGTTGGTAATTTGATCTGTTTGACATTCAAACTGAAGACAAATATATTAAATTGTGTATCCATATTTAGACAGCCATGATCATTTTGAATCTATCACTCTATCATATTCCTAGTTATCAACAATCATTTCTATTTTCTATTCAACAAAAATCAGAGTCACCTGACTCCATTGAAACAACAGTCGTCGTTAAAAAATAATGGTCCTTATACCAATCATTAAAATTACATTCCATGACCACAAAGCATTGGAAAGATTGTATTACTTTCATAGCTAATTTTCAGTCAGATAAGACATTCAAATAGTCAATGGCCACATCCTTGAATAATAAACATTCATTGTTCAACCATTAGTTAGATTGCTTCATGGAACAGGGAAAAACAATATAAGCAAATAAATATATAAGACATGTAGAGATCATCACAAGTTCAAAATTACAGAATTTTATTCAAGAAAAATAAAGATTTAGGACTTAGAAATATTTAGATGCTGTTGAATCATCTTCTCGAGCTCGTTCTTCTTGGCACCGACCACTCTCCCCGTCTCTTTTCCTCCCTTAAGCATTATAAACGTTGGCATCGCCTGCACGTTCCATTGCCGCGGTATTTCCTATTTATGTTTACCATTTTCAGTTAGTTTAATCAATCCACACAACAAAAAAGAAACCCATATACATCAAATTCAAAATCACTGACAAATTAGAGAAAATAAATAAGGTGTTTTAAGATAATGGACCTAAACTAAGCCTTTCTAAACCTATTAAAGTCTACCCCATGTATATGTTCTTCAGTGCAAATTTTACGTTCAATGTGCAGATCTAATATGTTTAGAAAGAGTCGTGGGTTCGTGACTGTTAGAAGTAAAGAGTACAGAAAACTACGCATCACTATATTTATTTGGAGCTAAACTAACATATTAAAGCTAAGGGACTAATTTAGAATAACAAATAAATTTTAGAAGACTTATTTTACAGGGTTAATTGCACATGAACCTCCTGTGGTATCATACTTAGAAATTTATCATTTCTGTAGTCTACTCTAACGGGAACTTAAGATAGTCAACTCTACCAAAGACTTGTTAGAATCATACCTCACATCAACCCATACCTTATCCTTGCTACCCTTGCCCATGCTCAACCCTTGTCTATGGTCAATCACTTGCCCACTTAGATATCGTTTGCTAAATTGTATGCCCACTTGTATGCTCTTTTGTTGTATTTATACTGGGTTTGTTAACCAAAGATGATCAATGAATTAGTTCTCTTCTCAATTTAATATGGTATCAAAGCTTTATTGATCCTTGAGAACAACCAACCTCATTGTAGATCTTGGGGCCGCCGAGGGGATTTTATCTCAGCACTTCCTCTCGGCGGCTTCGACCTCGCTCCAAATCAGTCATAGTCACTATTCTATTCCTTTCATTGATACTTCTTACTCCAAATAGATCCTAACAATTTGTGGTCATCCTCTCCACATCCTGATATTCTGGCTTCATTTAACTCCACCAAGCCACATCCCTATTACCACTGCTCTTGCTCACTATTGTCGTTGCCACATCCTCCTATCAGATTTAGTGTTGTCTGGTTTTGAGGCCCCCTTTGTCTTCCGATCTCGCCATCAAAGACACCTGACCATGTTTTTCTCCAAATGGTTCAACAATCCACCATCAACCCAGCCTCGCCCAATCTCAACCTCGCTCCAAAATTACCAAACGAGATCTGACCTAATTGATCTCAGCCTCAACAATGACTGAGATCCCAACCTCACTCCATCACCGAGATCTCAACCTCACATCTGACTCCTCAAATCTCTTCATCATTGCCGCCATGTTCGGTGCCCTAATTTACATCATCAGCCTCGCCCTCGTCACTCGTGCTGTCGAAATCTCCATTGTCACTCGCTGCTTCGTAGGCCTCGCCGTCATCGTTCGACACTGTCCTTGACTCCGGTGAGATTAAAAAACCCTAGCTCTCAATTTGGTGAGAATTTGAGAGAGCATGAGAGCAGTGACGGATGTATATAGAGTCTAGGGGGGGCCGTGGCCCCCCCAAAATTTTGGGGAGCACGGCCCCCCCAAAATTTTGGGGAAAAAATATGATAGGTTGAGTAGGTTTAGGTTCCCTCATTTCAAAGCCTCATAAATTTCAATTTACCCGAAACAGAGAAGTCCAACAACAACAGGTTAATAAAACTCAAAAGAAAACCACACAAGACCAACAGAGTCTTTAATCTCCTCCCTTCCCATCTCTTTCTCCTCCATTCTGCTGCAATTTCTGAAAGCCTCATTTCACCAAAAAAAAAACCCATCTCTCTCTTTAATTTTTTTAAAGCCCCTCCTCACCATGAAGCTCAAGCTCAAACCCAACACCTCCCAGATTCTCCTGTGAAAAAATTCAATTTGGGGCTAAAATTTGGGGCTTTTCTCTACAAGGTGAGTTTTTTTTTATCAAAGCTCTATCGGTGTATTCGGATCCCTTCAAAATCGTCTAAAAAACTTAGGAAAGTCTCAAGATCACTATGAAATATTGAAATTTAATTCTCTATTACCTCTTATCTCTCCAGGGAAAATTCATTTTTTTTTCAAAAAATTGGTTAGGGATTCGTTATAGGGCTTGATTCTCTCCATTACCTCTTATCTCTTGCTTATTTTTTCGCTTCTTTTCTCATTTTTGCAGATTCTTTGCTTTGCTTCAAGATCGGGATTTTGGAGCCAGATAGAGGACACGAGTGAATCGGAATGATCCGTGTTCTGGTAATTATCTTATCTAACATTCTCTTCCATTGATTTGATTCCGTGCTCTTTTCCCCTAATTTCAATTGATTTTTTGGGGTATTCTAGCGATGGATTCTGCTATAGTTTGGATTTAATTTTTGGAAAAATCTGAAATTTCTGTCATTAATCATTTGATGATCGAACAAATGATTAGGGATTATTTCTCACTTTTACGTTATTATTGGATTCTGCTATAGTTTGGAGTTAAAGTTCTCACTTTTACGTTATTATTGGTAGATTCTATGCCTTGAGAATTAATTGGGGATTGTTTCTTTTCGATCTATTCATATGTGATTGAAATTCTTTACTTGAACTTCACAGGTCCGTGATTAAATTTGAAATAAAATGGGAAAATCCGTTACAATTGATAAGTTTTTCCAAAGGAAGAGAGGAAGAGAGGAAGTGAATTAGGTCCTACTGCTCCTATAACCCCTTCACTAGCCTCAAATGATAATGATCTTCCATCTGAAAATCCTCCTAAAAGGTTTAGAAATCCAGACAGTGAAGAAGTTGATCTTAATTCCTTAGAGCGTGATCCAGGTTTGCGTCGACAAATATGGGAATACCCTCTTGACCAACGGGAGGAGATTCGTCGAGCTTATTTGAATCTAAAGGCATATCAACCTATTCTTCAAGATTATCCATTAAATAAGGATATTAAGCATCCTCGAAGATTTCAATTTACTTGGTATGAGCTATTTCATTGGTTGGAGTATTCACCGGCTAAAGATAAAGCATATTGCTTTCCATGTTTTCTCTTCAACAAGCCATCGGGATGCAAAAATCAAACTGCTTTTGTTGTTGATGGTTTTGATAGTTGGAAGAAAGTTCGAAGCGGAAAAGCATGTGCTTTCCTAGGCCATATAGGAAAAGATAATGTATCTTCACTCCATCGTAATGCTGAAAAGGCATGTGAGGATTTGATGAACCAACCGCAACATATATCAAGACGATTCGACAACTTTAATGCTGGACAAGTTGCAACTAATCGTCTTCGGTTAAGAGCTCACATACTTGTGGTGCGATTGCTTGCACTTCAAGGGATTCCATTTAGAGGCCACGATGAGAAATCTGTTTCATCCAATCGTGGCAATTTTCTTGAATTTTTGGATGTGTTGGCCATGGAGAATGACGAACTATCAAAGGCAATTGCGAAAGCTCCAAAAAATGCCAAATATACAAGTCATGATATTCAAAAACAAATACTTCATGTGTTTTCAGTAAGAGTGAAAAATGCAATTCGTGAAGAAACTGGAGTTGCCAAGTATTGCATCATTGTTGATGAAGCCCGTGATGAGTCAAAAAAAGAGCAAATGTCTATTGTGTTCGGTTTGTGGACACTAATGGATTCATTCAAGAACGTTTTTTTGGGCTTGTTCATGTTTCCGATACTGCAGCTTTGACTTTAAAGAACGCTATATATTCTGCTTTGGCTCATTACAATTTGGATGTTCAAAATATTAGAGGTCAAGGTTACGATGGGGCCAGTAATATGAGGGGTGAATTCAATGGATTACAAGTTTTGATTATGAAAGATTGTAAGGCTGCTTACTATGTTCATTGCTTTGCTCATCGGCTACAGTTGGCTCTTGTTGCGACAGCAAAAAATCTGACTCCCATTCATATGTTTTTTGACAAATTAATTTCTATAGTTAATATGGTTGGTGCTTCTTGCAAGCGTAATGATGAATTGAAGAAAGCTCACGCGGATGACATTGCCCATTTGACTTCTATTAATGAACTCGAGACAGGGTCCGGACTTAATCAAATTAGCACTTTACAACGAGCTGCTGATACACGTTGGAGTTCTCATTTTAGATCATTGTCGGGTTTGATTAGGATGTTCAGTGCAGCATGTACGGTATTGCTCAAAGTTAAGGAGGATGGGCTTCCTTCCCAACGAGCCGATGCAACATCTGTTTATGATGAAATGACTTCATTTGATTTTGTGTTTATCTTGCATCTGATGAGCGAGATTATGGGCATCACAAATTTTCTTTGCCAGACTTTACAAAGAAAGTCTCAAGACATTTCGAATGCAATGGAGCTTGTGTCATCTACAAAAAGATTACTACAAGAGTTAAGGGATGACAAGTGGGATAATTTGCTTGAAAAAGTAAAGTCTTTTTGTGTGGCTCGTAACATTAATATTCCTGATTTTAGTGCTCAGTATGTTGATAGGCGGCGTCAAGCTCGTGGTCATCAAGACATCACCATTGGGCATCATTATCAAGTAGACTTCTTTTATGCCGCGATCGATTCACAAATGCAAGAAATTAATGTGCGTTTTAGTGAAGATGCGACGGAATTGCTCATGCTTAGTTCTGCTTTAAATCCTCAAAATGCATCTGAGGCTTTGAGAATACTAGATATATGCAAATTGGTTGACAAGTTTTATGCACAAGATTTTACAAGTGAAGAAAAAGAGAGCTTGAAGATGCAACAAAACATTATGAGCATAATGTAGTCAAAGGGTCAGACTTCAAAACTCTTTCAACTATTTCTGAGTTGAATCAATGGTTGGTAAAGACTAATAAATCTGCTACATATGACCTCATTTTTAGAGTGATCGTGCTTGTGCTTACTTCCAGTTTCTACTGCTACTGCAGAACGATCATTCTCAGCTATGAATATCGTCAAGACTAGGCTTCGAAGCAAAATGGAGGATGTTTTCCTCTCAGATGCATTAATGGTGTTTATTGAAAGAGAAATTGCTAAAAGTCTGAGCATTGATGCTATCATTGAAGACTTTGAAAATTTTAAGGAACGTCGAATTCCTTTTAGTTAGAGAAGTTTTAGTTATAAAAAATTAGATGATGCTTATTTGAATATTTTTAACATAATTTTTGTCTTCCTCTTTTGAAATATTTTGAAGATATTGATGTTGGCTATTCTACTCATTTTATTTGGGTTGTGGAGTATCTCTTGTGAATAAAATTATATTAAGCAAAATTTCCGTCTATCTTTTGTACACGACCCCTCCAGAATTGAAATCCTGGATCCGCCCCTGCATGAGAGGAATCGCTCTGCTCCCGAGTCATGAGACTTCAGAGGCTTAAAGAAGAAACCCTTGTGGGCTTTATTCTTTAAGGCCTTGGCCCAAAAAAAAGATAGCAGTGGGCTTCATTTCTTTAAGGCCTTGACCCACTAGAGAATTAACTTCAAATCTCCTCTCAGGTCATACAAACATGTAACTAAAAACAAGGTCTGATCATCTTATTGATAAATGTCATAAGAGATCACCTCGTCCGACATTCAAGAAGACTCAACCTCCATCATCTTCAACCTCAAAGCCATGAAGCCCACATCTGGTTCTCTAAGCAGTCCATCCTCAACTCCACTGCGTCCTCACCTCCTCAACACCCTCCAATGCTTCCTTCAGTTTTGCGTCGACTTCCTCTGTGAAATCTAGTCCTTACCTCCATTTACGACTCCGTCTTAATGACTTCTGCTCTAAAACTCTGTCCACAGCCTCTAGATGTAGCCCTCAAGTTCTAGCCATTAGTCAAATCACCTTCCAAAGAAATCATCTCAATCTTCCTTGAAGACTCGTACTATAGCTGTACATTTTGACCGGCCACATCATCAGCTAATGCTCTATTTGCTGCTCCTCTTGATCGCTTGTCCTCTGTTGCATCCTTCGCACATGTGACTTGTGTGCTTCTAATTCAATCTAATCCTCTACTATTGTAATCTCAATAGTGATTCAAGCTCTCTATCTGGTATTCAGGACACTAGCTGTCTCTGCTCATCAAATCCATGTGTGCTCCTTGACGTTCCATTAAACATCATCATGCTTGTTGGCCTCTTTTGTCGAGTTCCTTCCTCATATCAGCGATCTCTCAAAAGCCCATTGCCATCATATCCGATATGTTGGCTTTAACTCATGTTTAGTTCCTTGATGCAAGGAAATTCTTCTTTACGGCGTCAACATCAACCATTGAGATTTTCCTTGCGATGAGTTTATCCTCTTCACAACCTCAGCATTAGCTATCAATATCTTCTCTGTTAATGTACAAGGATTTCTATCCCTAGCCGTTCAATCTCATCGCCACACTCAGACTCCTTCATCAAGGCTCAGACACATCTTTTGCGATTCGAACTCTTCTTATCCAAATTCACGGGGCTCCCGATCCACCATGAGTTTAACAGAAGAATGTTAAGATATATTACATCTCTCACCAGCCTACCTCTCAACCTCCTTCATCACCCTTGGCACTTCTCCTCAGCCCACTCCCTCCTTCACTCTCATGGCACCTAGTGATGATTCTATCGAGTGATTCACACATTATGGGTATGCACCTGCTTCCTCAATTCTGCTGCAAGATACTCCGACTATTGATGTTACCTCTACACATGTCAGCTTCTCTAGAGGTGACTCCTCTTCGCAATCATCCAAAATGAATGAAGAATTGGAGGTTTTCAATTGGACTCATACTTCGGACCAAACTATTTACATGCAACCACCTCCCAATATTCTTGCTCCTCCAAGACATGTTTGTCGCTTTCATCGAGCTATTTCTTATCCAAACGCTCAGTTTTGATCCATCGTGAGTTTGCTAGGGGGAGGGGGCGAAATGCCATAATTGATATAAAGTATCAAAAGAGTTCACCAAGCTGTTGGGTTTTTACCCCTGTAGGGGCTGTGGAATCCCTTTACAAAATTGCCCATGCAGAACTGATCAACCCGTCAAAATGGAAACTTTTTGACTGTTATGAATCACATACTTAGGCAAATTATTGGTGGTTCAACATATTATGCATACCCCCCCTACTCGTATATTAAGAGGTACGAAATTCAACATGAGCAACATTACCCGTACATAGGAAACGGGGAAAGTGTCATTATCAGCCTGGCAGCCCATGCGTCTATATTGAAGGGTTCACTGTTGTTCCATACAAATAACAAATACGAGTCGATGAAGGTTATTGCCAAGCAGGCCGTCTCCATTTTCATCAATTCAAATCGTAGGTAATTCAAGCAGTACACTAGAGGTATATTTAAAGCTAATTATGGATATAAGTTAGACGACCAGGCCATACTTGTTGGTTGTGGAACCGACGAAAAGGAAGTGAAGTATTAGATCCTGCGGAATACGTGGGGTAAACACTAGGGGGTCTAGCTGTATGAGGATTCAGAGAGACATTGATGATAAGCGTAGCAAGGGTGGACTTGCAATGCTAGCAATCTATCCCTCGATGAATAGAGTAGGAGAAGAGCTGTGATTGAGCATGGGAAAGGGTTGAGCATGGACAAAGGCGGCAAGGATAAGGTATGGGTTGATATGAGGTATGATTCTAACAGCTCCCCGCAACTCACAGTGGATCAAGTAAAAGTCTAATATACCCTTCATTATTTCAAAAAATTGCAAGTTCCATTTATCTCACTCAACTACATTAAATATTATTTGGTCATCTTGACAACAATGATGGCATATAAGCCACTCACTTGCCAAACAGTACTACTGAAAATAAATTACAATCATCTGAATTTACCAAACACTATGGCTTACAATTCACTTAGCTTGTAATCCACAAATGAAATATAAGCCAATTGGATTATAATCCATAGTTTTCAAAGATGCTCTAAGGCTATTGAAAGCAAGGTTTTAAATATCGGATATCGGGGAAATATCGGATGACCAAAATTCATATCAGATTGTGGATATCGGGGAAATATCGGGGATATGTGGTAAATATCGGAATGCCATAATGAATGTTTGCATACATAGTATAATACATTAAAATGTCATCTCAACATATGTAATGAAAATTTAAGCATACAAAATATGAATAATATATGTTTAGGATCACTAATCAACCTTCTAAAACAAACAAAAGTGCAAAGCAACGTTGCAACATTTGATCTGCTTTTTTTAGGGCAAAATGTCATTTGATATAATGGGGAAATCTTGATATCTCGCTCAAAAATTCCAAACACGGTATATTATTTTGCAACAAGCTATATAAAAAGATATATTGGTCCATATATAGGCTAATATATCGGCCATATCGGGGATTTATCACTCAAAATAGCTAAAAAATGGTAAAGGATATTTAAAGACCATATCGGTTGCGGCAAGCCCTGTAAAAGGATATATCGGAGGATATATCGGGCCATGTTGGGGATATTTAAAACAATGATTGAAAGAAGCTCTTTGCGGTGGTTTCATCGATCTCATGCTAAATCCCTTCTTTTCGGGTTTATTCTTGTTTCACAGGGTCAAGGGTTGGGATTATTGTACGTTTGCATTGCGTGGATGCTAGAAAGATTCACTAGGCTTTTATTCTTTTCAACATGGTGCAAGTTCTTCCGTGGGCAAGATCGCCTTTTGAGATTATTATTTTCATGCAAGGGTTTTAAAAAGATTTCTCCATAATTGTTCTTTCGTTGTTCTATTGTTCCTCTCCTTATAGTTTCGGGCAATTGAGGGGATCCCAACAAGTAAGTTTCATACTGCAGGGCATCTATATGCAATTTCCCTATTTATAATATCAAAAGTTGCTGACTTTTTCCAAAATAGATAATATTTGGAAGCTAATAACTCAAATTCATTACTAACTGTACCGAAAGTTCGTCGACGTCAACTTTGAGGAAGACGACATCGGTGTATTTGGCGGAGAAGGCCTCAAATGCCGGCCCGACGAACCGACAAGGCCCGCACCACTTCGCCGTGAAATCAATCACCATCTTTCCATCAATTGGAAACCAAAAAGAGATCAGTCATCAAAATAAAACATATCAAGATGAGATTTTTATTAAAGAAAAAAAATTACCAGATGGTTAGGGTTTTGCTGGTTAGTTGACCAGTGCTCGTCCCAGGCGCTCCTGCTATGGATCGCGATCACGCGGGAGCTTTCGCTGGGGGTCTCGTCCCCGGGGCTGGCTAAGGACGATAGAAAAGATCCCATCTTGATGATTTTTTCCCCCCTTTCTTCGCCCACTCGATCTCTGGATTATTTTGATGGGTAATCTATCCATCCATCGGTATATATGCCCTATTTTATTTTATCTCGTTATTATTATTATTTAATTTTTTAACCGGAATTTCACAGAGGTCCCCGGGCAGACTTGTAAATTTTATTTTATTAATTAGATGGCAGAAATAGCCAGTATTTGATATAAAAAAAAGATGTGCTCAAAGAGGATTGTTACTTAAGAAAGATTCCAATGACCCTTAAAATAGAAAAGATGCAAAAGAGTGCCAAAAAAGGCTACAAATGATGATATATGTCATGTCGAACTACCACCTTCTTTCATGTGATGATATATGCTACAGTTTCTTGTGCCATTTGTTGCTAAACAATCAGCTACATAATTAGCTTCTCTATAAACTTACAAATAACAAAAGACATAGAATATAGTAAATCCATGATCTCCTTCCATAAGATAGCGTAAAGCTTTTTGGCTCGCGGGTGAACCACGAGCCCCTAACTCGCAGAGGGGGGTACAGGGGCAATGGGCCCCACAGCTGGGGCCCACTGCCCCTGTACCCCCCTCTGCGAGTTGGGTGGCTCGCGGTTCACCCGCGAGCCAAAAAGCAGGATTCCATAAGATATGACATTGCCACTTTGGGAGTTGAACCATCTATCAAATTGGCCAACACTTGAGAAACTTACTCAATTTCAATATGAGTAATACTGTTATCATGACATAGATTTAGACCCTCTTTAAGTGCTATCATCTTAGCCACAAAAAAAAAGTATCCAAAAAAGTCCTATACTTGCCACTTGGCAACTTCTTCGAATTTTATATATTAAATTTTATTTTTGACAATTCAAATAAATAATAGGGTTTTTTATACAAAACCACCACCAAATATAGTGGTTTTTTTGGAGAACCACCATATTTTTTTTTAATTTTCATAGAACCACCACAAAATATATTGGTTTTTCGGAAAATCATCACAAAAGTCTTATTCTTCATAGAACCACCACGAAAATACAAATCTTTTACAAGGTCCCACCAAGTCATAATTTACATTAGTGAAATGAAATTTAATATCTAAAATTCTAAGAAGTTGCTAAGTGACAAATATAGGGTTATATATATATATA
>BQKN01066294.1:107130-119207 GCA_022839385.1 Asparagus kiusianus | reverse complement strand
GCAAGTGTATGACATGTGAGCCCCACATCGATGTGACTAGTAGGGGGCTCACATGTCATATACTTGCAGCTCACCGGGAGCGGTGAGCTGCCAGCTCACCTCCATTATTCTCTCTCTCTCTATCTATCTATCTATCTATCTATCTATATATATATATAGGCAGGTATGTTTATTAAATTACATTTCAGCATTTATGTATATCTATGTTGAATAAAGTTAAACCATAATGCAACACTATGTTTTACAAAGTTAAACTTAACTCAAGTTCTAATTACTGTTAAAAAGCATTTTTAATAAGAGGACTACATCAAAAAAAGTGGATGTAGTCTTATTTTATAAATAGATATCTAACTCTTTTCTTCTCATTATGTATATAGTATAAGTTTAGCAAATCTAAAGCATAACTCAAACACTCGTGGCTATAATAAAAGTTTTTTAGCATGATAAAATCATAGCAAAAAAGATTTGTTGTTAACTTTCTTAAAATATTTATAGTTTAGATTTTATTTTATTATTTTGGTTAATAATGCATGTTAGAAAAATTCCCGCTGCAACACATGGATATAACACTAGTTATAAATTATAATTATAAGAGGGTTTTTGTATTTTGTTTTATTCCAGTTGAGTTTGTGGGTGACGGTCAATCACACGCTGGGAATCTAATCCGATGACTTTGGTGGTGTTAGTGATATCGGTGAACTTATTCTTGCCTTTTTCTTTTATTTTTTCGACATTGATCCCTTAAATCTTTCATATTTTGAATTGATTCCTCAATTCATTGAATTTACTATTGGGTATGTGAGCGTTGAAAAAACAATGAGAGAAATAAGTTCCCCAGATTGCTAGTTCTGCACTGAATTGGAGGGACTAATTTCATAATTACTTAAGATTGGAATACTTAATAGCAATTTTAGTGATTTGAGGAAATAATTTCAGAATAATTTATCTTTTTCTTGCTTGAATATTTTTGATGCAAAAGGAGTAAGCATCAATTGGTTTCGACATGTCAAACTGGCTGCAACGATCAAATTTGACAGTTTTGGTTCGATTTTTCAATAAAAATTTCCTTTAAATAAAAGATCTTGTTCAATCTACCATTCACTATGGAGAAAGTCTAGCAGAAATTTTCTTTGATAGTTTGTTATAGTCTAAAGTATGATAGCACATTACCTTTACTACTTCACAAGCTTGATCAAAAAAGGTTTATCGAATCCAACATATTTCTTGTTAAATAACGATACGTTTTCAAAGCCATAATGAGGTAGCTAAAAGTTGATTTGATTTTAAATAAATGACAACTGATTTTTAATTAAAGTTTACAAAATATTTCTAAAACATGTGACAGAATATTTAAAAAAAAAGTAAAAGTAAAAAAGTAAAAACAGCATATTCACCTCTAACTATGGTGTCAAGGACCGAAGGTTGAGCTTTCTACTAAAGAACAGAACAAAAGAAAAGAAAATTTAAAACCTTACTCGTGAAGAAGCATTTCTTTTTTTTTGCTTTTTAAGGAATCAAACAGATTCTATTACAAATGCTCTTTCATCAGCCAGAAATGAAGCCTCCTCGGAACATTGCCATACAAAATCTTCCTCTCTTCACAATTAGGACACCAACTTTTCAAAATATTTCAAAACTGCCTAAGGATTTTCCTCACCCTTCTGCCTCAACACTTATTACTATTTATTTGATATTTCAAAAAAAAAAAAAAAACTCAGCAGGCAAGGACATCCGCAACGATCAAATTTTCATCTAGGCTGCACCAAAATCCTAGACGAAACCGATAAATGTTGAAATAAAAAAAAAATTTAAAAATGACATGAAAAAAAGGGGACCTATTTATTGTGGGCTGCAGCTGTGTTCTTATGAAAAGGCCACAAGTTGACCAAACGTTCTAACACGCTTTTTGAGAAATAACCAGAGAAGGCTTGCGGTGTCGAAGGTGGAAAATCTTCAGCTGGCATCGCAAATGGCCGGATCATCTTCTCCATCTTGTCTAATGTCAGATATGATCCCACTTCTTGAAGCCTCTCTGGCCCCATTATTGGAAGTGTGTGTTCTTGACGCAACAATGCATCTTCTCCGTCATCGTTCTATAAACAAAAACATAAGGAAAACAGTGAAGAACGTAAAAAAAGGGTAAAACTGTAAATTAAAACCGTCCTCTATACCTTTAGTAGCACTTACCACCTCTCCCTATGAATTGAGGGGTGATAAATGCTAATAAATGAGTTGAGAAGTGATAAATGCTGCTGAAGGTTTAAGTGAGGCGGTTATCTGCAAGTCACCTAAAAAACATATGTTTCTTTTTACTTTTTTTTTTAAGTTTACAATAGTGTGGTACAGTTTCTCTCATAAGCATGATAAAGGATCACTTACCTCTAGAGGGCTTAAATCTGCACCATGACTAAATGTCATTTCTACGCGATACCTCTTTGGGTCTTCCAAAGGTACCTGCATTTCATCATCGCACTACTTATTGCTACTTGTTAATTGCTCAAGCTAACTCTGATTACATAGGAGGCAATTCAACTTAAACAAGACTTACAATGTATCTATGATCATCGTAAAGAGGAACGTAGAGGAAATTTGATAAAGATGCATAAGCATTGTCACGGGCTCAAGGTAGACCCTTTAACGCAATTAGAGGAATACTCGCCTCTTAGAAGGGAGATATCAGATTTATCTAAACCTTATTAGTGAAAAAACTTGCTTACCTCTACATTTTCAAACATCCTCAGAACAATGTGGCTCATGTAGTCTAGCTCCCTTGTTTTAAGTAATCTCTCTAGAGCACTATTGCAAACAAGGCTTTCCTCACCTTGCAAGGATTCATCCAGGTTACAATATCGTAGAACATTCACTAAAGAGTGTATATGAGATTCCTGCACAAAAATAATACAAAAAAGTTTGACTGGATATCAAAACATGAACAAACAAAAACATGTGGAACATATAGACATCTGAAGAACTAGTCAGTAAGCAAAATACTGCGGGCAAAGCATACATACTGATGTGAAATAAAGCCTTGTACGAACATGCCGATCAGGTGTTTTTACATTGGCATACCTGAAATCAAATAATGCTACTTTAGTCTAAGAGAACTCTGGAAAGAGTAGTATTAAAAACCAAGTAAAATAAGAAGGCGACTTTGGATCTAATCGGTATTTTGTTTCTTTATCATCATCTTCTTCTTCATCAAGTGACTTTTCACTAGTCGAACTAGATCTTTTATCTTCGTTCTTCCTCAGACGTCTAGGGGTATCAACCTCTTCTTTCTTCACCTTAAGGAACATTGAAGTTGGATCAGGATTAGATTTTAGATTAGATTTTAGTTCAGCAACACTTATTGCTTCTTCACGAGTGTTACGGAGGTCAATTAAAAGCTTTCCCAGCAATCTGCGAGCAATCTGAAGAAGAGCACCAAATAAGCAACCAATATAGTGGTTTTTAGCCAACAAAAGATAAAATGGGCATAATACAACCAGTTTCTAAAGTAACAGGGACGCCTGAGATATGATCCTCAGAAAACGCATATCAGAAGCTAAACAAAAATAATAAAAGATCTGGCAGTTATACAGGGTAATTACTCTGCTTACCAATTGGGTAAAATACAGGACTAATAAGCTGTTTCATATGCCAAGGAGAACATAAGGATGTTTATACATAAGTGAAGGAGCATGTTTGCTCCATCCTTGAGCAGAAGACTATTGTAGCACTCTTCGGAAAGTAATGGGTGGGTTAAATGCATTTTGAACAGCGGAAGTCCAAACAAAGTTCAGAATTATGATAGATAAATTGACAGGGAAGAAGCAAATGCTATCTGTTCAAAAGAATAAAATATCTGAAGGTGCTAATAATTTATAAGTAAACAGAATTATCCACAACATTTAGTTGGGAACCAATGGGCCACACATTTTAATTAATTAAGGAAACTGGGCTCTCAACCATCTGAATTACATAGGAAAGTTACTGTTCCAGCAGGAAAAGAAAGAGCAACTTCCACTAGAACAGTTTATTTATTTTCATGAGCTTTTACTAATTGTTCAAATTTTATGAAAGTACAATAAATGGATAGACCAGTCAGAGCATCCAGCCCTGACAAATACACCTACCAACTACTGTCTCTACTCATGGATTGTAGTACAACCTACTCACTGTTGAAATTTGTCAAATCCCAGTCAGAGCATCCCATGGAGTGGGATTGGAGGGAGTCTCATAAATTATTTCAGAACTCAGTAAGTGATTTTGATTCTAAGATCCAACTCGCGATATTAAATTGTCTTGGGAAAAAAAGTTCATGATATTAAGAAGCATGGAGACTCAGTCTTCTGATTGAACTTGTGATACTCAGACTTTTGATCTGAGAAAGATTTGAATATCCATAATGTTTATAGTTTGTGAGGATGATTGTTAATCTACAATATTGTAGAGATACTTCATAGAAGAGCATGCCTCTGATGTATGTTTTTGATACTCCTATAATAGGATCAAGAATTTAATATTGTGTCAAATAATCCATTGAATGTATCTAAATATTAATGAGAAAATCCTTGATGTATGGGACTAGAAATGAGAAAAGCACAAGAAAGGTAACATGGTCTGGCACAATAGCATATATCCAAGGGATAACAGGTGAAAGACAGACAAAATCTAGTATATCAAAATTGGTTGCAGAAAAATTATACAGGTTCACCAAAGCCTTTATCATTGGACCGCAGACAGAAACTCCCAGAAAACTATTCCAGTTGATTAGAGAACTTTTGCAGAAACATTCATAAGACAACTTTTTCTGAAAGACAGTCTACAAGATCTCCTAAAATTGGTTTACTAGAAAGTCGGTGATTCTATTTCTCTGAAAATGCTTAATGTTATTATCAGTTATGCTTAATGTTATTATCAGTTAAAAGTTAAAACTCTATTAGGAATCAACCACATAAGCGGACAGGTAATCAACATTACCTTTGAACCAATTTTGAGCTTATGCTTTGGATTAATGCCATACTCATTTGGGATAACACCGTCTGCCAGCAACTACAATGACAGAAAACTTTAATTAAAACAAGAGAAGAAGTTGCATCTAGAATGCATGATACACTACTCAAAACAATTGACCACCAGCAGTTCCTAGCTTTACCTTAGCGACTCTGAAGAGCTCAGGCAAACCATCAAGATTGAGATGTGCATTATGCAGAAGGTCATACCTATTAAGGTTTATGATGTAAGAAGGTGATATATCATAATATAAACATGAAGTGCATTAGAAGAGAATGGTGTAAGGAGAAATGAATACAAAGAGGACACCTTTGTCATTCCACATTACTACATATTAAAATTGTATTGTATTTAAGTATGACATAGGTGTTACAGTGAATTCATATGGAACTATTTTTCATTAATCTGGAAAAGAATATCTGAACAAAATCATTTCAGCAACTTAAGAGTTTATCACATCTTAATCATCTAAAATACACTGTTCCTAGTAGGCAAATTTTGGATAGATAATAAATGAATTTATAGAAGAGATTCTCATGACAATTAGAGCTTTTACTTCCAATTCTAGAGGATCGATTGTAGGAGACATGACAACAAGTTTCATGCTTGATACTTAAAGTGCTGCCTACCAACTGGCCTTCAGGGTTTATGACATGGACCCTTTAATACTTGTTAATTTGGTTGGTAAATAGTTGTTACAGTTGTCATAAAAATAATCATTTGACCAGTGCATGATGTTTTTACATAATAGGAAAAGTGTAAATGTGCAAACATTGGGAGAGAAAAGTGTGAAAATTAAACTACAAGCGGGATATGTGTTAATGAGGTTGATTTTCTGAGAGATAGCTGTAATTTACCCTAAAATATGCAGCATTTTTACATCTTCAATATCCTTATAGCTTCTATGTCTTGTCTAATGAAGATTTCAAGTAATCAACTTTTTGAAGTAAAATAAATCTTAACAGGTTAACCAACTTAATGATTGATTAAACCATACCCAGAAGCAATAACCATGTCATCGTAAAGTAGTCCTTAAAACTAAGTAGAGCAAGTTGTTAATAACCTATTGTTGATGTATTCACGTTTACAACGTTGGCACATCTAAAACCATAAAATTCATATAAAATTTGATCCTTTGGTAATGATCCATTCGAAAAGCGTGCTAAGTTGCAGCAGGAACATTTGTACGAAGGAAATTGACATGCAGTAAAGTTGGAATCTTACTTGCATGAATCATATACATCTGGAATTTGTGTAACATCAAATCGGCTGCATCAGAAATCAAATCATAAGTTTATATGCCAAAATTGTGGAATCATAACATCTATCATATTGATTAGTGCATACTCCTTTCGTTCATTGTATAACTCTCTCTCCAGTTTCTTCCAGCGAGCAAACATTAAAAGAAATCCTTCACTCCCACAAGGCAGTCCAGCAGCAATACGTGCTACATCAATGTTTATTTTTCCCAGAGCCTTTGCTTGGTCATAAGGAGGTAGCACCTCATATGAACTTGTCATCGTAAGCTTTTCATCTTCATCTTTAGCGAGTATTTTCACTTGTGAAGCTACTTTCTTTGTTAATTTGAACTGTTCAAGGAAAACATGATCTTTGCTATTATGCGAGTATAACATAGGGAACAAAAGAAAATTTGATTTATCCTAAATTAAAAGACTATACGCAGAAAAGCCGAACAAATAACTTGAAGCTCTGAAAAGGAAGAACGTATTCACTACTCTATTGAAATTGAGAACGTCAGATACAGTCACTACAACAGAGACAGATATGGAAGTAAAAAAAATCTAAATATACATTATCCCCGATAATAAAAAACCAATACGAATCTTGAACAGCTTTCCAACTAGTTCCGGTACTGCTTGAAAATGATCTGGATTCAATCTCTTCTTTGTATGAGGGGTGTGCTTCCACCCAACCATATGGTGCTAAATTCTGATAATCAAATAATAATCCATATTGATAACAAACGGTTGATTCAAGAATGCGCCAAGCAGATTGAGGTTGATTGTCACATGATATGTTGTAGGCCAAGGAGATTGTCATGTCATATGTTTTTGCGTGGTCAAATTGGTGATATTTTCACAAAAGTGTTGCCTAGGATTTTTATTTATTTATTTTATTATTATTTTTTCAGTTTCTATGTAACTGACTAGGCGTAACTGATATATATGATCCTGCTTGTGTGGCATCACTGGTGTACTTAGTTCAATAGTTTGATCTCATACTATAAGTTTGTGTGATTGCATTTTATTGCTTTCTTATAAATAAATATTTGATCATCTGTCTCTTGGTTGGGTCACTTTTCTCAATGTGACCAACAACCAAAAGACATGATCAGGGAAGTATAATCTGGTTTCCAAGATTATGAAAGTAATAACAGCAATTTTCAGACAATCCTTAAGTAAATTGATTTTCGATTTATCACTTTGGATTACATTGGCTGAGATATTAATAGTTTCCTAAGGAGCTTTCCACTTCTGACAGTCCACTATGTACTACTTTTATAAAAAAAATTTATTTTTGGTTTTTGAGCACCGCAAATGGTTTATGTCAACTTGAAGGGCGATGTGCACTTCGTTTCTGGATAGGAAACATTTGGTTCGAAATGTTTCCACACAATAAAATGGTTAGAATCTAATATGAAAATATTCAAATCAACTTCACACTGGAGGGACATCATGAAACTCACAACTATATTAACTACAATGTATATATGATAGAACGAGAAAGAGACCACATGTTGTGGAAAAAAAATTCTTTGCAACAAACACAAAATCGAAAAGAAACATGTATATGAAGAAGAATACCATTCTAGGAAGAAGTTCAGAAGCATTAGGAGGCAGCCCAGCGCCATCAACCATCCAGGGATATTCTAAATTTCCATTGCTTTGAACCAATTTAGATTCTGAGGTTATCATCTCATGAAGCTTAGCCTGCATAGTATAAAACTATAGGTATCAAAGGCATTTATAGAATGCAAACGTAGTTTTGGAACAAATTATAAATAATGTAATGAGAAAACTAACTTGAAGAAGAGTCAGATTACAATAAGTCAAATCAATTTATCTGGACTAAAAAATCTCTTAAGTGAGAAATGTAGGTCTTTAGTTCCTTTGAGTATAATTCCCACTACCCTTATACCAACTATTCATCAGCTCCCTTGATCACAAACCCTCACTCCTCTCCAGCCCCAAGAAGTGACCACAGGACCTCGCAACACCACTGAGTGAATATGATCTCATAGATAACAATGTCCTGTGTCTACTTTATCATTTTTCTTTCTACTTTCCCCTATGAGTTGTGTGTCCTTCAGTGTTTTAAATGTCGGTCCGACATGTCAGAATTAGGGTTCAAACGACACGAATCGGGCAATGTTGAGTCATTTAGATAGTAATTAGTCAATGTTGTAAGGACCTATTTGTAAGAGTGCTCTTATATAAATGGGGTATCTCTCTATGAGAGAAACCCTAATCCCTAATTTGACTACATGGTATCAGAGCCAAACCTAGCCAAATCCGCCGCTCTCCACCAGCGCTCTCCGCCGCCGCCCAACTTCCCCCTCAAGCTCAAAGATGAGAGCTCCCAAGCTCAAAGACGAGAGCTCCCAGCAGGATCGAAGACGAGCTCAAGATCTGGGATTTTTGGCGGCGTCTGAGGACAAATCTGAGAACGAGGACGAGAGAGAAGCTGGAGATGATAACAACGAGGTCGAAGTCGATCTCAGAACATGAACTCGAAGAAGAGCTCCCAATTTGAAGAAGATGAGCTGGAGATGAACTGGAGATATAGAGCTGGGTTGTTGCTGAATAGGGGATCTGTTTTTTTTTGTTTGTTTGTAATTCGGGATTTTTCTTTTGGGGGGAGAGAAGATAACCAGCACTGTTACTGATTAGATCCAAGAGAAGAAGAAAATGGGATCTGTAATATGTGTTAGATGGTTCTTTTTCTTTTCTTAAATTGTAATAGTTTGTTTAGGTTCCCTCGACAGGTCAGTCCTCGAACTGATGAGAGGAAGAGCTGATATCTCACCTTGTTGAGATATCTTGCTTTTGATTCTTGTTTCCTTGGTGAAACAGGAATTCATATTAATCTATCTCTCTTGTTGTGCTGTCGAAGTGTTGCCGGATTTTTTCGTTGCGCACCATAAGAATACAGTTGGATCGATGACGAAGACTGAAAAAAATCCGATGGAGGAGATCATCAAGAAGTTGAATAACCTGAGGGTATTCCAGATCGAGAAGGAGATCAGCGCTATAGTCCAGGGAGAGAGGACTGTACAGGAGTACGCCACAGAGCTGGAGCGCTTGTGGCTTGATCACGATCACTTCTGGCCCCTAGCGAGCTGCAAGGACCCGGAGTGCAAGGAGCGCGAGGCCTCTCTGCAGAAGAGTACCATGTTGTTTCTCCGAGGTTTGGCTCCAGCGTATGAGCAGATGACGGCATTGCTACTAAACCAGACAAAGATCCCACCACTGGAGAAGGCAGTCTCAACCATGACACAGGAGGAGAGCCGTATCAGGCTACAGTCTGAGATAGGTGGACTTACAAGGGAGAAGTCTGTACTAGGGGTATCCAACCCGGATAACACTGGATTCAGAGGGGAGACTAGGCATTCTTCAACTGCGGAGAGGTAAGGCATCTGAGACAGATGTGCCCTAAGCCACCCAGGGAAAGGAACTGGGGTGAACGTGGTCAAACTGGTGGCTCGACTAGCTGTCGAGGAGGCAGGGGGCGTGTAGGCCAAGGAGTCGCTCACCTAGCTGTGGCAGATGATTCTCAGACTACTGCTGGGATGACTGGAGATGAAATAACAGAGCTAAAGGAACTACGTCTGTTCAAGCTTCAGGCTGAGAGTTCGAAGGGCAAGGGACAAATCACCCAAGATCTGGCTACCACTACATGCTTTGGTAACTTTATTGGTTATGCTCATGCGAACAAAGGTACACAGGTTCAGGCACTTGCATCCACTAAAACTCATGTTGATTAGATCATAGACTCAGGTGCATCTAGGCATGTCACAGGAGCATCTAGTGAGTTTGCATTATATTATCCGAGTAAGCATATGCATCCTGAGACAGTTCAGACTGCTGATGGGACATCCCAACCCATCAGGGGTACTGGCTCGGTCCATTGCACTTCATCTGTTACTTTATCATCTGTATTGCATGTTCCTTCATTTCCAGTTAACTTACTCTCAGTTAGCTCTCTCATTAATCAATTAAATTGCACCGTGTTATTTGATCGAGATTTGTGTGTCTTTCATGAGAAGGAAACCGGGAGGAGGATTGGGACTGGCATCAGACGTGATGGTTTTTGGTATTTGGATAGGGAGACTGCAATAATTGCTGCTGCTGTTAGCGGAGGGCCAGAGGCAGAAGCGATGCTTCAACATTGTCGGTTAGGGCATTTATCTTTTGAGAGTTTAAATAAATTAGAACCTGAGTTAATGAAGGTGGATAGAAAAGAGTTATTTTGTAATGCCTGTGAACTTGAAAAACATACTCGTTCTACTTATAGAATGATTGGTCTTCGAAGTTGTGAACCATTTGCACTTGTCCACTCTGATGTTTGGGGACCATGTCCTACTACCTCTATTAGTGATTTTAGATGGTTTGTTACTTTCATTGATTGTTATTCACGTATGGTCTGGATATACATGATGAAACAGAAATATGAGGTTTACAAATGTTTTTAAGACTTCTCGGCCTATGTAAAGACACAGTTTGGAATGCAGGTGAAGATTCTCCGAACAGATAATGGGACTGAGTATGTCAACAAGGAGTTTGCCGCTTTCATCTCTAGTCAGGGAATCCTTCATCAAACCACTTGTCCAGACACCCCTGCTCAGAATGGAGTAGCTGAACGTAAGAACAGACATCTACTGGAAGTGGCTCGCTCATTGATGTTGACAATAAATGTGCCTAAGTTTTTATGGAGTGAGGCTGTCATGACGGCAGCTTATTTGATCAATAGGATGCCATCAAGAGTATTAGGGATGAAGACACCGTGTGAGATGCTCTTGGGCTTGAATGTTTTTGTTGTTCCACCAAGAGTGTTTGGATGCACATGTTATGTGAGAGATCACAGATTGATGGTGAGTAAACTGGATCCGTAAGCAGTTAAATGCATCTTTGTTGGCTACTCATCAAGCCAAAAATGATACAAGTGTTGGTGTCCCACTGAAAGAAGATTGTTTGTCAGTATGGATGTGACTTTTCGAGAGTGTGAACCTTTTTATAGGGAGAAGACGGAGTTGAGTTCCTTGTTTGGAGATGACTCGACTAATGCTAGTAGAGAGGGGGAGAATGGGAATGAAAATGAGAATGAGAATGACGTCGTGGTTGGGATGATTTCATGTCCTCTTGAGCCACCGAGCAGTGATGGTACACCGACGAGTAGTGGTGGCGACTCAGGAGGTGACGGTCAAGGTCAGGGGGAGCTGAGAGTATACACGAGGAGACAGAAACAACAACATGAGCCGCCTCATGTGCCTATACCAGTGCTCACAAATGTTGATGTCCCAAGTCCCTCCTCTCCAGTGACTTCTCCACCTGAATCGATAGGTAACGAGTTCTTCCCCGATACTTTTAATACTCTGGTCTTGCCCCGTAGAACCTCTAGAGTCAATGCTGGAAAACCTCCAGCTAAGTTTGGTAGTTGGGATACTGACATTGCAAATTACATTTCATATGCATTCATTCCACCTGCATATAAGTCATTCATTGCATCATTGCATTCAGTGCATGTACCTAACAACTGGCAGGTCGCTAAGCAAGACCCTAGGTGGTTGAGTGCCATGCAAGAGGAACTTCGGGCTTTGAAGAAGAATGATACAGGGGAGCTGGTACCTCTGCCAGCTAGGAAGCGTGCCGTTGGATGTAAGTGGGTGTATACGGTTAAGCAAACTCCAGAGGGCAAGATCGACAGATACAAAGCCAGATTAGTTGCTAAAGGCTACAGTCAAACGTATGTCATTGACTATGACGAGACATTTGCTCCAGTAGCAAAGATGAGCATTGTTAGTGTTGGTGTCATGTGCTGCCAACTTCAATTGGCCACTACAT
>BQKN01066294.1:82484-107120 GCA_022839385.1 Asparagus kiusianus | reverse complement strand
CCGTAAGTGTGGTAAGTAGATATATGCATGATCCCAGAGAACAGCATATGGAGGCAGTTCGTAGAATTCTTAGATATATTAAGGGAAGCCCGGGAAAGGGGTTGTGGTTCAGAAGCTCTGGACATCTGAGAAATGAAGGCTACTGTGATGTTGATTGGGCGGGTTGTATGGATGATCGTAGGTCCACTACAGGCTACTGTGTATTTGTTGGAGGTAATCTCGTATCTTGGCGTAGCAAGAAGCAAGATGTGATGGCTAGGTCTACAGCTGAGGCGGAGTACAGGGCTATGGCAGTTGGTCTGTGCGAGTTGATGTGGGTCAAAAATATATTATCTGAGCTGCGCTTGTTTAGAAGAGACTCCTTACAACTTTGGTGTGATAACAAATCGGCGATTAATATTGCAAACAATCCAGTTCAGCATGATCGCACCAAACATGTGAAGATCGATCGGTTCTTTATCAAGGAGCAACTGAACAGAGGAGTTCTGACTTTGAGCTATGTGAAATCAGAAGAGCAGTTAGCTGATTGTTTAACAAAAGGATTAGGTTCTAGAGAGTATGATATCTTTTGTAACAAGATGGGGATGATTGATATCTATCGCCCATCTTGAGGGGGAGTGTTGAGTTATTTAGATAGTAATTAGTCAATGTTGTAAGGACCTATTTGTAAGAGTGCTCTTATATAAATAGGGTATCTCTCTATGAGAGAAACCCTAATCCCTAATTTGACTACAGGCAATTTTATGTCGCATGTCGTTTTTCAGGAGGAAATCGGATATGTCGGCGATATATCGAGCATATCGACCGACTTTTCAGCTTCGAAAAATCGGCCGATATGCTCTATTATCGGTTTAAAACGTTTTTTACTTATTGGGTTTGGGTTTAGGTTTGAAAACCCAAACCCCTATGACCTGTTGACCTGTTCTGATGTTAAGGGTCTGTTTTTTAACCCGATAAGGAAACGAACCCGTTCAAAAGAAAAAACAAAAAAACCTAGGGCTACGACTAGGAACCCATCAGCCGCCTTCGTCTTCTTCGTCTTGTGTTCGTTCTCCTCACATCGCTGGCTTCTCCTCTCTTTCCTCCCTGCGACATCGAAGTCCATCATCTTCGGCGTCGTCTTCTCCTCTCTTCCTTCCCTGCGCGAAGTCGAAGTTGCAGCTTTCCTCAGCTTCTTCAGCCGTCAGGTATGAGAGTCCCTTTCTCATTGTCTGACTCTCTCTCTTCTTCTTCAGAACCTTTAGATTTAGAAGATTTTCACATCGTCTGGATTTTAGTGTTGATTTCATCTTGTTTATCTTATTCAATGTCTTAATTTACTGTTTCCCCTTGTTTTTACTATTTTTGTTACATTACATTATATTATTATTCAAATAGCTCCATGCTTTTTGTTGCTGTAAATTATTTATTTGTAGAATTCAATGTTTGGCAACATGTTTTGGGCAGCATGCTGGGAAAACAAGGCATATGGCTGATTTCTCGTAATGATCCTTGTTTATCATTTAATAATAATCTTTGGTTTCTCGTAATAATCCATGTTTATCATCTAATGATATAAACATGTAATACTCAAAGAGTTTCTGCTTTTCTTCTTCATGTGTCAGTCTGGTAGCAACTCTGTGGATACACAGAGGGGAGAAAATTCTAGTTTTACCTATTTGGGGGTGATGAGTCTTTACTTTTTATAGAATTTATAAAGTATGCTGAGTAAGAGGACTTTGCAAATTCAATTTTTTATATGTTTAGTCTATATAATTTATAAAGTATGCTTATATTGAATTTAGGAATGCTTAGATTACATTTAGGACATAATATTATACATATGTGCACCACCCGATATGACAATCCGATATTTAGTCCATGTCCCCCGATATATCCCCGATTTCCGCCATCCGACATGAATTTCAGCCGTCCGACATGAACCCGATATCCGATATTTAAAACTTTGGTGTCCTTCAATTGATTTAAGCATTAACCACCAAGTAGTGACCAATATGGCAAAGCATCTCAATATCAAAAAGTAGAACAACTGAAAAAGATATTAGTAAGTTACGAGATAATATACTTTACTGGAACACAAACCTTTGCTTCTTCCATCTCAGTTCTTGCATTTGCAAGGCCATCTAACATGGAAGAATCTTTACTAACAAGAGAAACCTGGAAAAGTGGGATGGGTGTAAGTTACACATCAGAACTCGCAAAAGGAAAATGAATATATTAAGGTGGAACGCTTTAAACCAGAATGGGAGTTAGTTGCCCCTCCAAATCAAGAAGGCCTTTGGCAAAAGCAGCTGCAGACATCTGTAAACAACATGGTCTATATAACTGCTATGCTTTTCTGAAGGTGCAATGCATAAAAAATAAACTTTAAGCTAAACTTTTAAGTTTGCAAAACATCCTAAACAACAAAAAAGTGCAATAAAAAGCAAGAGTTAGACAAGTTTAATAAATGTTAAAGGTCAATATCATGCACTATCCTACCTGGACACGACCCTCATCTGAACTATATATCTTCAAGTCATGTCTGTAAGTACTGTGTAGACGAAGCAATCCTGTTCCTTCTCCTAATGGTTTCAGGATAAAATAAAGAAGACATTAGCAATAAACTATAATAAATGAACATATCATTCACAAAATAAAATACAATCACAACAAGTATTCATTACAGTTTAACTCTGAACAAAGTGTCTTATAACAATAAGTAATGACAAACACAGACTGGAGCTTATTGTATACTCTTATACGAACTCGATCATGTCTATCCTTCGCAAATCTGCTCTATCCAATAGGACTCAATTCAGAAAAGCTTATCAGTGGACAAATTGAATATTTTTCTGTAATCATATGGATGTAATACGGTGAATATGAACCTTGTAAAAAACATGCAATCAACACAAGCACATTCAAGGATCGAAATTCTCCTGGATCGACTATGAAAATTTCTTTGAAGTTATTGCATGCAAGTGTGTAAGCATAGAGAGGCAGGACTGAAAAAGGAGATAATACAATCCAAATATATATCCATGACCCAAAAGGCAAAAGGAGATATCAGAATTACCAGTTGATGCATTGGAAGATGAAAGCCAGATCAGAAGATGAGAATTATTGATGATAAGAGCCTATAGAGGTAACTAGACATCATGTTAATATCTGAGACGAGATATCATAGGTTCAATATGTGGATGTAGTTTCTTCAGCAAACATAGTTCAATAGGATCTGAACAAGGGCAGACGCGTGGGGATGGTCTCAAGTGACTCTCATCTTGTGTACCAACTCAATGGACTTAGATTAGAAGAAATTCTGCAGATTAATTCTAAATGACTGCAAACATATTATTGCTAAAATCATAAAATAACCGCTTATTGATAAATGTGCATGTTCACTTTGATATTCTTTGGTGCTCTTATAAGCAATATACGACTATGGTTACTGGAAAAGATATGTATGCACTGAAGGATTACATTTGTGAGAGCAAATAAGTCTTCTTCCTCAATCTTCATGACATGCCTACTTGTCAAGTATCATATAGAATTTTGTAAACAGATATATAGCATAGCAATTTAGGTTTCTAAACATAATTGAACTTCGGTCATGTTGCAAGTGCATCTTAACCCTTGCAAGGTACTCACAATACATTCTTCCAAAAATTATAATTAATAATGATTTTGTATCTAATCATACTGCCTCCAAACGGTTCCAAGAACTCTATACAGTAACCAATTTTAATTGAGTATTTCTATCTTTTTTAATCAGGTTGTGAACAAGTCTTCCTAAGGCTTTGCTTTCTGGTACACATGGGTTCTTTTAGCATCATGTGGTTGAGATGTCATTCCCAGGTTTCCTTTCTGTCAAGGAGGGGCTTTTAGCATCAAGATGAGAGATCATTATTATTTTATATAGTAACACAAATAGTTTGAACCACATGCTTTAGAGAAAGTGTAGTGACCAGAAGGCTTTTCCCGTGACTGCCTACTGTAGAAATATTAGGTCATATAAGTTCATTGGGTGCGCCATTACATAAAATGTGGTCTGTTACATTTTAAAATAAGAAGATGCCTCAAAACGGTTAACTGTCTATTTTAAAAATATAAGACCTTACAAGTTCATCATTGGCTGCACTTTGTTGTAAAATATGACCTCTGTTTTTTACAACCAAGAAGATGCACCACAGGTATTAAGTTAATAAGATTCTAAGTAAGAAGGCCATCGTATCAGCATCCACCAAACCAGCACAACGAGAAATACAAGGTCCTCTAACCATTAATTTTAGAAATTTATTATCACTGCACCAAAATAAGACTTCTAGTCCACCGCTAGAGAGTCTACTGCTAGTCTGAGATGAATCAACTAATGTTCATAATAAGCAAAGCAAATAGCTAAAGAACATTTAATGTAATATAAAACATAATCATTGATTGAACCATGAAAGGAACAGAAATATAGTTTGTTGAACCAATGGAAATAGTGTACAATGAGGAATACAACCTGGATACATATTGTTCCGAAAATACCTTCCCAACTCTTCAGCCTAACAAAAGATTTAAAGACTGGATTAAGCCATTAAAATTTGTTCCAAATAGTGAAATCATTGTGAGATAATAGAAAAACTAAAATTATATGCATTATCTTCACAAATCCAATGAGTGTGTGAGGTGCAGATAAAAAAATAATAGTGAACTATTAACACCTCTTGTCTAGGTATTATTTTTGTGTATATGGATTGTTTCTAGGTCGTCCAGGACCAACAGAATAAAGGACAAATATAAGACAACCACCTGTTTTCTTCCAGCATGTGTAAGAACACCTCCGTATTTAAGAACCATCAAAGCTTCAATAGGGCGCTCTTCCTCACCATCACCATTGCTTTTTGGAACTTTAACCCATTTTAGTGGCTTCAATTGTACCTTCCTATAAATACCCGAAAAATGCCCACCCTGGATAACATAAAAATTTAGTCTCACATGAGTTGCAAATAAATGTGTGGTTTTGGCTATGTTAGATTTGCAGTTCGAAAAGTTGCAAGGAAATAAAGATAAGTATAGAAACGCGCATTCTGTGCAATGGACATCAATGTCCATGTACTAGTTTACAATAAGAATAGACATAATTTGAGGCAACAGAACCGAAACAAGTAACGACCAAGGTAATATTTTTCAGATTTAGTTGCTTTTGGTTTACCAATAAATAATTATTTAATAATATTAACTAAATAAGTTTAAAAAAGAGTACCGATTTTGAAAAATTAAGCTTTTCTTAGAATCCTATTTTAACTATATTGAGAATTTGAAACATTATTTAACAAAAGAAAGTTCGCCGCATTAATTCCCAAAAAAAGCCTAGAACTTCTGACTGGGACATAAAAATCTAGTTCCTATGCATACTATCTCTAGTTCTTGTTTTCCACTGTTATTCATATTGATATATTCTTCATTAAAGTAGCTGTTGAACAATAAATATCTAATGTGATGTATTTATAGATGGTCTTACATATCCATATCGAAACTAGTTCCTAATAACAGGTATTACAGATTAACAAGAGTGAAGTGAAAATGTAATAGGTGGGAAGTATACAACTGTTACTGGGATTTAATAAAATATGCATGCATCTAAAATTGGCTGTTGCAAAACATAGCAATAATATTAGATGAGAATATGCTTTGAAACTAATAAATATACCTCCTCAAGCACTGCTTTAACTTGGAGAAGTTTCTCAGCATGTACAAGGTCTTCAGCATCGCTATCACTTTCCCGACCAGATCTAATGCACGTGATAACACTTTCTATTATTATGAGTTAGCAAGCTGTATTAAAACATAAAGTTATAGAAAACGGGATGCGACATGGTAATCATTAACAATTCAAACAAATAGGCTAGACAAGCAATGCTGCAGTAGTGCATCAAAAGATTAAGTTTAATATCTCAGTAGTGGATTAGATATTCCACACCACACGAACTTTACATCCATTCTTCACTTTCTAACTCGATATTGGCAGACTTGGTAGATGATAGATTTTCCATTGATGACAAATGAACATGTCTTCTTACCTGTATAAATCAAGGTACTCGCAAGGTTTAATACCTAGATGAAATATAAATTTTATTAAAGATAAAATCTAATATGTATGCTTCTAATTTTGGGAGAGATCTTATGTAAGGCACACAGCTATTAAAGCTTATGATCATGTCTCTTTAACCATGCTCAATATTGACTTGATCACGGGCCACGGCTCTTTAAAATATAGTAGGTACATAAATTATTAACTCATGGATAAGCAGAATATTTGAATATTGGTTACCTAGCCCGAGGCACCAGCATCCGAGTAGCATCTAACAGGTCTTGTAACTGAACAGCACTTTTGAGCTTTGTCTGTAAAAGAGATATAATACAGGTATTAACATAATATAATTTGCAATGTTATGAAGCTCAAATAAAGATCCATCTTAATCATACAAGGAAAAAAATCACCTCAGCTCTAGGCCGGTTACCATTGTACTTTAACATCAAATTCAGTAGCTTCTCTTCGGTGACTTTCAACTTCACCTTTTGCTTAGGAGTACGATCACCACTATAGAGTAACCAGAAACAAGTTAACGGAATGAAGGGAGCATCTAGCTTTCTCTGGAATGATAGATTTATACATCAAATATTTAGTAATTGGAACAAATATTTAACACATTTGTCCCTTGGTTTCCGTCAAACTCATGCACTTTGAAGGACATACTGAAGGGTATTTTCATGAATCTAAATAGGCATCTACAAGTAAGATGAGGTTAAATCCAACTCTCAAAATTAAAATGTTGAACCCCTTCTGCTCCAATCTATACATGCTTACATCCACATAAGGGGGAAGAGAGACAGATATAGTAATGCACACAAATAAGTCATAAGAAGGAAGGAAAATGATCCTTACTGGCGAATAACAGCGATAACACATCGTAACTCCTCTGATTGCCCAAATGTCCCAATGAGTCCACTTCCCTGGCGTGTTAGGTTCTCACAAGGTTGGGCTGGTTCATTCACTTTCCAAGGGAGATTCGGGGGAATAGTAGATGACAGGTGAGGAGCTTTAGCATCAAGAAACATTTTTCTCAACACACATGCTGCATCATCATAGTACCTATTTTTTGACAGAGCAATTTAGTATTATATAAAACATATCCCATAAAGACATCTTAACCACATCAATAGTTGAACTTCCAAGTCATTTTGCATGAAAACATTGGATTTAAGGCTTTAAACCCATAATTACTTGTAAGAATTCTTTACAAAACTCCAACCATTGACATCACAAACATATGATCTTCTTTCACATCTTAGGAGATCAAAGCCGCAAACCTGAAAGGAAAATTTAAATAAAAAGAAAAAAAAGCAACTTAGAAACCTAAAAGAAATTCTAAATAAAAGAAAAGGAAAACACAGCAAGGTATACAGATTAATTTTCTCTAGAATCCCCTTTTCTTAAACTTCACTTGCACTCTGTTGGCAAATGAAAATTTTCAACCTATTTTACTTTGTAGACAGTTCAACAAAATTGATATGAGATACGAACTCTTCCACAGTTACCAAGGATTACTCGGATAAATAAGCTCGCAACAATGAACCATTAATAATAATAAAATAATGCTTCAAAAGCATGTACAAAAACAGTACATTATGCCACGTAAGAGAAATATAAATTGTTTCAATTGTGGGTTATTCACCTCAATGATGAATCATGCAATATGCAAACTTATCCACTTTTAGTTCTTGCAGCCTGAAGCCAGAATTATGGAAGATTCACAATAATAAACTTTGAAACATTACCAATTTTCATAACTTATTATCCATCATAGAGAGACAAGATCGAGCTTAAGTTCAGCAAACAAATTGCTATCACCAGAACAAATCATGACATAATTGATTTTTCCAAGTAGCAAATAACATAATTCAGTAATGGTGACATAACAATATATTTCATTCCAATGGTGTACTAGAACTTCACCAAGTGAATGAACTAACATGATCCTAGACACCATTCACCGAAAATTTGCATAGCCACATGACTGTAGCTCTCTATTGCAGATTCCAGAAAAGAAAACGTTTTCTATGTGTTATTTACCATGATCACTGATGTTCCAATTTAGAAACATAAAGAACAAAAGAACAGCCTATAAACGTAAAGATTTTCTATTTTCCAGGCCTATGTCTTGAAGATGAATCCATAATGCATATCTTTCACTCCAGGCTAGGAAATTCCTAGATCATATTTGGAGACAAAACAAAAAAATAGTAATACTCCACGGCATCCCTAAATCTTGGAACCACCATTAGAGACAAGCTAAATGATTATAGTGCCAGGCAGTGTTAACAGGACACTCCATATTATAAAATTTTGTTGCGTTGGACCCGCAGATAAAACATGACAAGTGGATACATGTATCCTATGACTTGGACACTTGTTATGTACTTACAAAAAGAAACTAGGATATGCTAAAACAAAGAGGCTGAGAAAACATACAAGGTGTCTACGTAAAGAAGAACACAGAGGGGAAGCATTAGCAAGTGCTATGTTACTTACTCATCATCCAACCCGTGTAGTGATTATTTTTCAACCATGTCAATGTTATTAAGTAGGTAAACAAGTAGTGATAAAACAGAGCATGCTACTCCCCTTTGTATACGATCAATATTATATGTGTCTCAGTATTTGCTTCCCCATGGTCTCTTGCTTAGAATTGTTGTTCATGTCCCATGTCCATGTAACCCTGGTTCGAGGTAACAAACCCAGAATTGGAGCAACTTCAGCAGCCACTAAAACATGTATGTGCATATCACAGAGGAAGGAAATGTTATCTATGAAAACTATATTATAGGATTCATATGCTTATATAAATTGAATCATTTGACAGGAAAAAGAAAAAACGAAGTGCATAAAAGACTGGATAAATTTTACCCCCTGCCTAAATGCAAGACATACATCCCTTGCCATTTGCTTCTCAGCAGGAGTCAATAACACAGGATATCTAACCTGCAAATAAGAATCTCTTTTACAAAGTTCAAACCAATATAACAGAATATAATGGAGAAAGAAGCTACTAACTATTGATTAAGCACAAACATCATAGAATATATTAATTAATAGTAAAGATAACAAAAGGTGATGAGGAAAAAGCAATACACATTTTAACTATTAGAAATATATGTATTTGCATTTACTATTTATTTTTGGATCCTTCATTTTCATATCTACCATTATCATACTTATAGTTTGTCCAAGAAATGATTTTATGTAAATTTTTTGATTTAAATTAAACCAGTTCATTACTTGGTTCAGAAACACAGATATACATTCTCAAGTAATAATCAAGTGAAGTGAGGTCGTACAATAAATTAGCATAAAGAGAATGTTTTGAGGTGTAAAACTTCAAATTATCACTCCATCATTCTATCTTCCAACAGACAATTTCAGTAACGCACTTTACTTCACATGTGGAAACAAAAAAGTATAAGGAAAAAGTCAAAGACTAGTGCAAGTCAACTGACAACAAAGTATACTAATTTACTTCTTTTCCATCAGGATTCCGCATAACGACACCATCAACAACAGGAGATTTGCGTGCTTCTGCGTGTGCGTATTCTGGACCAACAGTATATACCTGCAATAAAATTTCTTTCATCTTCAGAACATTAGGGGCTAAAAACAAGGGGACTAGAAAAATCATTTAGCAACCAAAAGCTGAACAATTGCACAATTTCCCCAAACAGATAAAAACTGTGTGAAAATCAGCAACAAAAGAGTTATAAAATAAATTTTGATAGAAAAATTAATTACTTGGGTCATTGGAGAATGCGAGAAAAGAACAAAGTATATACCCAAGCATGGATACAAGTAAGTTAATTGCAACGAAAAGATATGATCAGATGCACACAATAGAAAATAGAATGCAACTCAAATAGCAACCAGAGGCAATTATATAAGAAACTAACATGAATACTTTGTGAAAATAAATAGAGAGGTCAGTGGATGGACGGACGGATAGACGGATAGATAAACAGATGGATAACTACAGAGACAATAAAAATCACTAACCTTGACATCTGTTCCACCAGTAGACATAAACTCTTCATAAATGTAAGACCCCTCGCGCCTCACTCTTCTAACATCAGGATGGAATTCACTGGACCGATTTCCAACCTGTTACAAACAATACTTAGCTTTCACAAATATTGTTTAGTTTAAAGGCATCAAATAACATAAATGGAGAGATTAAAGATAATAGAACTACAATTTTTCTCTTATGCCATCGTAAATAACTAGTAGCAACTGGAAAGCAGATTGAACACAACAAAAGGTTTTAATAAGAAGCCTATTATGCACTAATAATAACACTCACAATCAATACTTAGTAAAGGAAGGTGCATTAATGTTCAAAGAGTTAATAATTTTCACAAACTTCTTATTCTAGAACATTAGAGATGGCATAGAAATTGAGATAGATGATTAAATTTTACCTTACGGAACAATTCTTTCATCCCTCCACCAGCAGAACTAGGGTAGTATATCATGATGCTGTGATTGTCCCCTTTTCAGAATATAATATAGCAAGTTAGGATAAAATATAGAGACTTTAAATTTGTACAAAGCTCGAGAAACCCATAGTTGAAAATAATTTCGAATAATGATTATCAGAAAAATAAAATTTTAAATCCGCACTACATGGCTCATTAATATACTTATTTCTGCAACTGAGAACATAGACAGGTAACATGATACATAACTCCATGTTCAAATACATGAAAAGAAACCTTTGGCAGGTAATTTGAATGAAGAAAGAGCAAAAGGATAGGCCAGGACTTCCACCAGTAGAAAAATATGGTTAATCTTCCACTTAGAAGTTATCTTCACCATCACTTATAAGCCTGTCATTGTGAGGTCCCTCCCTCTTGTGGATTTCTCACCTGTGTGTAGTTGGACTCCCAAACTTCAATTATCAATGTCAGGTTTTGTTCCCCTTCAATGAGAGGCTAGTATAAAATTTTCACGAAATTAACTTATTTAAGCATTTTTTTATGACCGAAGTAATGATTTCGGCTCTAAGATTTTGGCTCATAAAATGTCTCTAATTATGGATAATTGACCACAACATTGCACGTTTAATTCATCATAGTTGCACGACCAGATCGCAAATTTAAGCTACAAGATTTTTGGAGGTAAAATCATAATTATGCCTGACCATTTCAACTTACCAGCAAAAAGCATGTGCTTCCCAAACAAATTCGTCAGTCAAACAAGGTAGACAATTATACAGAAATTATCAAGGTCCCAGTTCAAACATAACATACTAACTGGATCAAGTGTACTTAGATACTTTGTTTGAGTTGATAGATGTAGAATGCTGTACGTATTTGTAAAATTACATTGGGATGTTAACAGAACTCAATATGCTAAGTTTAAGCATGAAGTCTGTCTGTTTCTTTTCTCAGAGGGAACAAGTAACTCTATTTTCCCAGTCTCATCACCCCTAAGGCCATTCATCAGCATATCATTCCAAATGAAAGGTTTGATTATGGATGCTATTAAAAAGAAACTACTTTAAGTAAAATATATACTGACAGTGATAGTGAGAACTATCTAACTTGAATACTTCGAGTCCTCACCATCAATAGGTTTCTCAACAAAAGGCTTCCAGAAACGCTTCCCACGCACTTCAACGAAATCTTCTTGCTCAACAAAGTAGTCCAACTCTTGATAAGGGAACTCTCTATTTACCAGAGCATAATTTGGGACTGGAATTCCAAACATCTCAAGGCGCTTGATCATTCAAAAAGACATGATTAGATTTTTATTTTGACTATATAATCAATCCCAATTTATCAGACAAAAGAACATTGGTCGGAGAATGATTTTGGAAAAAATGAATACAAAATATATATAAGCACCGGATGAGTATAAGCAAAAAATTGAGTGTTAAAATCACGCAACAATTAGCTATCATGTAACTCCTGTATTAAAAAGCATGATATAGCCTAAACCCCCAGGACTTCAAAGATTAATGACTTTGATAACCAAAAAGAACCTGTTGACGCTTCTTTATTAAAAAAAAGTAAATATCTCACTTGCTAGTTACAGTGTGGTCAAATAGTTAATGTTCAATATTTGATGTAAATTATGCATTTTTGGCTCAGAATTTCAAATGTCCGGTCCCTATATTTCAGTAAACAATACCAGAAGCTTAGCTCAGACAGGGGAAGAATCATGAGTAGAAAATCTCCAGAGGTAAACCAGCAGTATACACACAAAGGCTAGTTCAGAGAATTCAACAAACAAGCACACCCAAAACAGAATTACACCAAACTTAGCCAACTAAACTCATAAATGAAGAAGCAATAATTCATCTATCTGATTTGACGTAGGAATCAATTGGCACCTTGAGGATATGGATCTCATCGGTGCAGTTCAAGTTTAGCTGAGCATATCTTGATTTAATATACTTGCACAACGGAGTCAAATGAGCTCATAGTCGGTCCTGCATATTTGGGTCTGACATAATTGAAATGAATGCATATTTTAGTTGAAGAAACATTAAAAGAAATATGTTCCATCCTAGCCCTACATCCCAATAGTGTATTGAAGATGAAGTGAGGCTGGGTCAAGAAAGTGTTTATTATCCTTTATTTTGGATACATGCTATTGACAGGTTCTGCCTCACAGATTGTACCACATCCCATATATGTTATTTCAATCGTTGGATATGTCCAGTAAATGAATCTTTTCCGCATAATAAACATGGCTCCAAACTATCATCTACACACAAAAAGAAAAAACTCTACCACATTACCTATGTAGTACAAGTTGTGCAAGACCAAAAGAAACAGAACACTATACAAGTTAAGGCATCTGATAACATGTGAATTCCACTAAATCAATTTACCTCGTAAACCTTCCTCCTATCATGGAGAAGGTACTGGGGTTCCAACTCATTCACTAGGAAGGGCCTGAGATAAACAGATGGTAATTAATATTAGACAATGAATTAACATATTAAGTGTTTTAAATCCACATATAGTAACAAATAAAAAAGTTCTGGAGATTTTATGAAATGTATTAGCTTTAACCCTATACCAAAGTTAGTAATTTTATTTGCAGTAGAATATTTTATTCATAGAAAGATTTGGCATTTAACAACAGGACAAGAAAGTATGAAAATTAAGTAGCAGGTATTGCATCCAGTGCATAAGTTGGATGCAACTCTAAACAACTTGGGCTTTGAACTGATGTTCAGCAGCCAGCAGGTTACAATTGAAATAACAAGGAAGCTATTGGGCACAAATATAGCTTAGATGATATTCTCCAAAAAGCAGTAAATTTAAAGTATGAAACCAGAATAACTACTGCTTTCCCACACCTAAACCAAATAGTTTTAATGGCAAGGCATGAAAACAATCTTTGGAGATGGATTTGCTTAAACATTTTGAACTAGATTAGTTGCACTCACACAAAGAACTTCAAAAGCAAGGTCAGGTACAGTATTCTGCTGTTAGAGGCATGTTACTATAATGTGACACCCGGACTTGAAAGGAGAAAATGTTATATAAACTCGTCATAGGCACTCAACATATGAAATTCCAGTCAAGTATTCATAACTTATATGTTACTTAGCAGCAACTATTGTCCAAACCAAAATTAAACAGTGTTCACAATACATGTTCAGCACACACTAACAAACCCCCCACCCCCCCCCACCCACAAAAAAAAACCAAAAAGAAAAAAAGATTTCTGCTCTTTTGGTCATTAGGTCTAATTGCAAAACTATAATGGGCCTCCAACCAAAGCAGCATCATATTGCAAGTATTATGGTTGCTTTAATGTCTACGACATAATTAGTACACGCGGCTATGTTCCCGATCTTACAGAGAGGGTGTCAAATGAACTCGCTCTAACGCTTGTTTGGTGTGTTTCAAACTAAAAACTAAAGTATGTAGTAGTCAGAAGTTCTGCTGAAATAACTGTCATTCATTAATTCAAAAATAAGAAAAAAAAATTACAGAAGATATATACAATAAAAATTATCTATCAAAGAAACTAAATAACAAAAAAAAGCTAGAGAGAAGGCCAACAAGAAGGAAAAAGCAATACACTATAATATTCATGAATAAATTCATAGAAATTTAAAATGACCATTTAACTATATCAACTGATAAATTTCCAGACGAAGTAAATATAATTTGAGCACAATAACTTATTTCATAAAAATTATATTTTTCAATTGATCCTTAGGAACAGAAGCTTTGCATTACACCAACTTGATCCATTAAGACACTGAATAGTGCTCATTGCAACTTCAGAAATCATATGTAAGCAAAAGACTGAAACAAATATTGTAAGCTGCTTTATCTATGTCAATTTGACAGTTAAGATAGGATCTTACTTTCTTAATGCAGCATACATCTCAGCTTTCTTAAGTGGATAACCAGTAGAATGGAAGGCAATCAGGCAATCGCAAATTGGCCAACTGAAACCTCAATATATGTACAAAAGTCATAAGTACCAAATAGAATCCAACTGGTCGCATGTATATTTATAGAGAGTACCAATGTATATAAGATGGAAGGTTAAATAATTAAGAGGATATGACACTAGAATCTTCTAAGGGAACAGTGTTTTGATATGCAAATATAAATTAATAAAAAGAAGAGTTGAGCCACTCAAAGACATCATTACATGTCATTCTTTGCTTGGCATGTTGTGTTACAAACTCGGTAGAGATGTCTGTATACAGAGAAATACGTCATGAGATTTTGATGCACAAATTCAGCCATATACAATGATACTCATGTTTATTGGGCATCCATAGGGTGAAAACTAAGTATATGACTG
The DNA here is from genome assembly GCA_022839385.1 of Asparagus kiusianus. Lineage (NCBI taxonomy): Eukaryota > Viridiplantae > Streptophyta > Magnoliopsida > Asparagales > Asparagaceae > Asparagus > Asparagus kiusianus. The sequence continues at coordinate 92,260 of BQKN01066294.1, read as the reverse complement.
CTTCAAAATGATAGAAAATAGTAGCTTAAAGAATTGCATCATTGAAACTGAATTTTCGGATGTGTCAGTTGAGAAGCCAACGTAAAGTTCTTTACTTTTTAATGAAAATTGGATTGTACACCAATGTAAAAGGAGGTCTTCATCGTATTGGGAATTGAAAGGCTCCATGATTCATGAAGCATTCAATATGTCGGTCTTGTGCCCTTTGTTAGTTAACTCATGTCATCTAGGATACTTTTTGTTTTCTTTTTTTCTTCATATGGAGTGACATGCATACACTCGGGGCCTTTCTAGTTAGTAATATTATAATTGTGGAAATACTTTCTGACTGTGTACAGAAACATACTTCTCTACAGGTTCCTCAAGAATTACCCTATCACCAAAAAGTATAACCTGCAAAAAATAAACAAAGCATCAAAACCAACAGTTGAAGGGATCCTAAAAGAATGAAGCAATACGATAAATCCATATACTGCAATATAGATTTTACTAACAGGAGAAATGGGTGCATGAGTATGCATCAGAACATGCATTGCACAGCCCATGAAGATGAAGAATTATACGTGAGAACCTGTACGTCATTTTTCCAATAGTGTCTTAATAAAAAAAAATCACGCGAGCTTGATAATTTGCCACTCAAACTGCAGACCCACTTCATTCACCATGATCTTAGATAGAAAGCATGGAAGGCAAAATGATCCTTACCTATGCTTAAGGCTTCCAAATGAATGGTCAAGATACATACATGAATTCAATCACCAATGAGATTCATGAATCAGAAGCTTTCATACACAGTGAAACTTGATATATTTCCAGAATTAAGTCATACAATCAATCGGTTAAATCAATCTATAAGATAAAGTGACAAACTGAGATTGCATACTAAGATGTGAGTGCATGACATAGTATATCTCTCATTTGGATTTCACTAACCTTCCTGTCATCTGAAATAAATTATGCATGGTGTTTCCTCTTCATTCAGCAAAAATCATCGAAGTAAGATTGAGTCATGACTGAATGGCTACAACTATTTGTCTCCCTAAATCTATCACGGACAGAAAGATCGATGCACGCATGCAATTTTCGTCAACTTCATAGTAGTTAGTGACACAGTGATCCATGTTTGTGCACGCAATTTTTGTGATCTTACATGGATCATTATCTCCCTAAAATTGATTTCTCACCACAAGTTATAACATACCAAAAGACCATTGAATTCATGTAAAAATCTAAAAGCTACCTCGAATTCTCCAAATGCCTGCAATCTCTCAAGGATCTGGCCCATGGGAGCAGACAACACCTACAAACAACAGGATCACCGTCATCAACAACAACAACACAAACAGAAACTAAAACAACAGTTAAACGGAAAGGAAAAAAAAAACCATTACCTTTACATCTAATCCAACCATTTTCTAGCAAATCAAAAGGGGAAAAAAAAATAACATCGGGCATAAGGGAAAGAACCTCCGATCCGCATTTCACCTTCTTTTCCATGACGCAGACGCCGATCTTGATCTTCTCTCCGGCGGCCGCGGCCGCGGCGGCACCGTCGCCGGCGTTCTCCTCCGCCACAGCCATTGAGCTGAGAATCGACCTGAAGAATCGAGAATCTTGAGGGAAGATTCAACTAAGATTCAAAGGAACACATCACATCATCATATTCTTTGTTACTGATGTCTATTATTTAATGTTTGATCCCAATCTGGGAGTTCTTTTTTCGTACCTGCGGCCCTGCGACTACAGTCACCCTAGCGAATGAAAGCTCCTGTAATTATATTTTAAACCACAAAAATACAGAAGAAAAGCATGTTTTCGCGGATGTTCCCTTTTTTTTATTTATTTTATAGAGGTAAGTACTTGTTTTGGACAAAATTTTAAAACCAACCTATTTAAAATCTTAGTTATAACAGCGATCTATTTGTAACTTAATTATCAAATCGATCCAGTGTTAACTTAATTATCAAATCGACCCAGTTTCAGCCAGTTGGTTGAAACTGGGTCGATTTTGATAAAAAAAATTATAAAACTCCACGGGACTTGAAGTCCCATGAAGTTTAACAATGTGCTTAAACTTCATAGGACTTGAAATCCCGTGAAGCTTCGTAAATTATTTCGCCAAAATCCACCTAGTTTTAACTAACTGGGTCAATTTTGACAATTAAATTCAAAATGGATCGATTTTTGCAATTAAGTTTCCAAATGGGTTGGTGTTAAAAATTTATTTTATTTATTTTCCTTCCTCTTTTTTGCTATTCATTTATTAATAATCAATAATTGACTTATGGGTTTTGTGGGAAAATGAGAATTCAGGGGGCTAGATTAATTTAGTTGCCTACCTATGTTTTTGTTTCTTAGGGCTGTTTGATTTATTTCCTCGAAAACATAGAAATAAAAATTGATGCGGGAAATGTTGTTTCTATGTATTCTTTGCATTTCTTGGAAATGCATTTTTGGCGTTTGTTTTGCATCCACTTGGAAGAAAAACACCACGGAATGGATCATTTTCGTTTCTTGTGTTTGGGTCAGGTCATCAAAGGGGAAAAAAATGAAGAAACCTAGTTATTGCTAACCCGAATGAATACTAAAAGGGAAAAATATGTCCAGACCCCAAAAACAAAAATTTCATGTGCTACAATCCCTCTTAGTTTCCCCCATGTGATTCAGTCCCTTGAAGTGTGACACTTTGTACTACAGATCCTTTTTAGCAATTATTACATGTCAGCTAAGATAAAATCCCCAAAATAACATTATCACACCTCTTCAATCCCTCAAACTCAGCTCTCTCATCTCCCTATATTAGTTCTCGCTAGTTGGGGACAAGTTAGAACTAACAATATTCGAAGCGATATAACGAGAGGTAGAAAATGAGCCCAAGTGAAATGAAGATATCGTGTGATAGACAATATAAAGGGCTACACACTGGCGAAGACGGTGGTGAAAACGGAGACCGGAGGTGGCCGGAAAACGCGCGCGAAGTCGGCACGACGTTGCTATTTTCTGCTTGCTGCTGCCGTCGAGCGATGTTTCGGACGTTACCGAGAGAGATAGAAACTGAGTTAGAACGTGATACAAATTGGAGGTGATAGGCAACATGTAGGGATAGTCACCAAAGAAGAAATCGGCGAAAACGGAGATTGGAGGTGATCGGAAAGTGCGTGCGAAGTCGGCACAAAACTGCAGCGTCGTGCCGACTTCGCGCGCATTTTCCGGCCACCTCCAGTCTCTGTTTTCACTATCGTCTTCGCCGATGTGTAGCCCTTTATATTGTCTATTACACGGTATCTTACTTTCACTTGGGCTCATTTTCTATCTCTTGTTATATCGCTTCGAATATTATTAGTTCTAACTTGCCCAACTAGCTAGAACTAACATTGGACGGGCTAGAACTATCATGAGACGGGTTAGAACTAACACGGAAAAAGTTAGAACTAACATGGGGTGGGCTAGAATTAACATGTGGCGAATTAGAACCAACATGAGCCAAATTAGAACTAACATGGGGCAAATTAGAACTAACTTGAGAGCTCAAGAGCCTAGAACTAAGATGAATTAGAGCTAGAACTAGCTAGAACTAACATGAGACGTGCTAGAACTAACACGGGGCGTGTTAGAACTAACATGGGGCAAATTAGAACTAACTTAAGAACCCAAGAGCTTAGAACTAACTTGAGAAAAGCTCCTCCCACCTCCGACAAAGCCCACCGAGACACCCCGACGATCCCGACAACCTCCTCCCACCTCCGGCAAGCCCGGACAGTGGCGAAAAGCTCCGAACAGCGAAGAACAAACCCGAACGGCGAGAAATTGCACTGCAGAAAACTGCAGTTTTGTGCCGACTTGGCACGTACTTTCCGATCACCTCCAATCTCCGTTTTTGCCGATTTCTTCTTTGTTGACTAGCTCTACATGTTGCCTATCACCTCCAATTTGTATCACGCTCTAACTCAGTCTCTATCCTTCTCGGTAACGTCCGAAACATCGCTCGACGGCAGCAGCGAGCAGAAAATAGCAGCGCCGTGCCGACTTCGCGTGCGTTTTCCGGTCACATTCAGTCTCCGTTTTCACCACCGTCTTCGCCAGTGTGTAGCCCTTTATATTGTCTATCACACGGTATCTTCCTATCACTTAGGCTCATTTTCTATCTCTCGTTATATCGCTTCGAATATTATTAGTTCTAACTTGCTCAACTAGTTAGAACTAACATAGGGAGATGAGAGAGCTGGGTTTGAGGGATTGAAGATATGAGATAAGGTTATTTTGGGGATTTTAGCTTAGCTGATATGTAATAATTACTAAAAAGGGGTTGCAGTACAAAGTGTCACACTTCAAGTGGCTGAATCACATGGAGGAAACTAAGAGGGGCTGCAGCACATGAAGTTTCTGTTTTTGAGGCCTGGACACATTTTTCCCATACTAAAATGTGAGGGGTAATATTTTATTCACAAAAATTACATTTTTATCCTATTTAGCAACAAATTGCTTGGAAATGGGAAATCACCAAACCTATTTGGCCGGACAAGTTTAGGGTCATTTTTTGGAAATTAAAAAATGAACCAAACTTGAGAAAAGGAAATAAATTGAAAAGAAAATCTGAAGTGGCAGCATTGTTAGGTCACGAAAATGCTATTTTCTAGGCCTGTCCATCTGGGTCGGCCCGGCCTGGAAATCCGGGCCCGGGCCGGGCAAAACCGGAGCCCGGACCCGGACCCGGGTACCCCGGGCCCGACCGGGCCGGGTTTCGGGCTGGCCCGGATTTTTTTCAATTTTTTTATTTTTTTATCAAATTTTTTTAATTTTATTTAAATTTTAAATTATAAAAAAAGACAAGAAAAATTAATAAAAACCAATAATTTTATTAATCACTTAAAATGACATAAATTACAAATAAAAAATAATAAAAACAAATTCTTTATTAATAATTAATAAATCATTTACAAATTACAAGTACAAATTTATTTTGGAATTTATCGCATCACAATAGATAAGTACATCGCAACTAGGTTGGCACCTACTCACCTATATCACTATCATTTGCAACTATTTCTAAAATAATTCTTTACAAATTTTAAGCTAAGATATAAAAATTACAATTTGATTAATATTATTTATTCTTTATATCTATCTGCTAGTCCCAATTCTTTAAATTTATCTTCAATTCCAGCCATCCGATCGATGCCTTGCGTTCGCTTCTCGTACCTCCACCAATCTTGTAAGCACATCACCACTTGTACAGTATACGGATCTAAGCATGTCCTGTGGTTGTCGATCAAACGTCCTGATGTGCTGAAGGCGGATTCCGAAGCTACCGTCGAAACCTGCACTGTTAGTAAGTCACGAACCATGGTGGAAAGTATAGGATATGAAACTGATGCATATACTTTTCACCATTGCAAAATATCTAAAGCATTTCCTTGATATTTTACTAAAGAAGCAGATAAATATTCATCTATTTCAGAAACCTCCAATGATGACGATCCAAGTCCAGATCCACCAGTTAGCTCAGCTACCATTGCATACCTATCAAAACTTACACTTTTACCTCGGGATGAGGTCGAAGAAACCGAAGCTGTAGACTGTTGTGTAGCTACACCATGTCTAGCTGCATACTCATCATATAAGGTTTAAAAATAATTTCTAATAGCTAAATGATGAGTAGTAGCAGTAAGGGTGGTTCCATCATCTAAGTCTATAATCTGATTACCATACAAGGATTATAACAAACTTCGAAGGTTAATATCCTTCAAGCATGGATCAATAAGAACCCCCAAACCAAAAATATGAGGAATAGGTTTAAAGTACTTATTAAATTTGCTCTCCATTTAAAAAATCATAGGTCCAAAAGTATCATCCATACGATATTTCCCAAAAAAATTTTGAATATTTAAAATTTGTAAAGCAGCTAAAGTAATGGTTGGATAATAACAGTCAGATAATAACATTGTAGCATCATAAAAAACTTATAACATTTCATTTAAATTACATATAATTGTCCATTCATCTTCAGTTATTCCAACTCATTATGCAATAGGAGGGAGACACCTCACATGTCCCCCCTGTTGGTCCCATATTTTGGGTCCCTGTAGCAAAGCTCTTTCACATGACTTATACTCTGACATGGATTGATGATTTGGCAGAGGGGTAGGCAGGTGAAATAACTACCCTAAAAAAATCCCATATTGCCCTATATTGGACATATTCACCATTTGCCCAATTTTTCCTTTTTTGAACTTGGAGAACTAGAGAGGGAGGGAAAATGAATGAGCAAGAAATTGCTGTACCAAAAATTGGAGGAAGGAGAACTTGAAGAAAGTGATTTTGGCTATAATGCAGCATCTTCGAGTCAAACAGATTTGCCGAGGTTGCAAAGTTGTCAATCACGGGCAAAAGAAGTAAGAATCTCGGTACCTTCTTGACAAAATTTCACCCCTAATATCTTTGCAAGATCATCCTGCCTATGAATGTATGTAAAATGGTTGAAGCCTTATGCAGATTTGAGCAGGAACTGGACCTTGAGTTTTGAGCTTGAACACGCCATGATGAGTTTCCCTGCAAGTTTATATTTTAGCGCCAATTTCCAAGTTTCCCCCAATTTTACCCTTGTTCCGCCCTCTTTTGATTTAAAGCCCTAATTTAACTCCCCCCACTACCATTTGTCATGTCAGATGAGCCACATCAGCCCTCAAAAAATAGTTAAAACGTGTCATGTGATCTCATGTGACGCCTCGCTGGAGTTTCTCATCGCCGATGCAAAAAAAAGGACCTTATTGACGCCGGAGAAAAACTAAATACTATATTGGCAGAATGGGTCAACTTATAATATAAATTTGGTAATTTAGCCCATTTTGAGGAGAATTGTGTTCAGAAAAAATTGGGTAAATATTGGCCCAATTTTTTCTAGACCGAAAAATAATCTTTAAATGAGTTCTTTGGTGGATTAAGAAGGGTTAGTTTTAAAAAAATCAGTTCCGAACAAAACTGGATCAGAATTAATCATGGATTAATTTTATAAGAGTTTTTGAACAAACCCTTAGGAATAAGAGAAGTGCTAAAAAAAACAATCCAAGAACGTGGAGTCGCTTTTCTATGCTTAAGTTGTCAAGCATACATTTGTCTTTTCTTAAAATTAAGGTACCATGTTTGTATTATATTAAATAATATTTTTTTTTTAAATATCGGAACTTATGTTTAATGGGACTTGGTCCAAAAAAATACAACGAGATTGGTGTTCAAAGGGGTCTCTTTCACAATAGTTCTCTGGTCGGGGTTGTTTGCGGAAAGCTGAGTGGGCGATCAATGAAAAGGATTCATGTGAGAAAGTTATATTTAACTCATAATTAAAGTTTGTGCAGATTGAGATGAGGCTGGGCCCACTTCGATTCTGGAATCCGAGAAAAATTTGTTGTCGACCCGAATAATTGGCGGAACACCTAGAGGCTGGAACATAGAGTTATGTTGCATTAATGAATACAGAAGTCAACATAAACTCGGCTGTGTTTGGTGAAGGATTAGCAGAGGGGCTAAAAGGATTTGACCTGTTCACTAACCTGCTAATTACACAATTATGATTGTGGGATCTGTTAATCCTTGTGCGAAGTTTAAGACTAGTTAATTAGACATTTCGACAAGTTAACTATTCTAACGATTTAATTTTAGCTTGGATTTGCTTGTTTTAAGGATGCTTCCGCTTTTTTTTTTGAGAAGCGGTCAATGATGATGTTTGGTAAAATTTATTTGTATGCTTATTGAAATTGCTTCTACTTTTATCGGTGTGTTTTTAGAAGTAATCTCATGATGATGTTTGGTAAAATTTATTTGTATGCTTATTGAAATTGCTTCTACTTTTATCGGTGTGTTTTTAGAAGCAATCTCATGATGCTCAGCAGTTTCTGTTTTTTTAGTTTATATAACATATATTTTTTTTGACAATGATCTTTAAGCATAATTTTGCCAAAACACCTAAACTGTTTTTCGAAGCAACTTTCCATATGTAATTGCCAAAATTACTGTTTTTATCAGCTTATAAAAATTACTTCTAAACTACTTACATAATTAAGCAACTTATTTGAGATTCGGTAATACTAAACTGATGAAACTTTTAATAGATGCAACAAATATATATAGGCTAAATTACCAGATTATAAAATTTAGTGGCACATCTATACCAATGAGACCTATTTATTAGCACCAGCGATAATAAAACATATTTTGTGAGCCTCAAATCAACATTAAGGACTATCAGATCGCCGACGGTGAAATGTGAACGCGAAATTATGGATCTTTTATATTATATCCTTCAAAACTATCATATTTATAAATTATCCTCAAATCTTATTTTTGAAGAAAAAACAACCTCTCTTCCTCTCTCTCTATCCTCCCTCCTAGGGCTGAGCATGGTTCGGTTCAAATCGAAAAAACCGATCGAACCGACCCAAACCGACCCGAAAAAAGCGGTTTTATGAGTATGGCGGTTCGGGTCGGGTTGACAACTTTCAAACCGACCCGACCCGAATCGACCAAATATATTCCCAAAAGCCTCAAACCCTACCCGTTTACCTGACCCATCCCAAACCCTCAACCCTAACCTCATTCCTCTCAGACTCCCAGTCCCAGCCGTCGCTACTCATTCCCAATTTCCCATTTTCCTCAATCCCTCTCTCTCGCTCTCTCTCACTCTCCTCAGCCGACAGCCGTCACCCGCGATAGCCGACAGCCGCGGTCCGCCTCTCTCACTCTCTCTCACTCTCCTCAGCCGACAGCCACGATTCGCCTCTCTCACTCTCTCTCGAGAAGCTGAAATTGGAAGGGGGATGACTTATTTGATTGCCATAGCTTTTCGTCAGCTGTCGGTGATTGGGTTCGTGCTTGAGTTCATCTTCACTCAGAAAAATGATGGCTGAATCGTTGTTGCTTATTTGTCCATGGTAAATCCTTTATCTTCTTTTTGAATTCAGCTTAATTAGCTAAAAAGTGAGTTTTTGACGAATAAGTACATTTGAGTCTATAACGCACTAGACAAAAATCTTGCAATGAACTCCTCATTAGGCCATTCTTCGGTCTTGTAGCTTCTGAATGCTGGTCAAGCATGAAAATCCCAAAAATAATTCTTTTTTTCTAATTTATTATTTCTAATTCATTTGTATTTGTATTTTTCCTGGTCAAATCTAAGATAACTCATGGGGGTTTTGTTTTTTATTAGCATAAAGCTTCAGACAAAAACACCCAATGATCTGGGTTGTTTCTGTCAAATATAAGACGGTGCTTATATATTTGTGTCTTTGATTGTTATACTTGATGAAGTTAGAACCGAACAAACCGAACCGAACCGTACCGAACCAATTTGCAACAGTTCGATTCGGTTTTGAATTGTAGGTGGTTCGGTTCGGTTGTTCAAAATTTGATAAAAACCGACCCGAACCGAACCATGCTCAGCCCTACTGGGCGCAGCAAGGTATAGCCTTGTATGTTTTTATTCTTTAACATTTCAATTGGATTTTTAACTGTAGTAGCCCAATCCAGGACCCTAAATAACAAGGATTTTAATAGAGTCACGCCTATGGAAATGGGGTGGTTTGTATCATAGATAGAAGAAGTAATATTCTCAAACTGACCCCCAATCACCCATGAATGGTATGGATCACCGGTGTTCGGATAGAACCTGCACTCTTTGATTTTGTTTCAATAATATAGTCTTTATTTGACTTTTTTAATTTGGAAAATTAAGAGCTTTTCTACTATGTTGAATGTGTTAACATTATGAATCAAAACCTTTTTTT
>BQKN01066294.1:53226-67484 GCA_022839385.1 Asparagus kiusianus | reverse complement strand
ATCACAAAAAACCCGAATTAGCTTAAGAACTGTAGCTTGTAGTAAAGGTACAAATTACTGAATATGATTAGCTGTAAATACACCCTCCCTCTTTAGGGGCTAGCCATTGATTACTTCCTAAACTGTTCATTAGCACTTGGTTCCCTTGATATCCCAAAATAAAGTTATTTTCCCCATAATCTTTGTATGACACGTGCATGTCACATGACATCAATATCTTTCAAAGAGAACTTTGACATTTTACTGCATCGTAGAGAGACACTCTATTTTGTTGTAGGTGTTGAGCATACATCTCCTGAAGTACAAATACAAATGATGAAGAGATTTCATGATATAGACATCAGAGTCTCTACGTACTAATAAATTTTTTTACTAAATGGCTAGTTCCTATAGTACAAAAAAACGAACATGCAGTAAATGCTGAACTCAACAGCTCCTTCCTCCCCCATCTAACTCAGCCACCAATGCAATAGTAATTAACAATTATATACCCCCCTAAGTTTGATTTGTAAGCATCCAAGCAGCAAAGGATCATTCCAAGTAGCAAGAAAGAGAAAGAGAGAAAAACAAAGAGAGAAACATAGCGGGGGAAATAGTGAGTGATTGTAAAAGAGTTTAGTAGTTTGTAGTAGAGAGAGTGCTTGTATTAGAGAGTATTGAGTTTGTACCACTAAAGAAATAATAACAATATATTTCTTAGTGTCCACCACTTCTCTCTAACTCAACAAGTTGTTGATCAGATATGTTTTGATGATACAAATATACTGTGTGTTTGGCTAACTTGATTATTGCAGTGTCAAAAGATATATCCGGCCTGCTACATCATTTAAGTTGATCAAGCAAGGCTGAAGGGAAATCAAGATAAAGTTGGACTTCATATTGTAACTTTTACTTTATCTTAGATTGTTAAAAGCCTTGGTGCACACACACACAAACCATGACTTAGTTTATAAAAATCTTAGTCCCCTATTTGACTAATGATACCCTAGTCGACTTATGAAAGAACTAATGAAAACTTAGTTTTTTCTGCATTAAAAATAACATGCTTCAATGATACATTAACTTGGAAAATCTCTATAAAATCATACGAGCATTGGATTGGGATGATTTTGGATTCATCACGTAGATATTTGAAATACACATCCAATTCATCTAAAATCACTCAATTCGGATGTCATAGTAAGAAGTTATATCCATTTTAGTATATATTGCTATTCTGATCAATCAACCGACTAACTTGTTTGGCTGAATTTGATTTTTCTAGCCTATCGACTGGTCACTGTAGCAGTCGACCGATCTTTATATAGGGCTGTTCGTTTCTTAATTTTTTTTGGGAAATCAAAGAATAGGAAACCTATTTCCTATAATAATTGTTTTGAGGTTGTTTGGTTGGTTTAAAAAAGAAGGAAATTATAGAATAGGAGATGAGATGAGATGAGTTGTCACCTTATTATTGGATGATGTGAGTGTTTTAAAAAAAAAATTGTTTTGAGGTTGTTTGGTTGGTTAAAAAAATAAGGAAATGAATTGGAGGTATATTATTGGATGATGTTTTGAGGTTGCTTGTGTTTGGTTCGTTTTTAAAAATAAGAAAATAGATGAGATGAGATGAGTTGGAGGTATATTATTGGATGATGTGACACATACTTAAGGAAATCAATTTCTTGTTTTTTTTGAGGAAATGGATGGAAGTGAAGGTTTAATGAGATGAGATGAGTTGTCACAATATTATTGGATGGTGTGTGTGATTTTTAAAAATGAGATAAGATGAGTTGTGATGAGTTGGATGATGTGACATATTTCTTGTGTTTGGTTTATTTTTAAAGGTAAAAAGGAGATGAAATGAGATGAGTTGGAAGATAAAAATAATATTTTATTAGATGTTGTGGGTGAGTTTTAGGGATGGAAATGGATAAAAATATTATTTTATTGATTTCCTTGTACCGATTTCCTTTTCTTGGTTTTTAGGAAACCAACCAAACGGGCCCTAAGTCGACTGATTCAAGTAATAGTTATTTTTAAAAGTTTCTGGTCATTCGACTGATGAGTCCACCAGTCGACTGACACAGACAGTTTATCGTTGTTTGACTTTTGATGTTCAAATTGAATTAGTCATTTTATAGCAGTTAAAAACTCGGATTTTGAAAACATATTTGAACTCAGAAGTTATGTCTATTGGTCTGAATATATACTCTTGAGTTCATTTTTCAAAATACATGTTCTTGAACCAAAAATTTTGATATACTCTTTAGTTGAAAAACTAAAAATGAAAAACTCTCTTTATAGTCTTCTTGTCCAAAATTTCCAGTTTTAGTGAGGTAAAATATTAAGAATTCCTATTAGCCACAGATTAATTAAGATCACTACACATCAAGGCTTATAGAATTGTTGTAATCTTCATCAAGAAAAGTTCTCTATGGTTTGAGGGAAGAGGAAAGGTTCTCTCTAGTTTGAGGGAAGGAAAGTCTTTCTCTGGTTTGAGAAAGGGTGTGCAAATTGACAAGGGGATTTTCAAGTTTGTGCAAGGATTATTCTTGTAAGGAAATTCAAGAATAGTGGAAAATCTCAAGCGGGTTGCTTGGGGACTGGATGTAGGTCTGGAGGACCGAACCAAGATAAATCCTCGTGTTTGCAATTGTGTTTTTTTTGGTTTGAGTTTTTATTGTTGATATAATCTTATTCCGCTGCATAGTTATTTTTAATTTCGCAAGATATTTTTATAAAGCACTATTCACCCCATCTAGTGCTTTGAGCATTGCATATAAGATCCAACACAAGTGGTATTAGAGCTTGGCTTAGGGTGCGTGTATCTGCTTATTATATACTCTGTAGTTGCCACCAAATGTAGATCCTTCATATCAGAAAATAAGTTAGATTATCATTTACCCTTTGAAAGTACTAAACACTATTTATGAGTACGGTACTATTTATAAGTATGGTTACTATTCACAAATACGGTTGCTGTTCATAAGTACGGTTACTATTTACGTAAAATAATAGAAGTTACAGCTCGTGATAGAAGTAAGGTGGTCAGGGACTTGCTTTCTCCTACGGGGATCCTATCGGCATTCTTAAAGGCTGAAGTTCGTGTTTAATCTAGAATTATGAAGTTGGTTGGTTAGGGACTGGGCTTGCGTGAAGATATTGAAGCAGTACCACGTCACGATGAGGAATTTGGAAAATACGACTACTATACTTAAGAAACTCAACGGTAATAACTATAACTACTGGGAGACGTGTATGAAGTCCTATCTACATGGACAAGACCTCTGGGAGGCCATCGGGGGTGCTGAAACTATAGCACCTCGGGAAGCTGACGAAGCACTAAAAAAAGTAAACATCAAAGCCGACAAAGCTATGTATGTGCTGAAGACGATAGTAGAAGAAAATCTTGTAGACTATATGTGAGATGCTAGAACTCCGAAGAAGGCATGAGATACACTTGCGATACTCTTCTCGAAAAAGAACGATACTCAACTTCAACTCCTGGAGAATCGATTGATGACCTTGTAACAGAAGGATCTGATAATCAGCCCGTACTTCAAGCAAGTAAAATCACTCTGTTCATATATTGCTCAACTAGATTCATATTCTAAAGTATCTGATGCAAAGATGAGGATAATAATCATCCACGATTTGAGATCAGAATATCATGGACTCATTACTGCTACACACGGGTGGCCGACTCAACCAACATGATTAGAGTTGGAGAGTTTGCTCGCTACACAGAAAACCCTAGCCAAACAAATGACTGACATTTTAATAAAAAACGAAGATGAAACACTTTTAAGCAACAAAGAGAGAGACAAACTAAGAGGTACGAGGAAAGAGGAGTATGAAAAGGCTAGTTTAAGGAGGCAGCTAGGACGACCATATATCGACAGAACACTACAACGTGAGGAGCAAGCTGATTGTCAAGCAAGGAGACTTGATAATAGCTACTACAACTATGGAAAGAAAGGACACTTTGTCAGAGACTGCCGCTATAAGAGAAGACCTAAAGAGGGCAATGCTGCAACATCACGCAGATGTTAAGATGATGAAGAAGAATGGGATGCCCAAACATCCATAGTCATTATTAAAAATGTACCAGTCGATGAAGACGAGGTTGTTGGTATGACACTAACCTCGATTGTAGAAGACTTTGAGACCGCATTTGTAGCGGTTTCAAATCGGAAAGAAATCAACTATAATAAAGATTGGATCGTCGATTCTGGTTGTTCCAACACGAGAGATAAGGAGAAACTTGACAACATGAAGGAGTATAAATGTAGCCGAGAAGTTATGTTAGTGAATAATTCAAGATTACATATCACACACATCGGAAAGACTGCGTTTACGCCGTGCTACAACCCGAATCAGGTACAATTACAAGATGTGTACCATGTACCGGGTATGAAAAATAATCTTCTATTTGTTTCCTAATTAACCGCTTCTGGAAACTATATAGTATTTGAGCCACAAGATGTAAAAGTCTATCGAAACAGTCTATCGAAACTTGAAGCCACCAAGAGAACCTATCATGGATGGACAGAAGGTAGAATCTGTCTATGTGATGTCGATGGAATCGACATACATAGATAAAGCCAGAAAGAATGAGACGTGTGATTTGTAGCATGCTCAGCTTGGCCATGTAAGTTATCATAAGCTTCATATATAATGATGGAAAAGTCAATGTTGAATGGTCTTCCACACTTAGAGATTCGAGGAGGGACCATATGCGGAGGTTGTTAGTATGGTAAAGCGCATCAATTACCATATCAGGAGTCACAATTCAGAGCAAAGAAACCGCTTGTGCACTTAGATGTATTCGTCTGAGTGAAGTAGAAATCGATAAGTGGAATGTGGTACATGACCACCTTTATCGATGATTATTCGAGATATAGCTAGGTTTATTTCCTAAAGAAAAGTCTAAAACACTTTCCAAATTCAAGCAATTCGGAGAAGAAATCGAAGGAGAATTTAGCAAGAAGATTTATTGTCTACGCACAGACAACATGGGAGAGTACACATCGAAGGAGTTTTACGACTATCTGAAGCAATACAAGATTCGGCGACAACTAACATACCCAAATACTCCGCAGCAGAATGGCGTAGTCGAAAGAAAGAATCGTCATCTTGCCAAAATTTGCAGAAGTATGCTTCATACTAAGAACGTGCCTGGATGTTTTTGGGCTGAGTGTATAAAGACTGCGACGCATGTGATCAATCAGCTACCACAACCAAAATTGGAGCTCATATCACCATTTTAGAAGTTATGGAATATCAACCCAATCATAAGCTATTTTAGAGGGAGATAGTCATTCCTTATTATCATATACTCGCCAAGATAGACTTTTCCCAAGTCCTTCTTCACGAACGATGAAAGCAGCTTTTGTTGTGAGGTTACATGGAAAGATGCGCTAGAGTCGATGACCCACGCATCGCTTTTGTCTTCTACGGATAAGAGAAGCGCATCTGAATCCGTCTCGTGCATGAGATTGGTTGCACCGTCAGCCCGATCATCCCCTGCTGATGTTGGAATAGGAACTCTACAGTCCCGAGCAAAGTGACCCTTCTTTCTACACCTGAAGCACTTCCCTTCACCGTAACCATTCGGGTTCGACCCTTTAGACTTCCCTTTGGATTTTGATTTGCCTCGTCGTCCCTTACCCTTCTTCTGCGCACGCCCTCGTGCCTCGACATGCAGAGCACTCCTACTGCTAAAGGTCTCAGCTCCTGAGACTTTACGGCGAGATTCTTCATCTAGAATTACCCTAATCACCATGTCGAGCTTCATCTTGTCATTGCCATTGGCGTTGCTTACCGTCATCACCATATTCTCCCATGAATCTGGTAGACAAGAAAGTAGCAGAAGAGCTTGGATCTCGTTGTCGAACTTTAGATCCACTGCAGCAAGCTGTTGCATAACAGCCTGAAATTCGTTCAAGAAGTCCGCCACACGAGCTCCTTCCTGCATCTTTAAGTTGAATAGCTTCTTCATCAGGAACACCTTATTTGAAGCAGACGGCTTCTCATACAGCACCTCCAAGGCCTCCATCAACTCCTTGGTGGTGGTCGCATGCGAGACGTTGTAAGTCACATGTTGATGAATGTTGAGCCTGATGGTGGAAAGTGCTTTACGATCGAGCACCTTCCACTTATCTTGCCAAAATTTGCAGAAGTATGCTTCATGCTAAGAACGTGCCTGGACGTTTTTGGGCTGAGTGTATAAAGACTACGACACATGTGATCAATCAGCTATCACAACCAAAATTGGAGCTCATATCACCATTTCAGAAGTTGTGGAATATCAACCCAATCATAAGCTATTTTAGAGGGAGATAGTCAATGCTGAATGGTCTTCCACACTTAGAGATTCGAGGAGGGACCATATGCGGAGGTTGTCAGTATGGTAAAGCGCATCAATTACCATATCAGGAGTCACAATTCAGAGCAAAGAAACCGCTTGTGCACTTAGATGTATTCGTCCGAGTGAAGCAGAAATCGATAAGTGGAATGTGGTACATGACCACCTTTATCGATGATTATTCGAGATATAGCTAGGTTTATTTCCTATAGAAAAGTCTAAAACACTTTCCAAATTCAAGCAATTCGGAGAAGAAATCGAAGGAGAATTTAGCAAGAAGATTTATTGTCTACGCACAGACAACATGGGAGAGTACACATCGAAGGAGTTTTACGACTATCTGAAGCAATACAAGATTCGGCGACAACTAACGTACCTAAATATTCCGCAGCAGAATGGCGTAGCCGAAAGAAAGAATAGTCATCTTGCCAAAATTTGCAGAAGTATGCTTCATGCTAAGAACGTGCCTGGACATTTTTGGGCTGAGTGTATAAAGACTGCGACGCATGTGATCAATCAGCTACCACAACCAAAATTGGAGCTCATATCATCATTTCAGAAGTTGTGGAATATCAACCCAATCATAAGCTATTTTAGAGTTTTTGGTTGTGTATGTTATATCTTCGTGCCTGAACACCTTTATAGCAAGTTTGACAAAAAGACTCTCATGTGTATTTTTGTGGGGTATGACAGTGAAAGAAGAAGTGCGCCCAAGCAAGATAGAGGACATAGAAGAAGAACAACTGAACAACTTTAAAGATCAACGAGACCCAAAAAACCAAATCCTAAGTATGCTAATGCTGCCATTATGAAAGATGTGAAGGAACCATCAAGCTTCGAGAAAGCATACGAAATTGTTGAATGGAGACGAGCAATGGAGGAAGAAATTCAAGCTCTACAGCAAAACCAAACTTGGGAGTTAGTGCCAAAGCCCAAGGATGTCAAACCTATCTCCTACAAATGTGTTTACAAAGTCAAGACTCGACCGGATGGGTCAATTGAGAGATACAAAACATGCTTGGTGGCTCGAGGATTTTCTCAACAGTATGTACTGAATTATGATGAAACATTCAGTCCAAAAGCCAAGATAACAATAGTTCGAGTTCTTCTAGCTCTAGCAGCCAGTCGAAGTTAGAAGATTTGGCAAATGGACATGAAGAACACATTTCTACACAGTGAGGTGAATCGAGAGATTTACATGGAGAAACTCATCAGATTTGAGGGCAAGGAAAAGGAAAATATGTTTGTAAACTAAAGAAAGCTCTCTATGGATTGAAGCAAGCTCCGAGAGCTTGGTATAGCAAGATTGGTGAGTTCTTAATTCAAAGTGGATACTCTCTTTCTCCTGTATATTCTAGTTTGTTTGTCAAATATACTGGAAATAGGCTAGCAATCATGTTGGTTTATGTGGATGACTTAATCTTAATTGGAGATGATGAAGCGAAAATCCAGAGAATGAGGACAAATCTCTCGGTCAGGTTTCAAATGAAGGAGTTTGGGGAGCTCAAGCACTTCTTCAAATTGGAGGTCGACCAAAGGACAAACAGACTCTTCCTTTGCCAAGAAAAATATACGAAGGTGTGACACCCCCACTTTAGTCGCACATGAACTAGTGCGAAGAAATATTAATGGCTTAAATAGATAAGCTCAAAGTCCAAAAATAACTAGTGCTAGCATTTTGACAGTGAACTTTAGCCAACATCAAGTCGCTTTTGGTGGGTTCCAAGGCTTGCACGAGCCAACGGGCCCGTAGGCCCGAGGCTTGACAAAATGGTATCAGAGCAGTTGCCAGCCGAAAGTGTGGAGCTAAGTGCTATACGAGACTAAGTGCTAAACCATATGGATATGACGGGAGCCACCTCTAGAGCCCGTAGGAGCCACCTCTAGAGTCCACATCGTCTGACAGTAATACTAGGATATGCCAATTGTCATGTCGTAACGATGAGGACAGGACGTCATCTTTATAAGGTGGAGTGATTGTGATACCCCCACTTTAGTTCCACATGGACTAGTGTGAAGAAATTCTAGTGGCTTAAATAGATAAACTCAAGGCCTAAAAACGACTAGTGCTAGCATTTTGGTAGTGGAGTTTAGCTAACATCGAGTTGCTCTCGATGGGTCCCACGACTTGCATACGCCAACGGACCTGTGGGCCCGGGACTTGATAGAAGAACATATTGCTCAAGTACATGATGTTCAACTGTAAGTCAATCTCAACACCGATGGAGACAAATCTGAGATTGTGTGCACATGAAGGAAAAGATTTGGAAGAATCCAACTATGTATCAACAACTAGTTGGAAGTTTGATCTATCTAACGATGAAGACCAGATATTTTATTTGCGATTGGTGTCATGAGCCGATACATGCAGAAGCTAAAGAAACCTCACTTTATAAGCAATCTGAAGGATCTTAAGGTACATTAAGGGTACAATTAACTATGGTCTCATGTATAAGAAAGGAGAAGAATGTGAGGTCTATGGCTATTGTGATGCTGATTATGCTGGAGATCATGACCCTTGAAGGTCTACTATCGGATAAGTGTTTAATCTAGGTTCAACGGCTATATCTTGGTGTAGCAAAAGACAGTCAACGGTGTCATTGTCAACTACAGAGGTGGAGTACAGATCAGTAGCGATGACAGTTCAGGAAAGCACGTGGCTTTTTTATTTAATGAAAGGTCTACATCAGTCCATAGACTATTCAGTAGCTTTATATTGTGTTAATTAGTCTGCAATATGATTGGCAGATAATTCAATTTTTCATGCTAGGATGAAGCACATCAAAGTACATCATCACTTTCTTCGAGAGAAAGTTCTTCAGGAGGAGATCATAATGAAGCCAATCAAGACAAACGAACAAATAACTGACATATTCACCAAAGCACTAAGTACTTCAAAATTTACAGAATTTCAAAGTCAGCTTGGACTCATGGATAGAGAAGTCACTGCTGAGGGGGAGTGTTGAAGTCAGCAGCTCTCTTCTCCCCCCACCTAACTCTGCCACTAGTGCAATAATAATTAACAACCCCTAATAGTATATACCCCACTAAGTTTGATTTGTAAGGCATCCAAGTAGCAAAGGATCATTCCAAGTAGCAAGAAAGAGAAAGTGAGAGAAAAACAAAGAAAGAAATAAAGAGAGAGAAAAAAATAGTGAGTGATTGTAAAAGAACGTAGTAGTTTGTAGTAGAGAGTGCTTGTATTAGAGACATCCACACGTGAGAGTATTGAGTTTGTACCACTAAAGAAATAATAACAATATATTTTTTAGTGTCCACCACTCCTCTAAACTCAACAACCAAACCTAATGAAAACATCCACACGTAACTTTGCTGTTTCGTCCAAGTATCCAGAAACTCACTGCTAAAAAATTAAGCATCCTAGACGGAAAATTCCGTCTAGGATGTACAGAATTCCGTCTAGGATGCGTATCCTAGACGGAATTCCGTCTAGAATACCCGTCTAGAATGTTTCCGTCTAGGATACAGTATTGTAGACGGAAATTCCGTCTAGAATACATCCTAGACGGAATATTCTAGACGGAATTTAAAACCGTCTAGAATACATTCTAGACGGATTATTCTAGACGGAATTTCCGTCTAGAATAATTCATCCTAGACGGAAAAAATTTCCGTCTAGAATAAGTATTCTAGACGAAAATTTCCGTCTAGAATACTTATTCTAGACGGAAATTGATGTTTTTTAATTTTTTTTAAAAAAAGGCATTCTGGACGGAATTTTAGTATCCTAGACGGAATTTCCGTCTAGGATACTTTGCTACAGTAGTTTTTTTTTTTGGGAATCTATTTGGGATGCATGTACACGATATTGAACAAAAAGAAATTATATCCATATCCAACACAATATAATTATATTCCAATATCAAATCCCATTATATTCAAATAATACATTCACCAAAATACTAGAAAAAAAATTGTTTACAAACTTTTACATCAATTATTTACACGAATTCACATAGGATTTTCCCTTCGCAATCAACTCATCATCATCACCACTCTTCTTATTAAGCCCAAGCCTATTCTTCCTCGCCTCTTCCTCTTCAACATCTTGTTTAGAATTAGTATGAAATGTGAGCAATAAAGTCTAAGCAATGGATATATCAGCACCTTGATGTCCTGAAAAAACAGGTGCTATTTATATACAACATTCTTTTGCATGCACTTCATGTATATATACAAAAGATATTGAGAAGATGATTCATGTAGCAGACCCTAAACATTTGGGATAAAGGTTTGGTGGTGGTGGTTGTTGTGTGATCAGTCATCAAAGCAATTAAAATATAGGTATAAATAAAATATAGTCATGAAGGTCCAATTAGGAGATAAATGCAGCGAGCAACAATCCAGTTAACCCCAATTATTCCAGCCACAATAGTTGGAGCCTAAATACATAAATATGAAACATGATAATATGAAACATAAATATGAAACATGATAATATTTAGGTTCATGCTACGGGCATGCCAGCACCCAATTAAGCGATATACCGATGTGAGGGTTAAGGCATGTACTGTTTCCCTCCCAACGTTCACTAAACATCAGGAATATCTCTGCATCACTATTTTGAATCGAAATCGCACATAATATGCAGAGCTTGACCAGCCAACAATCTACAAATCAGTAAGAAAACTCGGAATGTCAGCAAAGTTAAAAAGTTAACATAAACATCCTAAACAGATTTAGCCTGCTGAAACTAGATTATATCATGTTTGATGTATAATATACAGCGCATTTGATGTTGTTACCATCACCATCTCCTGCAGTAATTCGCAGCACAATATTACAATGCTGAGAGACTCGTGAGTTGCCGTAACAGGCTTAGTTTCGAAAAGATAGTTGATGGTTCTAAATAAGATAATGCGATGCCAAAATATTGCTGTCTTTGACGAACTTGACCCAAAATATTGTCCTAACTAAAGTATCACCTGCTCAATAGGCACAGGGCCATCATTCTCTTGTTTTTGGTCTTCTTTGCTTTCATTTTGTTCATTCTTTTGATCCTTGTCAGATTGATCGGGACCATCAGCGTCCATCTTGTCATCTTTGGCCGTAACCGAGGCCATGTCCGTATCATTCTGGCCTGGAATAACAAAATCCGAAGGAATCTGGCCTGACTGCAAAGCCTGAGCAAGCCAAACTGATTTTTAGCCTTGAAACAGGTTTAACACGGGAAGTATTGGAAAATAACAGAGAAAGATGCAGAAAGCTGCTTTTCTCTGCATAAAAATACCTTTTCCAGCCTAGCAACTTCCTCGAGTGTTTGAGCGTTCACAATTGCAGCCTGAAGATACCATAGAAATGGGAAATTATCATTAATCGTAACTGATGATACCATAAAAAAAATTTCATTAGACAAGAAATAACTGACAAGTACCTACAATGATGACTAGACCAGAGATCTTACAACATGAATGGTTGAATAGAAATAAGTCATAAGACTCATAACTAAGAACGCTAAACAAAGCAAAGAAACAAGATTTAAGTTCAAGAACTTCAAGCACAATTAGACAAGAGAGGACAAGTGCAGACTGAGGTAGAGATACATATCCAGGAAAAGAGGCACATGGATTCAAATTTTCAAAACAGAAGTCATCTAAAATGCCAAAACATGTTTCTATTTACCAACTGCACGCATAGTTTAAGTTTATTGTGAGACTATCCATACAAATAACTTGATCAGATCAGATGTAATCAACTCAAATATAATGTCTCTATTTCATAGCTGCCTCAGTTATATTATCAATTCGATACAAGATTATACAGACAAAGCAAACTGTAACTTACAGAAAACAGAAAATTCAAAAAAATCTACCAAATTACGACAAAAGAGAGACAGATACAAATACAAGGTTCGAACAGTTCCCGCCGCCTCCGCCTCCACCGCCGGAGTCCATCGCCGCCGCCATCTGTAGGGGGAGAGCTCGCCCGAGTAGCCGGCGGGGTTCTGTAGGGGGCGGCGTTGTGGAGGAAAGGAGCGGAGGGGAAGAACCAATCACGGTGGTGGAGAAGGCTCAATTTTGGGGGAGGAGGGATTTGATGGAGATGGAGTTTGGAGCTGAGGATTTGGGGGAGGAGGGATTGGAGGAGGAATTGATGGAGATGGAGTTTGGAGCTGAGGATTTGGGGAGGAGGAAATTTCGATTTTGGGATGAAAAATTCGATTTTGGGGGGAACGGAGGGCAGCGGGGTTTCGATGGGTAAAATCTTTTTTGTCTAGAATACATATGTATTCTAGACGGAAATTTCCCTCTAGGATACCAGAATATTTAAAAAAAAATAAAAATAAAATTTTCGTCTAGAATACTATTCTAGACGGAAATTTCCATCTAGAATATTTTATCCTAGACGGAATATTATAGACGGAAATTTTCCGTCTAGTTTAATACATTCTAGACGGAAAAATTTCCGTCTAGAATATTCCGTCTAGAATACGTGAATTTTTACTAGTGACTGCAGAAGCAAAGTTGGCTCCTATGAGCAGGTTTTTTCCAGTGGCCTGTGGGTAGAGGTATGCTGCTTGGTATGTAGTGAATGCAGGGGTATTAACTGCAGACACTGAACAAAATAGATAAAAATGAGAAAGATAATAGTATGCCATTTCAAATTTATCAAATGGGGGAGATTTATTTCAGAAATAACTGCGTATACACCTGCACTGTAGGCATCAGCCATTTATTATACTTTTTATTAGCGTTTAGACTACTTAACTTTCAAATAGAAAACATGAGGGTGGGAACGGAGGTCTCTCCGCAATACATTAGTGTCACATGGCACCATGAGAAACGTGTATATAACAAATTAACTTTTTTTTTGGATCAGGGAGTCAAAGCGCGAATAAAAAGTTTAAGGACAACAAATATCAAACCCTTTCGTGGTATCGGAGTTGTATCTGCAATTAACCTTTTCTATGTAGTCAATAGCCAGCTTTCCATTGCTGAACGTACCTCCCACTTGCGGTATGATTGAAGAAATATTTCCTGCCATATGGAGGTAAGTTAGCCCTTGCAACACTGAGGAGATTGTTCTGATTTGAAAAAAAAAAAGCAGTGACGAGATTGTTGTTGTTGCTGCCAACTTCGAAAAGGGAGTAACTGAAGAAGATCTACAGGAACAAGGCTTTGCTTTTGCGAGACGCCTACAACTCCTAGTAGTAATACTTGAGGTACAACCATTGCTAGCAATATAGCTCTCTTTGTCAACAAACGCATCATAGGTTTTGTTGTGATGTAAATGTGAAAGAGGGAGTGATTTCTTGAGAAGAGAAGGGGGCACAAGTGTACTATTAATGTACAAATTCCTAAGTCTAATTATCAAAGGACTAATATAAAATTAGCGCGCGCCATTAGTGACACGGACTAGGAATATTGTACTTTTTCTCCCCATTGTATCGGTGTATTACACCTTGTTGCAATAGTTCAAGGATAGACGATCTTCTGATGCCCCGTTAATGCAGTGCATTGTGTCCCCTGAATACTTTCTCGAGAAAAGGAGACGCGCGCCTGTAAGTTTCGCTGAAGGCTCTCAGTATCAGCCAATACTGATTGTCTAGCGAAGTGATCTTCGTGAACTTCTTGAGTAACAACTGACGTCACTAGATACTACTACTCTTCCGTTCTCCTCAGTATCAACAACTACATCGGTCGGCGCGCAACAATGCAACGACATATTTTTTTTTTGGAGAAACCTTAACAAAATTTAGCAATTTTTATTAGACTCGACATCTTACTCTTGAGAAGACATCAAGACTCAGGAGAACATACTTGTTTGTAAGGCTTAATTATAGAGCTCATTTGGGAGGCATCCGCTAACTATATCAATCTGTTATTGCTGATAGTGCATGGTGTTGGGGATGCACAACCCCCCTGATGCGATTTGGAAATAGAGATTT
>BQKN01066294.1:37686-48190 GCA_022839385.1 Asparagus kiusianus | reverse complement strand
AAAGTGATATATTTCATCAAAGTGAAATATACACTATTCCTCTCATCAGCTCTAAGACCGAATATTGAGGGAACCTATAAGCTATGGCAACTCACAAATAAGACAAATACAAACATGAGATTTTTACATGGTTCGGCAAACTAGCCTACGTCCACGGGAGGGGGGTTTCACTATGAGGAGAATACCAAACTTACAAGTTCTCTCTCACTCACTCTTTCTTTTCTCTCAAAGAAAACTCACACAACCCAATTGATTTTTTCCATAATTTTCCCGCACCTTTCCCCACTACACACACCTCCTATTTATAGGAGAAAAAACCCAAGCACTTTGGCGGGATTTTGCGGCGGGAAAGGAGCTCGCGCGGGAGTTATTCCCGCGCTCGTGCTCGCGTGCGCGCGCAAGAAAGCAGGGGAGGGCGGCTCTTTCACGTGGGTGGGTCCCCCCTGTCCCCCGCTCACAGGATCACATTGCACTAATTCAAGAATGGACAGTCTTTTTATACACTATTAATACAATGAACTGGATTTACTTTACTGAATATTAGACAATGGGGCACTTTAGTCTTCAAAGAATTGTTGCGTGCAAAAGGCAAATGATTAAAGATTTACAGGTGCAATAATTAGTTGTGGGTGGAGGCCCAAGCCTTCAAAAAGCCTCTTTCCTTTCCAAAAAAGAGAAGTTCTTTCCGTGCATATTTTGCATCTCCACTCTTGCTTGACGCATGTTTTGCATCTCCACTCTTGATGAGCTTCATGAATAACAACTGGCTCATGAGAGATTGTGAAAACGGCGAAGGAATAGAGGAAAAAAATTAAAAAAACGTGAAAAATAAGCAAGACAGAACCACACCCTGAGCCCGACCGTAGTGATGTTAATTGTGGTTACATGCATAAGTAGCTTGGTCCCACACCCAGGTGACAGGGTGTGACAGAATCTGCCCCATTTGCTATGGGTGTGGTGTTTGTCACACCCTGGTGTGACAGAATTTACCATGAGTGTGGTGTGTGCCACACCAGGGTGTGACCGACTCGTTTTTAGAATCTTAATCTGTTTGGGATTGTGTTTTGTTATAAATAAAACCATATTTTTTTAGGGTTTTCTATAGATTGATTGGGTAGCTTGAAGGTGATTTTGAGCACAGAAAAGAGAGATCTTTCTGAGCAATTTGTTTGAGGGTTTAGTTTGAGAGATTTGAGAGATTTATTTGAGAGGTTAGTTGAGTGATCTTGTAATCTCTCCTTTGTACTCTTTTTCTCTATAGTGGAAACCCATCCCTTTTTGTCATGTGGATGTAGGCAATTTGCTGAACCACGTTAAACTTTTGTGTTTGAGTTGGTGTCTTTATTTTGGATTGTTTTGGCTTTCTCTCTCAGTGTTTGTGTTTGTTCCGCCACGCACAACAGAGATTATTGGTCCATTCTCATTAGTATCGTCAACTATAATGGTCACCTTACTGCAAAGTTTTGGTATTCATTAGTCTTGACAAGTGTTTGCCGAACTTTGGTATTTTTTTAAAAATACAAATTTGATATCTTATTCTTAACAAGTGTCAAGCCTCAAATTACGTACTTGTTAAGTATCCAAGTGGCTTGCGTTTCATGATGTTAAATGCGCATTAAAAAAAAAATCAACTTTTGGATCATTAAACTTGGGGATTCGTGCATGGATATTTGATACACGTTAAATGCCATGTTAAATGCCATGAACCGTGGATACCTTCTCATTTGGGAGACATAATGGTTTTTCTTTTACTTAAATCAGTTGTTATTACTTATCTTACCTAATTAGTGTTACTTACTGGTTTACCCATCTTTGACTGACAAATGATAAAGAAACAAAAGTCCTCGCTCCAGTAACTCTCTCATTAAGCCATTTAGTTTCTTAACTTCGTCCCAAGAAGTTTCAGTGCTTTGGTATTCATTAGTCTGAAACCAGATTGATTAATACATGCGCATGAATTTAATAGGTGAAAGCAAATATGTGTTGTGTTAGTTGGATTTTGTGCATTTTTCGACAGTTGAAGCAGGGATCTTTTTAATATCATGACGTTATATTTTCTATTGGTTCAAGTTCACATTGGATCACTCCAAAGTTCGCGTGCCCAGCATAATAATTCATTATAATCAAATGTTGACTCCGCCTACGGTTAGAAATTAGTAGAAATAACTTTCTAATTTTATTTTTAATTTAGGAAAGTGTAAAGTGGAGACAGGGAAAAAAGAACTGAGGGCATAATTATTTGAATTTGGGGACCATGATGTACTTATATCAGGTAAAATCACAATTTGAGGCAGATACGAGGTTAAGTATGTGAGACCTAATCCATTCTAAAATAAATAAATAAATAAATAATACAGACTTGGGACCTAAAAAAGGAAAATAAGAGAGAAGCCTCAATCAATTGTAGAGGTATTATTTACAAAAAGATAGGAACATAAAATTGATTTTGTGGCTCGATAATCTGTTGCTGGATAGAAACAGCTATAAGCTCACACAACTTTCAATTGTTGATTCTCACACAACTTTTGAGTTTCTCATGCATCCTTTTAAGTCAATTATTCTTTACTACCAATAAAGTTTAGAAACTGACATTCCCAAAGGAAAAAAGAAAGAAAAATGATTTCACTTCATTTCAGCAATTCCCACAATATAACATGAGAAAATTGGATTCGATCAAATACGCACTACAAAAGAAGACAGCTCTCCATTATTCGTACTAAATGCTACATAACTCTTCGCTTGGCCTGAATTAGATAAATAAATCAGGATCCTCCAATTAATCTTTTCTAAAAACAGGTTACAGGAGGAACACATAAGTGAACATGAGGCACAGGCATTATTGAAACCGGAGAAAAAGGGACTTAGAATTTTTAATGCATTTTTTGTCAATGCATTAAAAGCTTAAATGCCTCATTGTTCATCTCAAATGCATACTCATAGCCAAGATCTTTGGCTTGATTCTGAAATTCTTCCATTTCTTCATCAGGGACTTGGATGCCTACCAACACATTTGCACCCATTTCGCCCTGTAAAGAGAGATCATTAATACCAAGGGAGAAGGTAATAGTGCTAACGATCAGCCTGATAAAATTATGTTCAATTGAAAACAAGTCTTTGACAGATTGTGGATGATATGGTTCACCGAATCAAAGGAGTACTTCTGAGGCCCAATGTGACTGTAGAATATCTACGAAGTTGAAGGATGGATTTTGTGACATCTATATTACCAAAAAGTACTTAATGAATCAGATTTTGGACAACTAAAAACATGTGCCAAAGAAAAGTGTGTACAGAACTGAGAATATGGCATTGAACTTGTGGTATACCCTAAGAGATAGGATACGAAATGAATGCATTAAGATTAGAGATTGCTTCTATCAAGGATAAAATGAACAAGACTTTGTTGAAATTTGTTTCGAAACATGCAAATGGAGTCCACTAAATGCACTAATTACGATCAGCGGTAATGTCATAACTAACAGAGGAAAGATGAATAAAGGTAGGCTTAAGAGATCTTGTGGTTAACTTAATGGAGATGATAGTCCCAAACATAAGCAAATGTAAAAATAGGATTTATGTAGCCAGCCACAAAATTTTAGGGTAAAGGCTTGGTTGTTGTTATTGTTGTCATCTTTTTGTGTTTGTGTCTCAGCGAGCTAGTAATTGTGCATGTAGGTGTAAATGCTTTGCTTGGTCTAATTTATAACAGAATTTCAAAACAATTTCTGTGAAAATAGACCAGAGAATGACAGACCTGTGACCGGTAATGGAACAGGCTGATATTCCACCTCGGACTAAAGGCATCCAAGAATTTCATAAGAGCACCTGGCCTCTCAGGGAAGACAAATCGGCAAAGAAGTTCGTTTTGGACATTTGCACGGCCTCCCATCTATTATATACCCAAAAAATTCAGATATTTTAAGACAAAGCGGCAAAAATATTCTGTATTTACCTCTAGCCAGCATAATGCAAATTGGTGAAAAAGAACAAGTGGTACTAAGAAAAACATCCGGAGTTGGTAAAAACAAAAGAAACAAGTGAGAATGACTAGAGGGAGATAGTCATTCCTTATTATCATATACTTGCACAAAGGATGGACATTAAATCCTCCTCTATTTGCAGTAGCTATGGATGTAACTACTAGGAATATTGAAGATGAAGACCCATGAACATGTTTGCTTTGTTTATCATAAACGTCAATCAATTGATGATAGTAATGAAGGGGTAATTTTGGAAATATAGAAATGA
The DNA here is from genome assembly GCA_022839385.1 of Asparagus kiusianus. NCBI lineage: Eukaryota > Viridiplantae > Streptophyta > Magnoliopsida > Asparagales > Asparagaceae > Asparagus > Asparagus kiusianus. The sequence goes on along the minus strand of BQKN01066294.1, from coordinate 43,942 downwards.
TTTAAAACTAGGAGAGTAAATGCAAATACGCAGAATGTCCCTTTAGGGAAACCATGAGAGGGATATTCCGTGTAGGCTTGTGGAAAGAAATTCAAACAAACACAATATTTATATTCAATACTACATAAAGCTGTATTCTTTTGAAGATCTGAACAAATAGAAACCAATACAGAAGAAAAATATATATCATAGGCAAAAAACCATACCAAGTGTCTTAAATGATCCTTCGCCAAGTCATTGTTGGTCAGATTCACTGTTTGTAGCTGCGAATGTTCCATGCGATTTGTCATTGCTTTAAGCTCACTGTCAGTATGAACTCCAACACTAACATATTAAAGAAAAAGAAGTTAATACAAGATGCATATGAACAAGAAACCATCTTACAATCAAGCAGGCTCTTGCCTGTAAAGAACTATGGCTTCTTCTTTGCTAGGGTCATGTCTGTACTTGAACTCTGTTATATTGACAGGACCAACCTGCCATATTGTCCAAATTCTTAGAGATCCAAGAGCGAATTTTGATACAAATAAGAAAAGGGTTAATTGCGAATAGACCCCCTGTACTATCTCCCACTTGAACTTACTACCCCTGTAGTTCTATTGTTGCAGATAGACCCCCTGAGTGAAAACTTGTTGACCTCATTAGGGGTCTATCTGTTACAATAGATCTCTTTCAGGGTGTTTATCTGCAATATAGGACCTTTTGGCAATGGTACTAGGGATCTATCCGCAATTAACCCATAAGAAAAGAAACTTGAGGATAAAAACTGAGGCCTACCAGTTTACAGAATTGTTTAAAGCTACCTCGCTCTTTCGATAGAAATGTTGCGAGAACAGCTTCTCGTTTCCGACCAACATCAGCAAGCTCAGTTACTAACCTCAATCTATCGAAGTTCATGTTAGCGCCTGTGGTTAATGCAACCACAGATTCCCCTTTCAAACCATAGTACTTGCAGTAAGCCTCAGCCCCAGCCAGAGCAAGAGCACCAGCAGGTTCAAGAATGCTCCTCTTCTCCTCAAACATATCCTGCGTGTAATTAGACTCAGATATTTACACATCAACAAGAAACATTGACTTCAACTAGATATGTTAGAAATTCCCCAGTTGTGGATAGACCTCATGCAGTGCTATTTCTGCAGATAGACTCGCTAAGTGGAAATATTTGACTCTTTTATCCTCAGAGAAGAAGAAAATTGACAAATAGACTTCCTGAGGATAAAAAGAGTCAAAAAATTTCACTCAGGGGGTTTATCCGCAATTGGGCAATAATACAAGGAGTCTACCCACAACAGTAGAACTACAGGTGGTCAATCTGTAATTTGGTGACAGTACAGGGTGTTCATACACAATTCTCCCAGACTTAAAAAGAATCTTGTAGTACAATCAGCAAGAAAAATTCACAAATTTCTCCTAGACTTAAAAAGAATTCAGAAAATGGCCAAAGGTGACAATTTTCTGCAGAGAGTTGCACTAATCTCCGAGCATGATGCAAGAGACAGGGCAACGAGAGAAGAAATTTCACTCTTACCCAAAGAAGGCCAGCAAAATCACTCAAAATAGGAGTGAAATTGAATAGCTACACAGTTCCACATCAAAATTTCTGCACACAAAATAGTTCTCACTAAAAATTCGGTGTCAGTAGTGTGTGCGCACATAGATTTGCATTAAGATGATCCATCCATAAAGTGTAATTAGACTTGATATATCCATAAAGTTGGGGTTGTGATGATACTTCTATGAAGTGAAACATAGAAACGCTTTTCACCTACTTCCTACCAACAATAGTGCAAAGATTTGCATAAAACAGCTTGCTGAATAAAGCACAACATAACATTCTCGCCCAAATCTTGCTTGGAGGAGTGGTGGTATCACACTTAGTGAAAAGCTTATGTGAACAATGTTAGATACTTCAACTAATTTGGAGATATTAGATGTCATACCATGAAGCCAACTTAATAAACATGCAAATATGAGGGAAATAGCTAAGTCCAACTTTAGACATGCTTCCAAGCATATGACACTTTGCACTGTAGATGCTTTTGGAGTGTAATGATAGATTTTAATCCCTACCTGAGAAAAGTTCTATTGTTGGTTGCATTTCTTATCAACTATTAATTATAATTAGCACTAATTCATCTATCATATGTTTGTATAAAAATATGAACAGTATTAGTAGTTTCAGGAGCCAATTTCAATAGAGTTGCTTAGGAGTCAACGCTATTGACACTTTGTTCTTATGAATTTGTATATGAGCTGGTTAGAGATGTATATGTGCTGCATAAAGTCGAAGAAACAAACACGTGCACGAAAATGTACTATCACAGGAGTAAAAGGAAGAACAATATAACTTACTTTTATGGACGCACAAATAGAATCACGATTGACGAGAACTACACCATCTACTAGCTCCCTACATAACCGATAAGTTTCTTCACCAACTACTTTTACAGCTACACCATCTGCAAAGCCTCCTACTTGTTCGAGCATGATTCTTTGTCCATGATGCAAAGACAATGCCATAGCATTAGCATCAACTGGTTCAACCCCGATAACTTTAACCTGCATTAACAGTGATAGAAAGAAATAGGTGCCTATGATAACCTAAAGCACTATATTACTTGCAATATTTACAAGGAGCACCAAGTAGGTATTGTGACAATCATTCAGCTTCTGCCAAAAGCCTTTATCAGGCATATAATAATTAGGAATATCTGCAACCTAGAGTTAAGCGTACAACATTTCCCTTTCCATATGTTTGATTAGGAGAAAGAAGGAAATGCACAAAAGTATAGAGGACCCCTGCCTGTGGGTGTGACTTCATGAAAGGAAAAAAGTTTATGTATGATTTAAATTCAGACGAATGTTTTTAATATTTGAAATTGTATGCCAAATCAGCCTGATGAATGTTTGTTTCTGGAGGCATGCACTGTACCAGGCCAGCTCGAGTTAATAAAATTTCACTTGAGCATAAATGAAGATCTTCCAGTCCTTTAACAAGAATTAAAATAGTAAAGATTACACATTTACAAATTGGTAAATCAAGGTAAGAGAAAAACCAGAGCGATTTCACCTTTTCTTTCTCTTTTATCTAGCAAACGTATGACTTGAGATGGTCTAAACAAAGAATTGGTAGTTGTCTCAATTCATCAGTTTACTGAATACTTTAAGTAATCATCAATGAATGTCATGTAAACAAGGGGGCAGAGACCTTCTCCAAAGAATAAGCAAATACCCTTGAAAAGTGTGATTATTCAAGGATTTTTTGTCTCTTTCTTGAATTGTGGTTCTATTCCCATAAACATATTAGTTGTTACTTATGCTACCTGGGTACTTCTATCTGAGTGCCATACCCATTTACCTGACATGTACCCGTACCTATACCCAAACTCCTTGGACACCCCTTGCATATCTGAGTGCCATACATGTTTTAATTTAAAACACTTGTTATACATTTTCTGAACATATATCCTACACTTCGCACTCACTTCTTGAAACTGTTGGAGATAGGTTAGGTTATGAAGTATGATTTTAAAGGACATTTGGTTGTCTATTTCTAAAACTAGCAATTTTCCAATTTATAGTCCACATAATAAAAGAAACATAAAATTATAGAAATGTTATAAGGGATTTAAATTTTCATAACAGTGAACGAAAACAATATTTATCTAATGTAAACTTTTAGTTCCAATATATAACATGTGTATATCAATATTTATATAGCCATGTCCCAGTACCCTACCTTTATAAATTTGTCATGTCCCACACAGGTACCATACCTATATCGGTACATGTACCCATGAAAAATAGGCATATGCAACTCCCAATCAAACATGAGCTTAAAAACATGTTACTTTATAAACTGCAAAAAGATGAGCTACTGTATCTTAAAGAACCTATTAATATTCAAATAGAGATAGCAAATAGCAGAAACTAGCATGATACAGAAACCAATAACAAACTTGTTCAGTTCCCTTTTTTTTTTTTTGGGGGGGGGTGGGGTGGGGGGGGGGGGTTATTGGTTGTGGAATTTTTATTTGGACTAGAACTTCTCCAAGAATTTAACTAATTTTTATTTGGACTAGAACTTCTCCAAGGATTTAACTTTAAGGTGTTATTGGTTTAGGATAAGGATTTGGATTTTAACTTTATGGTGTTGTTGGTTGTCTAGGATTGTGAATAGGACTAGGATTTCAAAATCCAAATTCCAATCCAACTCTAAACACTCCAGTGATAAAATTCCAAGAAAAAAATTCATGTTAAAATTGGAGGATTGTGATCTTCCACCGAGGATTTTCTCTCTCCCCTTTCATTTAATGAGTCCACATTAAAAAAACACTACTAATTAATATTTAAAAGACATTTCTAGTTAATATTAAATATTAATATTAAATATTATATAGTAATTTAATAAAATATTAAACATATTCAATTCTAACTATTTTTTAATAAATACACTAAATACATAAAGTAAAATATATTTACTAATTAATATTATTTAATCATTTTTATATTTAATATATTTAATCATTTAATATATTTAATATAATATATTTAATATAATATATTTAATATAATATATTTATTTTTAAATATTGAATACATTTGTTATTTATCATACCTTAAAAATATTTAAATATTTAATATTAATATAGAACATATATATTTATTTAAACATTAGTAAAAAATAATATTAAATGTAAGTAATATTTAAAAATTAACCAAGGAAATGTTAGATATTAAATATCAAATAGCTTAAATAATTATTTTTAGTTATTTAATATATTTTGTATTAAATATGTTAAGCTTTAAATACTTTTTAATTAGATTCCTAAAATATATTTAATAAATTACAATGAAATTCTTTAATACTTAACATCATTTGATCATTTGTTGCTTAAATAATTGGCATGATATATTTAATAGTCTAATATATTTGATATTAAATGTGTTAATGATTTATCATATTTTAAATATATAAAATAATTTTTCAAATATTAAATATATACTTAATATTAATCTCAATTTATATTTAATATTTATATACTTAATACTTATTTAAATATCTAATAGCAAATAGGTAATATTAAACAATATTTAATATGTCAAATAAAAAATAATTAAATATTTAATAATTTGATATTGATATTTAATGATTGACAAAATTTTCTATTATATTTAATGTTTATATATTGAAATATACAAATTAATAGTAAAATTTAATCTTAAATTAGTCATAAAAGTTTCTTAATTAAATAATAAAAAAAATTTAATAAAAGAATAGTTATCCTTGTTAATAATTATTTAACACTGAGCCAAATAATCCATTCAGAAGTTTAAAAATCATTCCAAAAAGTCCAGAATATCCTAGTCTTAGTTTGAATCCTAGAATATAGGATTCTTGGACAACAATCCTAAACTTACAAAATAATCCCAAATGAATAACACCCTGCTTTGAAATGGATCAACAAGAACAACCACCTTTATCCCAATTTTATATGGTCAGCTCCATGAATATTATTCTTCCATTCATTTAGAGCTATCTCATCCTATATCATATCCTTGCTTTGAAAAGAATGGGGATGATAAACCAATAGGAAAGTTATCAATTAGAAACAAAATTAAACTATGCAAGAACACAAATACCTCTGGGCAAACTTGTTTGACATAAGTAGCAATACCCGCAGCCAATCCACCACCTCCAACAGGCACAAAAATGGCGTGTAATGGAGCCTTGAATTGGCGAACTATCTCCATTCCAATCGTCCCTTGGCCCACAATGACATCTGGATGATCAAAAGGAGGGATGAATGTTCGACCCTCCTGCTCTGCTGTTAGCTTCGCATATGACTGTGCTTCGTCATAAGAATCCCCAACCAGGACAACTTCGGCACCTAATCTCTCAACCGATCTCCACTGAAGAAACCAAGAAACCATATGCTTCATCATTTGAAGCCAAATAATGGTAAGAAAATTGAACCTGAAGTGGAACAATACGAAACCTTAATCTCCGGAGTAGTAAGCGGCATTGCAATAACAGCGTTGCATCCTAGTCTTTTAGCTGACAAGGCTACTCCTTGGGCATGGTTGCCGGCGGATGAGCAGATAACACCCCTCTCCAGCTGCTCCTCCGAAAGCTTTGCCATCATGTTATATGCTCCTCGCAGCTTGAATGAAAAGGCCTACACTTTGTAGTACATGCATAAGTAGTGACTCTGACCAACAACATAACTTTGATTACGCATTCGGATAACGGTGG
>BQKN01066294.1:7659-27686 GCA_022839385.1 Asparagus kiusianus | reverse complement strand
ATTAGATTAGCATAAGACCCTAATCACCCCCCCTCTAGGGTCAACAATTGGTATCAGAGCTTGGTGCTCTTTGATTTAAGGACTAACCGCCTTGAGTTAAAGATCCAAGTTTTTTTTTTGTATTTGTGCTAATCTAACTTTAATTATATAGTGTTTCTTGCATATCATCATTATGGATATGAATGATTCATCTTGCTTAGGATATGCTATTGATATTGCTTCTCGTTTGGATATTTTTCCCTATGCTCAATGGCGTATTAGATTCAAACTTTTTGTTCAATCTAATCAATTTGACTTATGGGAAATTATTGAAAATGGCTATGTTGTTCCCATTACGGAAAAATCCAAATGGAGTAATGATGATAAAAGATTGTTTAATATGAACAAGCTTTTGTCACAATTTTTGAGTGATGCCTTTCACCCATCGTTTTCTAACAAATTGGCTATTCTTGATAGTGCTCATGCTTTATGGAAACTAATTGAAGCACATGAAGGAAATTTGGATGCTATTCAACAAGCGTTGGAAAATCACGCTTTAAGCTCTAAAGAAGCTCCATCTCCATGTACAACTCCACTAGGAGATAATCCTAGTGAGGTATGTGAACTCAATAACGATGATATCATTACTTTTGATGAACTTGCTCTTGAGTTTGAAAAATTGCATGATAGCTATATCAATATAAAGAGTAAGTATGGTAGTTTAAGATCTTCTCATGAGACCTTAGCAAACAAGTTTGATTTCATTGCAAATGAAAATATGGTTCTTAAGGAATGCAATGAAAAATTAAAAATTGAAAATGATAGGTTGCTTCATGAGAAACAAAATACCAAGTTAGAAGTAGATAAGATTAAATCCATGATGAAAGATCTTGATTATCTCACTTCTAGTAGCAATGCTTGCATATATGATGATGAGTTGAATCTTATGAAAAAACATATATCTACCTTAGATTCAACACTTAGCTCTTGTATTGCTAATAACAAAAAGCTTATGGACTTGTGTGCAAAGTTGAATGTTAATTCCTCCAAGAAACCCATTCACTATGCACGCATGTATGACAAAATTCAAAAATGTTCTTCTTGCGGTCTTAAAGGCCATATTGCTAAATTTTGTCATAATGCACCAAAGGTTGATAAACCTACTCATCAAGCTTCATCATCACATACTCATGTACACGCACATAGTATAGATCATAAACATGCTCATGTGTACAAATGTGATTATTGTGGTCGTTTTGGTCATTTGACCATGTTTTGTTTTGATTTAAAGAGAAATTCTCGTTTGCAAAATAATTATAAAGGAAAATTTATCTTTGCAAATAAACCACGTGCATTCTATTTTGGTCAACGCAAATCCTTCAAACCTCTATATTGCACAAATTGCAATCGTATGGGTCATGTTTACAATTTTTGCTTTGACCGTATCGGTGCACAAAATATGCCTAAGAGGGTTCATAACCCTAAGGCCTTGGATTTGAATGATAGGGGTCATGTCCCAAGTTCTAGTGGTACCAAAATGATTTGGGTACCAAAATGATTTTTATACCATTTTTTTGTGTTTACCTTGTTTTGTTTTGTTTTTGTCTTTGTTTTGAATAATTGAGTTTTGGATTTTAATGACAAATTATTTTCGTTTGTTAAAATAAACTATTTATATATTTTCCTTAGACAAAATCATTTATATATTTGTTATAAAATATCTGGTATTCTATAAATTTCTTTTGGTTTAATTTGTTTTTAGTTTAGATAATAGAGTTTTTTGAGCTTTTAATGAAAAATGGTACTCTTTGTACTAAATAAATTAATTATATATTTTTATATATTTTAACACATTTATCAAACATTCAGTGTAATATAAAACATATTTCCAAAAGATTATAGTCAAAATCATCTCAAAAATCAAATTTTAAATCATACCTGCTGCTTAATTCATTTCGGTCGACCGACCCGGTCGACCGATTAGTTTCTGTAATCGATTCGGTCGACCGAGTCGGTCGACCGATATCATTTTTACTGCAGCAGCTTTGATGTTTTATTGGGTTTCGGTTTTTTGTTTTTGGGTATTCGTTTTAGACCCGAACTCTCATCACCGTTGATTCTTCCTCAACCTCATCCTAACCATTGATCCACTCACTAATATCACCCGACCCTTCATCTCTTCTTTCTCCCATCGTGAAAACGAAAACTAGGTTTCCGTTTTCGGTCGCCCCATTTGTTTCAACCGCTGACAACTTGGATCGATTCTAATCAGTTCTCATTTGAGGGTAATCTCCTTTCTTTTCTTGATTTCTGAATTCCTTAATTTATCTCTCTTCTAGGGTTTTTTGTTTGAGGGGAGTTTGTTAATTTATCATATACTTTTGCTATTTTGCTTACAGGTTCTTGCTGTGTTCTAGGGTTCTTACTAAATCTCTTAAATCCTTTCTTAAACCCAACTTATCATGCCTCCCAAACCCCCCAAAAAGAGATCAAGACCCGAAGCTAGTTCCTCTACCCCTAAAGCCTCACATTATGAGGATTATTTGCTTTACAAATCTCTTGTTAGGAAATATCGAGAATTATGTAAATTAAAGATTATTCCTACAAGATATATCATATACCCTGAGTTGTCCATGTACAACACTGAAGCAATCCTTCACAACGTAGGGTTAGATAAGTTGCTTGATGAGAAGCTTAAAGTTCCTTACTATCCTTTCTTAGTTTATTTATTTTATGCAAATCTATCCTCATCATCTTCTACTGATGGTATTTTGACCATCACCTCCTATGTCAAAAACATTGCAATAAATTTTTCTGCTAACGATCTTGCTGAGATTCTTAATATCCCAACAAGTGACGTTGCTCTCATGTCCGTTGATGTCGGAAATCCAGTAGTTAGCCCACTCATGTTTAAACCTGAGCATTCTTACCCAATGAACAACAATTCACTTAATCCTAATGCAAGACTCATTGCCCGAATTGTTGCTCAGAATTTAATTCCTAAAACTGGTAGCTTTGATCATTTTGCTTCGGACAAAATTAATGCCGTTTATGCTATCTTTGCCAAAATTAAAGTAGATTGGGCTACTGTTTTTATCAACAATATGGCATCAAAGCACACTAAGTTTCTTCCTTTCGGTTCTTTTCTCACCCACGTCTTCAAACATTTTAATGTTGATCTCACAAATGAACCCAAGGTTGAATCAAAGAGAGATTTCTTTGATAAGGTCTCTCTTTCTAGAATGCAGATAGCTCTTGACTCCACTCCATCATCTCTTTCTCGTTCTAAGTCTAGAGCTTCCTCCTCATCTACCTCTGAGATTTGTGATCGACTAGATCGTCTTGAGACTCAGGTCTCCTCTATTCAAAGGGATGTTAGGGAAATTCTTTTAAATCAGCGTCAATCTCAAAACATTCCAGATCACTCTTCTAGTTCTGATTCTGAGGAGGGCCCTGCTGATAGATCGGGATCTTCAGATGGTCATGGTGATGATGATGATAGTGATGGTATTGATAAGGGTGATGGTAACAGTGATGCTGGTGGTGATGAATTGAGTGCCTTTCTGTGATGCTTTCTTTTGTTTTAACGTTTGATGTTGGTTTGTAAAACTTAATACTATGTTTTATGTGAGTGTAATAACTCTATGGACCTTTATGTGTGGTTTGCTATCTTGTGGACAAACATATGTTTATGCAAACTATGTACTTATGTGTGTGGTTTGATAACTCTATGAACTTATGTTTGATAACATGATTTTGTTAAGACCTCACTCATGTTTTTTGATAAACTGCTTATCATGAATCTCCTGTATTGTTTAAATTCAATATATTTATGCACATCTTAATATTGATGCTTTAATGATGATTATTCTATGATCAATGATTTTTTGAGACAATAATCATGTCTTTTGCTGCTTGCATTATCCTTTTGCATAAGTTTTGATGGATAGTTATTGGTTTAGCTCCTGTCTATATATATATGTCATTCATTCTTTTGACAGTGGGAGATTTTGATTTTTTTATATGTGCTCATAAACAGGGGGAGCATTGCTCCTATCTTTTCTCTTCCTTTTTGATGTTGTCAAAGTGGGAGAAAACTCCACATGTAATTGGTTTATATATAGCTATATAGTTCATGTTCATGTCAAATGGTCACATGCTCATCTATATACGCTTTGTTTATGTTTGGATTATATGTGGAATTATCAGCTTATTATACTCATATTAAATTGTTTGCCATCATCAAAAAGGGGGAGATTGTTGACCCTATAGTTTTGATGATGATTTAGCAAACAATTCATTACTAATAAGCTCTCTAGTTTTTTTGTTTATAATTTCTTTTCAGGTATTTCAACACAAGTCAATCAAGAGGGTTAAAGATTCAAGTTCTTTGTGTTGTTCTATCTAGGTATATTTTTAGTTCTTCATATATCATATGATTATATTCAAGCTCAATACATATACACTTAAACACGATTTATGACGTTTTCTATTATATAGATGATCTTTTCATAAAACGTTGTTAAAATACTTTTATCTCGTGTTTACAGCTCCTTCAGGTTTCTCTATATATATATATAATATATGCACAATATATATATGTATATTTACATGTTCAAATCAACTTTCACTTTCATAAAATTACAGGTTTTCTAAGCTGTTTTCAAAAACAGGGAGTTTTAGCAAACGAAAAATGTTTTTCCAAAAATTTCTTTTCAAACATGTTTATTTCATCATTTATAAACTTTTCCCAAAGTTTCGCAAATTTTGGATATGATCTGATATTTTAAAAGATTTTTCGAAACTCACCCAAAACCTGTCAAACTTTCAATATCAGAATTCGGTCGACCGATACGGTCGACCGACGACTGTCTGTTTTCTGAGAAAACTTTTCAGAGCTTTTCCGGTCGACCGAATTCTTTGTCGGTCGCCCGCAATTTAATTTCGGTCGACCGAAATTCATGTCGGTCGACCGCCAGCTTTAAAACCCTGATTCTCTTGCTTTTTGAACTAATCGGTCGACCGTACCGGTCGACCGACATATTACCAATCTGAGCCCAACGGCTAGTTTTCCAAATGGGTTTTCTGGTCTTTTTCATTGTTTGAGCTGTTATATTGGGGTGCTATATATACCCCATTGCTGTTCTTCCTCTATATATCTAAGAAATCTAAGTTTGTTGTTTTACAAAATATTAATTGCGTTTAAGAGCTGTTTAAGAGCTGTTTGGGTAATCTGTTTTCAAGAGAAGATTTTCTACATCAAGAGGAGGCTTTCAAATCTCATTGAGATCATCATTTCTTCAGCTCCTCTTGTTCATTGAGAAGTTTCCTAAACTCATTCTTATATAGCTTATTTCTATTTCTCTTTTATTTGATTAAGCTATATTTTGAGTTACAGTTATTGAGTTTCATTCACTGTTATCACACACACTTATTGAGCTTAATATTGTCATATCATATATTGTGGGTTGTGGAGTGTGATTTAGTGAGTGTGAGCTTCATTGTGTTCTCACTTGTTATTTGAGAACAAATCTTTATATTCAACTGTTATTTGAGAGAATCACTTGTAATACACTTGTACACCGAGAGAAGTGTGAGGAGAGAGAGACGGGGTCAAATCCAAGAGGAGTGGCGTCGATTGACGAACCTAGGGAGAGGTTGTAATCGAGCACTTGAGGAGGAGGACACGGGCTAGATTCCTACACTTAGTGTGTAAAGTGTGATTGTGAGTGATTGTGTAGTGTGAGAGTTTTCGGTGAACTTGTAAACCGAGTGTGTAGAAGTTCCGGCTTCCAAACCGGATTGTGATATTGGATATCTCCTCGAGGTGAGGAGCGGGGACGTAGGTCGTGGGGACCGAACCTCGTGAACATATCGTGTGTTTGTGTTTTGTTTGTCTCATATCTTCTTGTGCATAGTCTAGTTGAATCTTATTGCTCATATTCATCTCTTGCAAGAACATATTATTCAACATTATTTTAAATTGGCCATAAATTGGAATTAGATTAGCATAAGACCCTAATCACCCCCCCTCTAGGGTCAACAAAGTGAAACAAACCAAACACCTCCACCTGAAATGAATCAACGGCCATATCCAAATCCAAACTATGTCCACCAGCTGCACTCGAATAAACCAACTCATCATCTGCATCCAAATTCAAATGATACGCAAATTGTGTCACCTCAGCTGGAATCCCAAACGATGCAGTATAATCTAGAGTATGTAGAGTAACCTCCACCCTATGTGGAGTAGCATCATCCTCTACCCGCTACGATATCACAATGATCTGATCAACACTCTTCACTTGTCGAGAGTTAAATGTGACATACCTGCTCAGAACAAAATCAGAGTCTCCCAACTGATAACCAAACGAGCCTCTGAATCCTAAATGTGTAATCGGATCAAATCTCACATCCTCGATGTGATCAAATGCTGGGCAACTAAACATCCGACGCAACTCAAAATATGAAGCAGCTCCACCAGATCCAAAGTCTCCACCCGTAGCAGTCGGCAACATATGACTAAGATGACCCAAATATGTCGAAGCTCCAAAACTCCTCTACAATCTAATGCTCGACAACCTATACTGATCCTCCTCCAGTAAGGAATGATCAATCAAAACTATCATCTCATCTCGTCACCCTAATCTTTCCCCTCCAATGAAGTGTCTCAAACTACCGTGAGCCCGACACAAATGCAAGAAAGAGCCCCTACTAAAATCAGCCAATACACTTCCTCCAACTGTTGTTGACTACTAGGGTTTCAAACCAACGGGACTTGGTTGCAACCCATAAATACCTAGTCAATCACCAACATAGGAAACCAAATACTGATTACCTCCCAATGGTGCCTCCTTGAAAGACCCCCAAATGTCTGAATGAATACCACCTAAAGCCCCCTCGATCGATGGATAGAAGTGTTAAACTCCACATCGGTCTTCTTGCTCATATCAATATGCTCAAAGGATTTCAATCTGTAAGTCAAAGCACTCCTCAACAAACCATGCACGACATAACCAATCAAATATCCCAGCCTCAACAAATGCCACAGTCTAGCCAAATCCAAAAAAGTCGTCAGTTCTCTACCAATCACGGTGCTCCCAATCAAATAGTACAAATTCTTCCTCCTGACGCCCTTCATCACAATCATGGAACCAAATGTGACCTTCAAAATGCATCCTCTAAAGTCACCCGATAGCCTGCTGTCTCCAAAACTCCAAGTGAAATGATGTTTTTCTTCAACTAAGGAACGAACCTCACTTCATCTAACTCCCGAATCACTCCGTCATACATCCTAATACGAATGGTACTGATACCATCAATAGGGCATTCATGATCATTACCCATGAGCACGACATCCCTTCTTTCCAACTCCTGAAAGCTGAAGAACCAATCCCTCTTAGGGCAAATATGATAAGAAGCACCCGAATCCAACATCCACTCTGTAGAGTCGGTAAAAAAAACTGACGGTAGTGCTAATGAATAGCCCGAAGAATCCGAATCTGAATTGTCGCCACTAGCCTTGACAACATTCACCTCTGAAGCTTAAATAGCTTTCCCCTTATTCTTCCCGGCTCGATCAACCAACTTTGGTCATTCGGTTTTCCAATGACCATCCTCTTTACAAAAGGCACACTGATTCTTACGAACTCCAGGATGTGACCTTCTAGATTGCGATATTCTATTTTGGTTTGGACTCTTTGCTCTTACGATTAATGCCCCTGCTACCGGCTCAACTGAAGTCTCCTTATCATTCTTTCGAAGCTGATAATTTACAAGTGTAGCGGTGACCTCACTATACGAAAGAGATGTCTTCCCATTAATAAGAGTAAGAACGAAGGTCTCATATTTCTCGTCGGGCAAGGAACTCAATAATAACAGCGTCTTGTCCTCATCTTCAATCATCATATTTACATTCGCCAAATCCACAAGAAGCTTCGTGTAGTAGTTTATGTGATCACCAATGGAGGTCCCCTTCTTCAATTAGAAGGGATTAAGCCTCCTCTTCAAATGTAAGCGATTTTTCACACTCTTTGTCAAATACTTGTATTCTAGGATCTCCCAAATATTCTTAGCCGAAGTCTCATTGATCACATCATATTTTAAATCTTGAGTTAAATAAGATCTAATTACAACACACGTCGTTCTATTCATCTTCTTCCAAACCTTCTCCTCAATATCGTCCGGTTTCCCGTCCAACTCCAATGTATCTTCCAAATCTTGCGCATTGAGCGCATTCAAGACTTCACATTTCTAATAACCAAAATTGTTTGTGTTATTAAACTTCTCCATATCTATTTTCATAGAGTGGATATTCAAATTTTGGATGGTCTTCACGCCGGAAGTACCCTCCACAACTCCTTCTTTCTCGACCATTTTTCTCAAAGCACCAACAAACCAAAGAGGAACAAATGAAGAATAGATCCAAAATTAAAAAAGATAGAGTCTTTACCAAAAAGATATCACCTTTATCACCAAATGAAGCCCTAGACGAGCCTCCAAAACGATCTACTCCTCCAAATAGTCCAAGCGTAGCCCGATCTCTGATACCACTTGTTGTGCACGGCGAAAGCCAAACAACCGATGTGCTTCGAGAAACCAAATCAATCGCTGAGAGAGAAGGCCACAAACAATTCAAAATAACGGCACGAACACAAACAACCAATTTTAACGTGGTTCGGCAAGTTGCCTACGTCCACCTGGCAAGAAGGGATAGAGTTTTCACTAATAGAGAAGACGAGTACAAACTGATATTACAAATCACTCGAACTCACTAATTAATCTCACCAACAAATCTCTAATTCTCTCTAAATAAAACCCTAATCAATAGCTCAGAAAATACCTCTTTTCTGTGCTCCAAATATCCCCAATTCACTGCTCAATTCTCTCTTCCAATCGTTCCATATATATAGAAATCCTAAAACCAAAAACATACTAGAAATTCTAAAATAAAAAACAAAACAAATTAGGAATCCTAATAACCTGTTATCAAAACAGATTTAGAATTCTGTTACCAAAAAAGATTAGGAATCTCAATAATCTGTTACCAAAACAAATTAGTAAACATATTAGGAACATGCTATTCAACAGATACACCCCCCTAAGTGAACTTTTTTGACTCTCTTAAACGTCAATAAAAGTTAGTAATTCAGGGTCTATCCTCACCAATAAATGTGTACACTCCTCCTCAAACCTTTTTGACAATTGTAGCAGACAAAAAAATTTGCTCGGAGGGTTTATTTGCAAAAATAGAATTATAGGAGATCTATTCACAGTTGGGTGATGCTACAGGGGTCTGTTCACAATTAATCTATTAAAAAAATCATGTATGCCATTTCACAAACAAAAATAGTTTATGTATTAACAATCTAGATTATTTTTTTCAAAAAAAGAAAGAAAAGAAAAAAGAAAGAAAGAAAAAGATAAAACTCTTGGACTGTGATTGTTTTTCGAATAGTGAGGACAATATTTTAAATTAGTCCAGAAATTTTAAAATATGAAGATACCTTTTCAATGAGAATGGTACACTGCTAAAAAATTAGGCATCCTAGACGGAAAATTCCGTCTAGGATACACAGAATTCCGTCTAGGATGCGTATTCTAGACGGAATTCCGTCTAGAATACCCGTCTAGAAAGTTTCCGTCTAGGATGTAGTATTCTAGACGGAAATTTCGTCTAGAATATATCCTAGACGGAATATTCTAGACGGAATTTAAAACCGTCTAGAATACATCCTAAACGGATTATTCTAGACGGAATTTCCGTCTAGAATAAATTATCGTAGACGGAAAAAATTTCCGTCTAGAATAAGTATTCTAGACGAAAATTTCCGTCTAGAATACTCATTCTAGACGGAAATTGATGTTTTTGATTTTTTTTAATTTTTTTTAAAAAAAGACATCCTAGACGGAATTTGAGCATCCTAGACGGAATTTCCGTCTAGGATACTATGCTACTGTAGGCTGTCTAAAAATTACAACAGATAGCTTATCCCCATCAAACACCGATGACAGAAGTTACAATTTGACGACTTCCAGAAGGCTATAATTTAAAGACTTTCACGTAGAAGGTTACAATCTGACGACATTCACAACAACTAATGAAAGCTCTGATTCAACAGCCTTCACAAGCAACATCAGGAGTTACAATCTGATGACTCTCATATTTTCAAGGAGCCAAGACGAAAGTTGCAAGGTGACGATCTTTTGCAACGCTCTAGCAAAAGAAACTACAAATTGACGGTCTCTTCATATTAAAATGCAGATATCTCTCAAACCGTAAGGAATTTGGCAAAATTAACAGAGCAAACCGAACCCTATGGGGTGGGTTTGGTCGGCTCCGTCTCGTCGAGATAGTCGATTTTTATATATAATTCGTCCAATTCCGACTTACGGTTTGAAAGTTATGACATGTTCTTCGCAGCAAGTTATGTTCTGAAGTCCGTCTGTGAGACTGCACTTCGCCTGAACATTAGACTTAGCCTGAAGCTCGCCGAGCCCGCCTGAGGCTCACCTCTGCTTCCAAGATTCAAAACGCAGAGGTCATGCCCGCGTTCTGAACTCAAAACATAGAGGCCGTGGCTACGTTCCAACCTCAAAATGCAGAGGCCGTGGCTGCGTTCCAAACTCAAAACGCAGAGGTCGCGGCTGCGTTCCAAACTCAAAACGCAGAGGTCGTGGACTCAAAACGCAGAATTCATCTCTGCGTCCCAACTCTGCGTCTCAGATGCCAAAACGCAGAGTTCATCTCTGCGTCTCAGATGTCAAAACGCAGAATTCATCTCTGCGTCCCAACTCTGTGTTTTAGTTTTACAACGCAGCGCGACCTGTGCGTTTAGCCACCAAAATAGGCTCAACTCTGTGTTTTTAGTCTAAAAACGCAGAGTTCGGGCCATGAACGCTATTTTTCAGCGTTTGACTCATTCAAACACGAACTAAACAGTTCTAGAAACTGTTTTCCCCCCACGATTTGAGGGATTTCCACCCCACTTAGGAGCGGATTAAAGGGGTAGTTACCACCCTTAATCCCCTATAAATACCAGAAACTCAATTGAGTTAAGGGATCGGCTTTTTTCATCAAAAACGGTTCGCAAAAGGAGAAGTCGGCAACCTCTTAAGCAGATCATCTTCGGATCTTGGAGATTTCTCGGATCTGGACAGGGGGATCTTCGCTCAATCTCTGGAGCTTTCCTTGGAGCTTTTATCTTTGGCTTATTAACCGAACTTTCGGTTTAAATCAACTCTTTCATAGAGTTTCAAACTCGATCTGAGTTATCAACTCGTCCAGAGTTTCAAACTTGCTCTGCAAGTTCTTCTAAACTCGGTCAGAGTTTCAAACTTGCCACGCAAGTTCTCCACAACGTCAAATCATGAGGAGAAGACCACGTTCCAGTGAATCAAGACGTTCGGATCGTCAACGAGAAGCAAACTCGATGCGAGCATTCGAAGGAGGCATCTCATCGCCACCGTGAAGAACTCAGAATTAAACAAAGGGGAGAATCAAATTCATTCTCCTCTCTTTTGTAATCAGGAAATCCAATTGTAATCGAGATTGAGAGAGTTGTAATCATTCTTTTTCTAAGCAGTTAGAGAGAATAAATCAAATATGATTCTTTCATTATTTTTCTTATTACAAATTTTCCACCAAATAGCTATAAATTTTTTTTTTGCTTGGTTAGGAATCTACTTTGTGCATTGAAGAATTAAGCCAAAAAATTGCAAATAACGACGTTACTAATTAATTCACAGAAAATAAGTGCAATTCGAATGATACATATTCACCAAAAAAATGCAAATGAACGCGCAATCCGAATGATACACGTTCACAGAAAATACAGCAAGTAGCGTCATTATGGCTGTATTAGCATTACAAAATCAGTCGCATGACAATGAGAAGAATCAAATATACATTAAGAATCCAATTTATTCTCCTATCATGGTGGATGAAATAGCCAAACTGCCTACACTTTTGGAACACAGAAAACCTCCACAGCATCAGAAGCTCCAAATGATAAGAATCAAAACCTGGCGCACACAACCAAATCATAAGAATCGTAAGAATAGACATTGGAAATGTAAACAAAATCAAAACCAATGTAGTTGCATAGAGCAGGTTATAGATTGTATCAGAAATAATTAGCATTTGGGCACAGAACTTCAAAAATCACATATTGTATCAACTGACTTAACTACATAGCTGTTATTGATAAAAACCACCAAGAAATAGAAAGGAAATAATCTTACTCCAAAAAATTGATAGCCAAAAATTAGTGCAAAAACCCGGACACTGGTTGGTCTAGAAAGCCACAAGCTAGCTAAATGCAAGCTGTATACTAGAGGCCAATCAAAGATAGATACTCCCAAGTCCTAATTATAACTCTTGAAACCAATGTTTGCTAGTCCTCAGACGGCGGGAAAAAAAAGGGCAGCTATAGGGAATTAAGAAGCTTTACTCACATGTTGCCCTCCTTGATATCGTCATTAGTGTGCTTATATAAGATTGATGCCAAAACATCGTATGAATGTTTAGAATATTTAAACTTACTATCAGGCAGGCATGAGCAAAAGAGGGTTAATTGTGCATAACATATATTGTTTTATACACATTTTTAGCAGATTAAGAATGCTATTTGTCGGACATAAATGGAAAGGTTCTTCACCTTAAGTGCTTAATTGCATATACATACTGTTAGAGAATGATAAGTATAACTTTTACATCAAATTTTGGACGTTGTTAAGGGACATCTGGAGGTGAAAGGTTAACTTTAGCTTATAAACACAAGATAAATTTATTTTTTGTATAATAGTGAGACCTATATTCTGAATTTTCTAAATGGGCAGAATTACACTGATGGACAGACGCACATGTATATACAATTACAAATTCCACACTTACAACAGAAGTGTGTTTCAAGGTTCATGATCATAATAACTTTACCTTCCAGTTGTCGTTATGCTAGACTACTACATCATTATCATATCCATCACATCAATTATAGCTAAAATACCCTCTTTGCTCTAAGGTGCATATCTGTGTTGTGGTGTGTGTAATTATAATTTGCTGTAGTAACCCCAGAAAATTCTGGCGCAGATACCAATTAATTAATTTGGTTACAGAAGTCATAGCTCCACCTCTAAGCTCCATAATTATATCATCAAGTCCTTTAGTCTTCATGAGATCCTTGTGGACTAAAAGTGTCTCCTGCCAAGTAAAGAGAAGTACATTTAGGTCAAGAGTCAATTGAAGCACAAAATTGATTAAGTCCAACATCCTATGTTCATTATAGGTAAATAAGTTGTTAAGCTCCAAGCGCTAAATATAGTAGATTATTGTTAACAAATTAAAATTTAAACCAAAGTGTACCATAGCATTACAGGCTGCAGGATAATCTATCTTGGCATCTAAAACAATGCGCTTTGCCATATCCGTATTAGCTGATTTGTCAACATAAACATGACAAATTCCATCTGGACAATACACACTGAAACATTACTATGGTCCTCAAATTCATAATATCAGCGTTACATGAGCAGTGCAGTTCATGAGTAGGATAACACGAAAGGTTGCAATAACGATCACAACTGAATGGGAATAAAGAAAAGCTCACCAGCATGACCTAGAACAGGAATCTTGGTAGACTCCTTTATTTGAGATACCAATTTGTTGCTACCTCTCGGGATCACAAGACCGATCACATCATCAAGCTGAAAAGAGCTTGAAATTATGTAGTGAGGAATGTAATCTTACACATTCTGTATAAACTCCATACTCACCCTTAACAGATCAGGAATGTCATCTCTTGATGTTACAAGCCCGATAAGCTTTTTACCAACATTATCAGGAATGGATCCAACAATCACCTAACAAAAAATAGAGACTGTTTTTCAGGAGGCAGAGAAATTAAAGTGTGCAAACTAGATAATTTTCATGACAACAACACTTGCTTTGATATTGACCATCATACGTTAGGAGCATTCTCGACTTTCAACAATAAACTCACCTACCCTACTTCATCAAGTAAATTCTAGGATGTTGATAAAGCGGAATTGAAAGGGCCTTAATCAATAAATTGTTGCTCTAACATACATGTAGCGCATTGAGCAAGTAATCCCAAAATGGGCACGTATTCTAGACGGAAATTTCCGTCTAGAATACATTATAGACGGAAATTTCCGTCTAGGTTACCAGGATTTAAAAAAAAATTAAAAAAAAATTCCGTCTAGAATACTATTCTAGACGGAAATTTCCGTCTAGAATATTTTATCCTAGACGGAATATGCTAGACGGAAATTTTCCGTCTAGTTTAATACATTCTAGACGGAAAAATTTCCGTCTAGAATATTCCGTCTCTCATACGTGAATTTTTACTAGTGGTAAACTAAGAATAATTACAGTTCAATTGAAGGATGCGCTACACTTTTACTTAAGAATGAAATCCATTCAATCACGATTAGGATGGGTTTAATCTAGATTGATACAAGGGATCGCAATGGATCGATCTAAGTCCAGCTTAAGTTGAATTAGCTTTTTCTAGCTGAAGTCATATTCAAATTCTAAAAGCTTCATTCATGTTTTTCTGCACGATGAAAGGAAATTCCACATGCTATGCCATGCATTATTTAACAAAATTTCACAGAACCCCTAAACATTGTGCGTTTTGCACAAAAATCTGCCTGAGGTTTATAAATAAGAGAACTTATATGAACTTTGAAATTTCCACTAAACAACACTAGACTATAGGAAAATCTCCTAAATGACATTAACATGTAGATTAAAATGTCTAACTGTGACTTGATCGTTGTGCTTGTTATCCAATATTAATGGTCTCCACTAAAAATTTCAGCAAAATTTCATTTGCCATAATTAGATTTATTATTACTCTACTCGTTAAAATCCTTCATGAAATTTCTTAATAGTTTAGAGGTTTTAATAGAATTTTGAAAGCTCTGAGAGATTTTCCGGAATTTATAAGGTTTGGAATGGTTTTGTGTAAAATCACCCCAAAATTCAGGAGGTTTTGTGAAATACAACTTATGTACTTGTAAACTGGATTAGGTATCTTCCGGTCTTTTTTGTATTTGTTTAGTGACATTTTTATTGCAAATTGATTAATCTAATGAATTATCCATTGAATTAGGATTCACTATGAGATATTGATTAATGTGCATATACTATGCATTGACTCCTAGGGTTGATGCAACAGTGTAAGGCCCCACCATAGTCCTATTGGGGAATGATAGATAGCGGGCTAGTCCTGTGTTCGAATCCCCAACAAGTGAAAAAACCCTCGGGCCGGCTTTTGCCAGGAAGCATGAGTGGGAATTATTCCCATCCATAATAAGGTGTGGAGATACATCGTGCGAAACCAAAAAAATATATACTAACATATTATGCATTAATTATTGGATTATTGAGTTAAGTATAACTTGAAATTTAGCACGTGCAAAATGCATGCAATATGAAAACATGTTGTTTTTATATACTCTATATTTTTAAAATGACTAGTTGGATTGCACGTGCAATGCACGTGGTAAAAATTTTAATATTCTTGTAAATTATAATTTTATTTAGGGAAATATTTGATATAAATTTATTGAATGTGAACAATAGAGCAAACATATGGACAGAAGCTAAAAATTCACAACGTTTAAATAATAAAATTATATTTAGAGATCAATTAGACGATAGTACAGTGGTTGCATCTACAAGGTGATCGATCAATCAAAGACTACCTAAAAGTAATGTTTGATGATGTGGATGTAAATCCAAGCTAGCTCGTGATGTTAGCGCCTTGACTAAGTCTTCGCACTACCTAATGTATGAGTTCATATATTCACCCATGAAAATTTTACAATCCCATATAAAATCCAAAACACTCATTAAGGTTTCAACAAACTAAGGCTTGAAAAGCTCCAAACACACCCTTGCCATAACACAAAGTTAGCGTAGTACTACTTTTTATTGCACAGCAAGGTAACAAGACAAGCTCATTTTTTCCCTTGCAGTTTTAACTCCAAGAACCTTTCCAGTTTAACGATGATTTGCTGATTTGGGATGGCTTTTCCTGAGTCATACGCTTGGATTATCTAGGGTTTCTCACTGATCAACTGATACAAGATAATATCTTTTAGCATAAATTAAGTTGCCAAAAATCAAGCAAAATGGGAAGAAAGAAAAGTACTTGTGCGAACTTAGCCTCGGTATACTTTTTGCTCATTATTGCTTGCATAATGCTTTTCTTCAACTCACTTGACACTCATTCATCTTGTTGAACATTAAATTCAGACGTCAGAAAAAGAATATGGAGATATTTATTAGCTATCTAAAATTGGTAGTGATAATAGGATAACAGATAAAGATGCAAGTAAAGGATTTTCAAACATCTATATTCCTATTATGGGGAAAAAAATAACCAACAAAATTAATACACACACAACTTGTTCTTTATGATTAAATCTTAGCATACACAAAACGCACACTAAAGATGCATAAAAGCAACTTAAAGACAACCAGAAACAAACAATTATAAAAAGTGGAAATAAAAAAATGCAAGACAAAAATGAACCCCTTTCTCTTCCTTGCATTTCATTTTTTTTATTTTCTAAAAACTTCTATCTAACACACTTCATGCGTGTGTACATCCAACTATATTTTGGATTCTTAGGTTTCAAACTTCATTGTGCTTGCATAAGCAAGAACACACTGTGATAACAGTAATGCAATACCATGGTGAGTAGCTTGAGGGAAAATGGAAAGGAAATACATAGCAAAGGGACTGCTTTTCATTCAACAATCAACCTTTTAGATGATCAATATCTGTCGATGAGATCCTTTCCAACCAATATCCCAATAACAACCAAAATTTTGAAGCAAAATAATGACGTAGAGAAACTTTGCATGCACATCTTAAGGTTTGTCTCCTGACACCCAACACTTGCAAATTACATATTAACAGGTCAGTATGCAAAGTCCAGCAACAACTTAAAGAACCAATCACTCATATTATATGGGTATCCCATATTATTCACAACATATGCCTAAAATACAAAGTGATGGAACATGAACTGATTTAGAGACTGTTTAGTTGGGAAAATTAGAAGAAGACAATTGAGAATTTGATTTATTGTATTATCTCTCTAACTGCATTAGACAAAGAGTGAATACAATTCTATCGATATAATTTCTCTCTAATTGATTTAGAAAAAGACATTACAATCTTTTTCAATCGGATTCCCGATTTACAAAAGAGACGAGGATCGATGGAGATCCTCTCCTTTGTTTAAGTCTGGATTCTTCACGGTAGCAATGAGATGCCTTCCTCGAATGCTTGCGTCGAGTTTTCTTCTCATTGACGATCCGAACGTCTTGTTTCACTGGAACGTGGTTGATTCCTCCTGATTGACGTTGAGGAGAACTTACGTGGCAAGTTTAAAACTCTGAATGAGTTGATAACTCAGAGCGAGTTTAAACTCTTGAAAAAGAGTTGATTTGAACCGAAAATCGGTTAATAAGCCAATGATGAAAGCTCCAAGGACTGCTCCAAGGACTGCTCCACAAGATGAATGCCGATCTTTTAATCTTTTTGCTGCCGAAAGAGGATGAATTGGCGATCCCCTTTGCTGATCTCTAGATCCGAAAATAATCAAAGATCCAAAGATCCGAACTAAGCTAATCTTTCAGCTATTTATAGGCGATTAGGGGGTATAACCGCCCCTAAAATCACTCCTGAGTGGAGTTGTAATCTCCTCAGATCGTGGGAAACGGTTTTGGAATCGTTCGACCGAGTCAAACACAGTGATTTGCGTTTTGGGCCCGAACTCTGCGTCTTAGACCTGAAACGCAGAGTTGGGCATTTCCAGTTGGCTCAAACGCAGTGGCCACATCGCTTTAAAAGTCTGAGATGCAGGAATGAACTCTGGGTTTGGATCTGGAATGCAGAGTTAGGTTCTGCGTTTTGGGCTGAAAACGCAGCAATGAAAGCTGTGTTTGGATCTGGAACGCAACGATGAACCCTGCATTTTATTCTTTGAATGCAGAAATGAGCTCTGTGTTTTGAGTTGAGAACACGGCCATGAGCTCTGCGTTTGGATCTGGAACGCAGCGATGAGCTTTGCGCTTTGTTGTTGGGACGCAGAGATGAACTCTGTGTTCTGAACCTGGGACGCAGAGTTGGGTTCTGCATGAACTCTGCGTTTTTGCCGTTGGACGCAGAGATGAACTCTACGTTTTAAGTCCACGAACTCTGCGTTTTGACTCTGGAATGCAGAGGCAAGCCTCGGGCGGGCTTGGCGAGCTTCAGGCTAAGTCCAATGTTCAGATAAAGTTTAGTCTTGCAGACAGACTTCAGAACATAACTTGCTGCGTAGAACATGTCATAACTTTTAAACCGTAAGTCAGAATTAGACGAATTATATATAAAAATCGGCTATCTCGACGAGATGGAGCCGACCAAACCAAACCCTATATAGGGTTTGGTTTGATCCGTCTGTTTTGCCAAATTTCTTACGGTTTGAGAGATATCTGCGTTTTGATTTGAAGAGACCGTTAATTTGTAGTCTCTTTTGCTAGAGCGTTGAAAAGATCGTCATCTTATAACCTTCGTCTTGGCTCCTTGAAAATATGAGAGTCGTCAGATTGTAACTCCCGATGTTGATTGTGAAGGCTATTGAATCAGAGCTTTCATTGGTTATTGTGAATGTCGTCAGATTGTAACATTCATTGGTCTACATGAAAGTTTTCTAATTGTAGCCTTTTGGAAGCCGTCAAATTGTAGCTTCCATCATCGGTGTTTGATGGGGATAAGCTATCTGTAGTAATTTTTAGACAGTCTACAGAGACTTTCCCAATCCTCAAGTGGGTGTAAAATTTGTTTAATACCAAATCAACGGTTAAAAACTCAGTTTTTGTCTGAGTTTCATTCTCTGAAATCATGCATCAAGTGTTCAGAATCAGCTGTATGATAATCCATACCAGTAGCATTCGCAAGATCTCTAGGTTGCTTCCAAAATGCAGCTACAAAAGTACATTCTAACTTAACTGAATACAAAATTTTGTAAAGTATGGGTCAAAATGGATAGAAATGGCCAAAAATCGTGGGTCATAACTCATGAATTTATTAATTATGATCTTTATGAAATTATTTGCTAAAGGATCGAAACAACTAAAAATGGCTAAAAATCATGGGTTAAAATCGTAAAGTATGACTCCGCAAAATTATTTAACACTAGTTCGAAACGAGTAACACGTCCAACAATCATGGGTTATGATGAAAATGTAAACTTTGGCCTCCTTGAAATTATTTGACAAGGGTCGATATGAGTAAAAATAGTCAAAAATCTTGGGTTATAGTTTGCAGAATCATTAATTTTGGCCATCCTAAATTATTTGACCATAGCTCGCAATGACACAAAATGGCTAAAAATCGTGGATTATAGCTTGTGAAATCATGAATTTTGGCCTCCATGAACATATATGCCTTTGGGTTGAAATGACTAAAATTGGCTAAAACTTATGGGTTATTGTAATGACCGTGAAATTTTGATATTAATTAAAATAATTTTCTAGCATTTTAAAATATTTAATTATGATTTTTAAAAGAGTATTTGTATTTTCTCGATTTTCTAAAATTTTTTATGATTTAAAAACCAAATTTTATATTTATTTAAATGGTTTTAATATTTATAAATTTATTTTGTGAAGTAAAATTTTCTAGAATTAATTTGTTGTGTTACCGGTACTATTATGTAATATTTTAAATAATATATTATATTATTAATATTATTACGTATTATTTCGCATAATACTTTGCATTATTAATTACATATCTTTGATATATATTGTTGTATTATTTCAACTATTTCATATTATCTGTCGTATTAGTATAACTTATACGTTTTGCTGTGTATGTAATTATCTTATAATTATATGATTTTAAATGTAAGTAAATATATTTTATTTATTAATTATTCTCGTTTAATTATACAATATGGGTATATTTTGACTATTTCGTATCAATTGTTGTAATAGCACAACATGTACGTTTTTTATT
>BQKN01066293.1:0-10812 GCA_022839385.1 Asparagus kiusianus | reverse complement strand
TTTTTTTATTTGACTTATATATTATTTAATTGTATTGATTTTAGTATTATTTATTACATTATTTTATATATCACTCATAGTGTTATATTATATGTTTTTATTAAAAATATATATATCATTACTTATACATTTTCAATTGTTTAAATCATGTCATTAGATTTCACATATACATCGCATATCATATCTGATATTTTGATTATTTTATTATGTTTAATTATATATTTGCATATCTATATTGTGTATGAGTGTGTTTTCTGTCATATCATCTATTATTTACTTATATTTAAATTATTGTATATTGCTCGTATTTTGTGATATACTTTAATAAGTTCATGATTTTAATATTCTACATATGCAGTATATTCCTATCCTTTACATTTTCAGTATATAGTTTTTATTAGTTAGTTTCGTCTTGTTAGATTGTTTTAGTATGTTCACATTGGTTTCGTTATTCTAAGAGCAAAGTATTTCTATTTTGATATAAAAAAATTATTCATGTTGTTAAGTTTTGAGTTTGAGTTACTAATTATGTAGGGTTACATTATCTCGTATCATTGGGTATTATTCTTTTATAGCTAATATAAAAGATTATTCTAAATAGCATTTGTGAGTATGTGTAGTAATTATTCATGGGTTGTTTATAATACGTATGCATACTTGTTGTTGTTGCTTTATTTTTGATATGTAATATTTTATCATATCGACAATATTTATTATATACGCATATTATTTTTATGTTATTTTATAGTGTTTTTAGCTTTTTATGTCATTATGTGACATTGTTTGTTAGTTATTCTCTATTCATTATTTACGTTTACTTATGTTGTGTTTTACTTTCATTCTTTATACTTACTATTTCTTTTCATTATAGTGTATTCACGTAGATTATTATATTTATGATGTTTTTTTTTGATTTATGGTCATTCATCATTTTTAGTATCAACTGTGTTTAATCGTGTTCTATTTCATGTATTATCGGTGGTTATATTCACATGTTCATCAATCATTCATTGTATGTTATCTACAATATATCGATGTTTTTATTATACGAATTTATGTTCTTCTTATGTTTTATCGTTATATATATTTATTCCATCTTTCATAGTTTTGTTTTATATATTACACTTCTTTATCTAGTAGTACGTTTGTGAGTGTCAGTATTGTAAATAAGCATTTATGTTTTAGTGTATTCTATAATTTTTTATGTGTTAATTTATTTTGAGTTTTATACTGTCAATTTGTTCGTTGCTTGTTTGAATGCATTGAGATCTTCAATTATGTTTTTCTTTAACAGATTGGTATTTTTTATTATTTTGACTTATGCTATTTTACATTGTATTACCCTTCTGTTTCGTTTCTCTTATTTTGTATTTTTCATAGATCATATTATATCAATACCATTTTATTCTTATATTTTTCTTTGAATAAGAGTCGTTATTTCTCGGTGGGAGTGTGTGGTGTTATGGCTTTATAGTTTGTGTATAGGGTTATTTAAGGTTGTGTGTGTTTGTTTAGCTTTGATTTTTGTATTTTTACATATTATATTTTGGTTACATATTTAGTCGTAATATTTTTGTAGTTGGTGTGCCTTATATTTTATGCAGTGTATTCTTACTCATATTTCTTCCACGTCTCAATTTGTGTATTTCTTACTTAATGTGATTCAGTATTTATTATGTTTTTTATTATAGTTTTTATTATGGCCACGTTATAGTGTAGTTATTTTTATTTTGTGTTGCATTTATTTTATTAATTCTGCGTATTGTACATGTATTTATACATGTTTGTTGTGTATGTTACCACATAATTTTGGTCATATTTTACTTTTCATGTACGCGTTTTGTTATCATTATTATTGGTTATTTATCAAGTTATATGTTTTTCTTATATGTGTTGTTATGTTGTCTTTAACTTTATTAATTTATTACTTATTTGTATTTATTTTGTATGTATTATTATTCTAATTGCTTTATGATTGTTTTTCCTATTATCCTTGATTTATACTTATTATTATATTATTCTATTTTGTTATATGATCCTGTTGATGTTTGTTTTTCGGTCGTTTACTCATTTTTATTGATTTTATGTCTTACATTGTGCTTTTAATATCTTTAATTTGAAACTGTATTGATTATGTTTTCATAATTAAATCTCTTTTTGTTTTTGATTAACCGTTGTTATACTTTGCTATTACGTTTTGTTTAAACTGTTATGTATTTTAGATTTTTCGTCTTTTCTTATTATGTTGTTTATGTTTCTGTTTGTTTCTATTGTATTTGACTTATTTTTGTGTTTGCTTTAGATATATTGTTCTTACTTGACTTTATGCTTACTTAATATGTTTATGCTTGTTTCTATGAATGCTTGTATATTATTTGTATGATTCACTCGATATGATTGTTTATTTATATTGTACCTATTTGTTTTGATTCTATATTATTGCTTATCTTATACTTTATATAGATTGGATTGCTTAAACATTTACAAGTACGATATAACAAGTTCACATAGTTAAATATGTTTGTATCATAGTATTAGTTTGGACTTTGTTGCGAGTCTAAAATGCGATAGCGATATCTTAGTTGTCACATCTTGTATCTTACCTTGTGGTGTTTTGTTTTACATTCTCCCATGTTTATGGATATCGTTCCATATCCCTGTCCTTGGATTCTTTCTGCATTACTTTTATTTTAATTCCGAGGACGGAATTTATTTTAAGGGGGGTAGAATGTAAGGACCATGAATTTTCGATACTAGTTAAAATAAATTTTTGGTATCTTAAAATATTTAAAATATTATTTTTAAAAGAGTATTTGTATTTTCTCGATTTTCTAGATTTTTCTATGATTTAAAGTCTAAATTTTATATTTATTTAAATGTTATTAATATTTATAAATTAATTTTGTGCGGTGAAAATTTTTGGAAATTATTTGTCGTGTTACCGATACTATTACGTATTATTTTGAATAATACGTGGTATTATTATTACGTATATGTTCGTATAATACGATGTATTATTAATTGCATATTATTTGTATAATTTGTTATATTATTTCTACTGTTACATATTATTTATTGTATTAGTATAACTGGTACGTTTTACTGTGCATATAATTATCCCATAAATATTTGATTTTAAATATAAGTAAATATATTTTTTATTATTAATTATTCCCGTTTAATTATACAATATGCGTGTATATTCGTGTATTTTGACTATTTTGTATCAACTGTTGTATTAGCACAACATGTACGTTTTTATTTGTAGATAATTACTCTTTAATCAGTTTAATTTTTAAGTACCCATATTTATTTATTTTAATTATTTTCTTGTCAAATACCTAACCCAAGTCCTAATTTATATAGATATATATAAATCCTATTCTTCCTCTCTCTCTCCTACCCCACCTCCCTAATTCCCTCCCCACTTCCCGCATAACCTCCACCTCGTGTCCCGCTCCCCATTCTCTCTCTCCTCTATTATTCATCAGCCCACCCTCTCTCTCACTCACCCACGTTCTCTCTCTCTCACTCATGATCTCGTTCTCTCCCCTATCACCATCTCAGTCTCTCTCTTCTTCTCTCCATCATCATCACCGACCACCACCACCTCCACCCCATCACCACCCGCAAAAATCGTCGCCGCCAGCCAAGCCGCCACCAATCCGCCGCAACTCCTCCCTCGAGCTCAGCCCTGAGCTCCTCCTGAGTTTCCCCTGTTCGTCCCTATCGCCTCTCCCTCTCGTTCTCCTCCGACAACCTACCGCCGACGAGACCTAACGCCCAGCCACGACGCCACCACCGCTACTCCTCCTTCAACCTCCGACCTGATCTCAGCCATCGAGCTCGACTGCCTCCCCGCCGGCCTTTCCCTTCCGTCGCCCCACACCATAGCCGACAGCCGCCTGAGATCCATCCCCACCCTCAGCCGTGACCAGCTCCCCCTCCTTCGACCTGAATAGCCACCGCGCCTCCAAGATCCGACTGCCCAAGCTCGAGCTCCTCGCCGTTGAGCTCTACCTAACGTCGCTAGCCACCCTCGTCGCTGACGCCCCCGGGCTCCGCCCTGATCTCTTCGCCGCCGTCGTCGAGCTCAACCCAGCTTCCCTCATCACCAAACTGCTCTCCCCCGCTGCCCCTTGTCGTGCCTCGTCGACGTGCGCCGCCGAGTACCCTGATCCCGCGGCTAGCTCCGCCTCGACGTCGGCCGCAGCCCCTGTCCGACAGCAGTCCTACCTCGTCGTCGCTGTCCCAAACCCGACAGCCCCCTCCGCCTCGCCGTCGAGCTCACTACCAACCACCACCTTCATCGCACGCCACGTGTTCGACGATATGCCAACGTAGATCCAGTTGCAGAACCGCACACCAACAGCCTCGTTGAACACCGTTGAGCCCTCAGTGATGACAACCACCGTCGTTGTCGTCCCATACAACCGTGTCGTTCAGATCTGCTGCTCCCTTTCAGACCGTCGTACCGCATCCACAACAGATCACGACCGTCACGTCATCAGACCTCTTGGTCTCGCATGCAAGATCCCGCTCCTCTTGACTCGTCACTTCCTATTTATATATGTCATTAATTAGTTGCATAGATTAGATTATGAATTATTATTAACTACGTGGGCTTGTTGATGATCATATTGATAATGATGTTAGATAAGTAATTTAAAGAAATAAGTATTTTGTGTAAAAGTGGTTATTTGAGATGTTTTTAAAAGAAAGAATATATTTAAAGATTATTTTTAGAATTATTATGATGAGAAAAGGATTAATTGGAAAAATGAGTTAGTTTTGAATAATTATTAGAATAGATAATTTTAAAGTATTTATTTTGGAAAAAGGGGTCATTTTTGAAAGTACCCTAATGCCGCTAGGAAGGAACCCTAGAGGGGGGTGAATAGGGTTTATGCTAATCTAATCCGATTTATGCCAAATTAAAACTTATTAATAAATATATCCTAGCACAAGAGATATAAATAATATATGTGCAAGGATATATAAATAACACAAGGGTGAACAATACAGTGGATGAAATGAACTAGATGCAATAGGCGATATAGGCAATGAGCACAAGTATAAATGAACGCCAATGCAACTCAAACACAAGCAAATGATCACGGAGTTCGGACCTTCCGTCCTACGTCTCCGCTCCCCACTCCCGGGGAGAAATCCACTATCACACCGGGTTTTCAACGATCACCCGAAAACGCTTACACCACACAATATCGGTTTCAACGCTCATCGATCAACGTCTACAATCTCACAATGTAACTACACTAACTACCACCTCAAGTGTTGGTCCTCACGTATCGACTCCCTCAAGTGCTCGGAATTATCACCTCTCACTAGGCAACCGACGCCACTCCTCTTGGTATCGACTCCGTCCTCACCACACACTCCTCTCGGTGTACTAGTGTAATACAAGTGATCTCACAATGAAAGCTCAATACAAAAGATTGTTCTCTACAATGGATGAGAACGCAATGAAGCTCACTCTCAATGTCACAAACCCACAACCCCAATATATATTATGAATGTAAATACAATAAGCTCAATAGGTTGTGTGTGAACAATGAGTTTCAATAAAATAATTAAACTCAATATTAAAATCTAGCTTATGGAAATTAGAAACAAAATAATAAATAGCTAGAATTGAGTTTAAAGGAAACTTCTCTATAGATGACAAGAGAGAGGGAGAAGAATGAATGCTCAAACACCAAAGGATGATCTCCACTTGCTCTTGTGAAATTTGCTTCACAAACAAAACCCTTAAACACTCTTTTAAACAAACACAAAACACCCTTAAACTTGTTTAAACAATTCTCTTGATTAGTTAGGACTGAGGATATGTGGGGGTATTTATAGGAACCCCAAAGCCAAGAGAAAACAAGGCAAAAAGACCAAAAACCCATAAGAAAACAAAGCTGGAAAATAGCCGTTACTGTGTAACGGACACATTATGGGTCGACTCATAAAAGTCATGGGTCGACTCATAGTTGACCGTTATAGGCCAAAAACAGCTTATGAGTCGACTCATAAAATTCATAAGTCGACTCATCATGCATGGGTCGACTCATGAGGTCATGGGTCGACTCAGCAGAAACAAAAACCAAATTCCAGAACACTTCATGAGTCGACTTATGACAGGCATGAGTCGACTCAACCTGTCGGGTCGACTCATGATATTGTGAGTCGACTCGTCAGAAACAAAATGCAAACTACACAACAGTTTATGAGTCGACTCAGCACTGTTCATGAGTCGACTCATGACATGTACACAGCCTGTTTTAAACAGTACATGTCAACATAAAACAGGGTTTAAAAATATCAAATAAATTCTGAAAAATGTAAAACTTTGGGGAATGATTGTAGACATGCTAATAAACATGCTACAATGACTGGTTATCAGAAAGGACCTCCCAAATGAAAAATATCATCATTTTACAAAATAGTCCAAAACATGAAAATATGAGATACTTGAATTTTGATGTTTTGACATAAACCAACTTTTGAAACTTTGTGAAATGTTTGTATAGACTTGATAAAAGATATAAAATGTTGTTATGAAGTCTATAACCTAGAAATACAATATTTTCATAAAATTGCATATTCTATGCAATATTTTCAAAAACACAATAGAGTATGAAACATATGATTATATATGAATGTAAATTTGTTTCATATCTATATAGCTAAACCAAAACACAATAATAAATATGAAATGTGTAATCTCATATTTATGAACATGAAAACTCAAAACTATGTATATATATATATATATACCTGAAAACCAAACATATATGTATATATGAAACTATATATATATATGAAAACCAATTTAATGTGTGTGTATAATATTGAGCTTAAGGTACTTAACACACATAATATAAATCCTAAACTATATTACCCAAGCCGATCTTGATCTTCAATAAGCTTGACTTGGTACACGTTGCGGATGAAGCGAGATCTTGGATCTTTAACTTGAATAGCATGCTTCATTCCATAATTCCGCCAACCTCCATTAGATATGATCGTTATGGCGCAATCCATCCATCCTCCAACACATTGTTTGTCTAGAATACCTAATAAGAAACATAAACACTAGACAAACAATATTAGGAATTGTTTGTAATCATCAAAACAAGATTAGAAGATGTAGGCTCATAACATGAGACCTAACAATTTTGAGTTGTTAAGTTATTTTCGTCAAAAGAATTATATTTTGATAATTATGATGATTCAAAAGAAATTATTTTGTGAAGTAAATTATTTTAGGAAGATTACAATAATTTAAAATAAATTATTTTGAAAAAAGGTTATTTTTCTAAATTACATAGTTGGTCATTCATAAATTTATGACTCTTAATTTCGATTACCTGATTGTCATGATATTATTGTACATGATCAGTTATTTTTATTATTATTTGTTGTGATTGAGAACTATTAGTAGTTCATGACTTAGTGGCCTCGTGCGTCATGAACAGACCTAGTGACATGTGTGGGTGTGTTGACTGAGTTTAGGTGGTGAATCCGAGTTTTAATGAGGTATATGGTTGACTTAGAAAATACAAGAGAGTTGGGATGGGGAAGTCCATGTTCATGTGATCGGATAAGGCTGTTGATGTATCTTCTAGGCTCGCGCTAGTGAATTCGTGTAGTCACTGGGGTTGGTTTGTTGGGCTAAAGTGAATTCGTGTAGTCACTTTAGTCAGTGAATTTGTGTAGTCACCCGAGTTCTGCTTGAGTTCGGACCAGGCCAAAATCAGATTGCGTGTAGTCCTCTGACCAATTCGTGTAGCGGTATTGGATGCACGTAGAGGATTTATTAACAATCAATTATCCGGTAATATGAATGTTGACTCTGTGTGAGATGTGACCAGCGACCTGTTATAGAATGGTTAGTTACATGACCTCGTTGTTAATTAGATGATTTTTGGATTCTTGTGAGATGTAGACCAATTGTGTTTCTTTTCATACATAGATCAGGATTAATATTTAATTATCTATAATTCGAGACATATGGTATATACATGAGGGTTTCCATGTTTGGATTATTTCGCTCGATGTACTATGTCTCATGTTGTAGATTTTTAAGTATTAATTCCATCTAGTTGTATGACATTGATACTGGGATGATTGGTTTGATCGCTAGCTGCATGACCTCGTTACCTCATCGATTTTGGATGCTTATTGTTTATCATGTTTTAGTAGTGTTTTCGCATGTAGATTTGGTCGGATTTTCAGTTGTATGTCCTTTTGTCATTTCTATTATCGTATCGATTTCCGCTTTGGTTTTTGTTTGTTCTATTTTCTTTTGTGGGGTCTTCCCGTGTGCCTTGCACTCTGACGTATACCTGTTTTCTCTAGTGTACGTCAGACTTAGAGGAAGAACAGGTTCAGCATGATCTAGAGGATTCTCAGTAGGAGTGCCTTGCAAACCGAGCAGAAGAAGCCAAAGTTTAGTTATTCCCTCTAGTTGTTCGATGATCTTAGTTTACTTTTGTAGCATTTCTTTTCTGTTTGATCATTGTATTTTATATTTCTCCAGTATTCATCTGTTCAGATATGTATAATAGCATGTTTGACCCGAATATTATGTCTTGGATGATATTCATTTGTGATATGTATTATTTTATTCTGAGTTTGTCTATTATATTCTTGCTGATTGTGATCGGGGACCTGTGACTTCGCATTGTACTTATTTCCAGACGCTTAGCGTATTAGGTTGAGGAGAAACATTAATTTTTATTTATTCTCCTTGATCTAATACATCGTGGGCTTGTTCACTTTCCGGTTCCCGTGTATTTTGGAAAGCAGGGCGTGACAGGTTTTAGTGGTGGTCCATGCAGGTCACGGTTTCGATCACAGTCCCGAGTTGGTACTAGTAAGAATATGATGGACAATTTAGATACATATCATGATTTCATCCGTGAGACTATTCTTGAGCCCTTATCCTATTTTCTTGATAGATTTCGTTTTATCCCTATCTTATCACTCTTTGACTCCGGAGTTTTTCACGGTTATTGTCTCATCGCTTCGCGATTACCCTCTCTTTGTATCTCTCCTCTATCCTCGTATCGGTCGTTATTATATGTGTTATTATTTTTACAATTATATTTTTTTATTTGACTTATATATTATTTAATTGTATTGATTTTAGTATTATTTATTACATTATTTTATATATCACTCATAGTGTTATATTATATGTTTTTATTAAAAATATATATATCATTACTTATACATTTTCAATTGTTTAAATCATGTCATTAGATTTCACATATACATCGCATATCATATCTGATATTTTGATTATTTTATTATGTTTAATTATATATTTGCATATCTATATTGTGTATGAGTGTGTTTTCTGTCATATCATCTATTATTTACTTATATTTAAATTATTGTATATTGCTCGTATTTTGTGATATACTTTAATAAGTTCATGATTTTAATATTCTACATATGCAGTATATTCCTATCCTTTACATTTTCAGTATATAGTTTTTATTAGTTAGTTTCGTCTTGTTAGATTGTTTTAGTATGTTCACATTGGTTTCGTTATTCTAAGAGCAAAGTATTTCTATTTTGATATAAAAAAATTATTCATGTTGTTAAGTTTTGAGTTTGAGTTACTAATTATGTAGGGTTACATTATCTCGTATCATTGGGTATTATTCTTTTATAGCTAATATAAAAGATTATTCTAAATAGCATTTGTGAGTATGTGTAGTAATTATTCATGGGTTGTTTATAATACGTATGCATACTTGTTGTTGTTGCTTTATTTTTGATATGTAATATTTTATCATATCGACAATATTTATTATATACGCATATTATTTTTATGTTATTTTATAGTGTTTTTAGCTTTTTATGTCATTATGTGACATTGTTTGTTAGTTATTCTCTATTCATTATTTACGTTTACTTATGTTGTGTTTTACTTTCATTCTTTATACTTACTATTTCTTTTCATTATAGTGTATTCACGTAGATTATTATATTTATGATGTTTTTTTTTGATTTATGGTCATTCATCATTTTTAGTATCAACTGTGTTTAATCGTGTTCTATTTCATGTATTATCGGTGGTTATATTCACATGTTCATCAATCATTCATTGTATGTTATCTACAATATATCGATGTTTTTATTATACGAATTTATGTTCTTCTTATGTTTTATCGTTATATATATTTATTCCATCTTTCATAGTTTTGTTTTATATATTACACTTCTTTATCTAGTAGTACGTTTGTGAGTGTCAGTATTGTAAATAAGCATTTATGTTTTAGTGTATTCTATAATTTTTTATGTGTTAATTTATTTTGAGTTTTATACTGTCAATTTGTTCGTTGCTTGTTTGAATGCATTGAGATCTTCAATTATGTTTTTCTTTAACAGATTGGTATTTTTTATTATTTTGACTTATGCTATTTTACATTGTATTACCCTTCTGTTTCGTTTCTCTTATTTTGTATTTTTCATAGATCATATTATATCAATACCATTTTATTCTTATATTTTTCTTTGAATAAGAGTCGTTATTTCTCGGTGGGAGTGTGTGGTGTTATGGCTTTATAGTTTGTGTATAGGGTTATTTAAGGTTGTGTGTGTTTGTTTAGCTTTGATTTTTGTATTTTTACATATTATATTTTGGTTACATATTTAGTCGTAATATTTTTGTAGTTGGTGTGCCTTATATTTTATGCAGTGTATTCTTACTCATATTTCTTCCACGTCTCAATTTGTGTATTTCTTACTTAATGTGATTCAGTATTTATTATGTTTTTTATTATAGTTTTT
>BQKN01066292.1:2345498-2369981 GCA_022839385.1 Asparagus kiusianus | reverse complement strand
ATATATATATATATATATATATATATAAAAGCTATATTGTTGCAAGTGTCAGCAGTGATTGATAATAGCTCTGAAAACATTTATGAATCCAGGACAATGACTATAGTAGCAAAGAGAAAGGCCAAGGGGAGACACCAAGAAATAACGGATTTCCAAAGATTTAAAAGCCTCGCACTGGTTTTCTATATGTTAATTAGAAAGGTAACCAGATAGAAAAGAGAGGAAAGAATAACTTTCCAAAGTACTAATTACATCAGGAACTAATTACCTTCTAAATAAACTAAACCCTCTCATAACAATATCTAACTTAGATCTACATTTTAATGGTATCAGGAAAGAGAAAAAGTAGGGAGACATAATTTTTACCCTTGGAAAATGGAAAGATAAATGGAAAAACATAAACTAATACGACTTACTTTTATGCTTCCATTCTCATAGGCAGACACAAGAAAATGGTGATCCACAGAAAGTGAGAGAACGGGGACAATGGCTCCTTTAGTATCATCCCCTAATACTGACAGAAGGCTATGATCACTAAGGCACCATAACCGAATTGTTCCATCCCAACTTCCGCTGTAAAGAACTCCATTAGCCACTGCTAACGAAGATACAGTAGAGTTATGACCTGTCATTGTGCATACAAGAGAATAATCCTGCAATCATGGAAAATAAAATAAAAGGTAAAAACTTTATAAGCTAACTATTTAATTTGACTAGCAGAAAGTATATGTGTAAAAATTTGCCAAGTGCTATGAGGATTATCAAAGTTTTTGAAGCCTTAAAAAAAAGAAATTTTAGACAGGACAGAATCCCTGAAGATTAAAAAATAAAAGTATGTCAGACAAAAAAATAAGCACAAGGCGAAAAGTGAAGGAAATAACAGATGTGACAAAAATGCCTCAGCTTCTTCTCCAAAATAAATATGCTTTTAGCTCTATATAAATAATAATAATAATAATAAACTTTTCCAGACTGGGCTAGTCTGGTTCAACTGGTGCACTTAACACTTATCACAACTTCCACTTGATATGTGCAGAAACACGCTAAATCATGTCGAGGCATTTGAGTCGATCTAATTTGGGTTTTAGATTTTAAAACTCCACTTGCAGATTCGAGTCTAATATATCCTAAGGTTGATTAAAGAGTTATGGCCTTACTGTAGATATATTTTACGTTCTTGGATGGCTTTGGGCTCCCTAATCCATTAAGTTGGTAGGTTCTTTTATCAAACTAGGGAATTCTCTGCTATAAAGATGTCAAGCAGAAGACTACTACATAAAATCCTATTCCGCTATGGGAAAGTAGGTAGCCTGCTTGTACAAGGAAAATTACGTCTTGAGCTTTCGTTCTTACCGGAAAGGTATTTTTAGGACCACGAACGGGGTTGCACTACCTATTATAGTAGGTCGGTTGGTTCATTTTATTTTGTTTAGAAGTCCTTTTGGGTATATTTTTCATAAAATCCAGGAATGTACAGATTTTTTGTTGAATTAGTGTTGATTACAGAGTGACGTTTCTTAGGTATTCTAATAAGGTGATGTCACAGATTTGTTGCTTGCCTGTGGGATTATGAACATGAAAATAGGCTTCAAAAGAAGAACACTAAGCAATGAATCCAAAGTGACAAGTGACAACTCATGCAACTTAGAGCTTGTGGACTTGTAAAGGTACAGTATAAAATTAAATCCATTCTATATGAGCTTCAAATCAACACATCTGTTGGACAATGTACGCATGAAGATTGCCTAGAAAGAGCAGAAAACATAAGAAGAATTACTGAAATACAAGGAGCAGAGAAGAACAGAGTCTTCAGAAGGAGATATTAAGATGGACAAAGAAAATGTTTCATTGACGATAATCATCTAGAGATTATCAAATCTACAACATGTCCTGCTGCTGGAAGATTCAGAGTTCTTGATCATGCTTAAACAAGAGATCATTCATCATGACTAGACAAATAGCCTAGAATTATGGTCTAAAGACACTTTCAGCATTCTACATGTATCTTACAGAAATGAGGTCTACTGAATTTTCATAACTGATTCTAAACCAATCATGTGAGTCACAGATTCTAAACCAATAACATTCTACCTATATCTGAAGAACTTACCTTCATTTACCAATATGAATAAGATTTGTAACGAAATAATAGAAACATAAATGACATGAATAATTAAACATATGTTCCACTGTACAAATGCCAGACTAAATCTTTCAACAGTTAACTTAGGTATGACTTAAACATGCTGGATTATGATGAAATCAGCAAAGAACAACCTTATGCAACTAACAGCACTCCAAATTAACAATTAAATGTATCTGTATTATATTCCACCTGGTTAATTCTTCCTGTTAGAGGAGTTTAAATTCTTTTAAGTGATTAGCTTGGACCAATCAGTAGCCCATGTAAAGATGCACGATGCAATTCATAGAAGACAACTTTCAGTTTTCTTTAAGAGTACAAGCTATCCCGTGTTTTCATTCATCAGGATGGTTACAACTGACTTATGGTTTTGAGAAGGAAGACTTTGATGCTAAATTATAATGTGTGATTGCGTATCTATCAAGCATTAAGTATAGGGAAGGCTTATACACACAGATTTAAGAGACTACCTGCAAAGACCATGCTTTAATTGACTTATCTCCACTTCCACTGTATAGATATTCTCCTGAAATGGCCAAGGAGTGAATACCACTGTAGCGCCAATCATTATGTTCGTACCATTTCTGTACCAGCTCTTCCCCAACAGAGGTACCAATTCTCCACAAGAAAATGCCACTTCCATTATCACCACTTATGCAAAGGGGTTCTGGTTCATCCACTACAACCATAGCCATGACACGGTGCTCATGACCTTTTAGAGATTTTATATGAGAAAAATCCTGACAAGACAAAGCAATCAAAAACTGATGGCAGGAAAAAGGTCTCTTTAAGATGAGAAAAACTAGAAACCAAGAAGGGAATGAAAGTAACATAGAAGGCAAACAATATTAATAATTATTTAATGCATTTCAAATTCTTAAAAGTTTTTTGTACAGAATTTTTGAAGGTCAGCACTTTTACAATATTAAACATTTCATACAGTTTGCCGGTTTGATCTTTTCTGTCAAGCTATTTGTAAAATGTGATTCTGTAAACTTATTATTAAGTAAATCGACTTTTCTATCTAAGAAATCAATGTACTGAAAAAATTAATGTATTACAAAGAGTTCACATATAGTAGTGGAAACAAATATATAATATATTTTGACACTGAATCATGATAAATTAAGGATGTGTTTCTTTTCTATAGTTTATAATTTATGCAGTGGACTGTGAGCTCAGTCTTTGCCAGATTAAACCACTACATAGGATAGGAT
This sequence comes from Asparagus kiusianus, assembly GCA_022839385.1. Classification (NCBI taxonomy): domain Eukaryota; kingdom Viridiplantae; phylum Streptophyta; class Magnoliopsida; order Asparagales; family Asparagaceae; genus Asparagus; species Asparagus kiusianus. Next base: position 2,366,621 of record BQKN01066292.1, on the reverse strand, counting down.
ACTAGAGATACCTGACTACAAGTAATTTGGCCTTGTAAGACAGGATTTTAGTGACATTTGTGTTATTATCAATATGAGAGACCCATTTTATGATTATTTCAGTTCTATTCTTCATTTTTAAACATATTGTAGTTGGGATATGCACCATTGTTATATTCAAATAACACTCCTTTTTACTTGTTACTAGAAAATAAATATAAACTAGACATCAATATCTACCCATTTTCAATCCACAGCCCAACATGGGGAGACGAAACCAAACAAGATATGCCTTAGTTTGTTCTGACAAAAGTAGATAACGTGAAACTAATAACTATATAGCCATGCTGATATAATAGTTAGTAACATCGACTATCAACCAGTAAAATATTACTGTGTACTACCTAGTCACTAAAATTGATAAGTAGGTAAATGCCTCGGCAGTAAAGATGTGAGCTCAATCAAAAAAATGAAAGTCGTGTGTGAGGTAGTATCTAAGATTTCAGTTCTATTCTTCATTCTTAAACATATTGCAGCCAGGATACACAGCACCATTATTATATTCAAATAATATGCTCATCACTGGAAAATAAACATAAATATAGACATCAATATATAACCAGTTTCTGTTCACAATTGTCCAACATGAAGAGAAGAAACTCAAACAAGACATGTCTCTGTTAATCTGATAAAAGTAGATAACATGAAAATAATGACTACTGAGCATTCTAATATAAACACATCTGAGATAATTTTATCTTAAAGGCATGGGCTCAATCAACAAAAGGAAAATCATCCGAGTTCAGGACACCTTAGGTCCACACATGTCAAAATCATCTTAAGATACTCCTAGGATTTCCTCTAGTGCTAATACTACCTTTCTTACACCCATGTACTTTCTTGGTATTTCTAAGTCATAAACCTCGCATGTTTTAGTTTCCAACGTTCTCATCTACACACTTAAGCTGGTAAAGCTACAAAATTTCCTTTTAAATAGCTGTAAGCCTACTCAATTTTAGGAAGAAGCAGATTACTACTTCATCTAATAACTTCAGCAGTAAGGTAGGCCCGTTGATTGGATTTGTGCAGAAATGATTGTGAAGATCATGGTTAACTTAAACTAAAGTCAATAGTAAAGGGCTTGAGCGGCACCAATATGTCCTTAAAAGGTTGGTCAAGAAGGATTCATGTGATATGATCCAAAATAGCTGCAAATTTCTTCTTAAAAGTGATATCTCCAGCAGTGATTCAAAGTTCTATTTTTTATTATAGCGATAGAATAGATATATTCACTCTAAAGCAATCCTCTTTTCTCCTTTTCTTAAGGTGCACAGGTGAAGTCCCTAGGCTGCCAAGATCACTGCTACAGGAAGGGAGAATAACTACTTGCAGAGAATAAAACACATCCTCGTATGTAGGGAGGACGTGTAATAGTGCTTGATCCTTGTGTGACAATCAGGCCCAAGTAGTCTTGTCTGTTGTTAGCCTTACAGAATGGATACAAGCTTTTAGAGCCTGGGTATAAGCGGAACCTTGAAAACTACAAAGATAGAGGGAACACAGCCAAAGAAGCTAAAATGAAGGAAGAAAGAAGCTCCCACATGCCTAAGAAATCCTACTATCTAGCTCGATGAAGTATTGTCTGCATAAAAGCTACACAAGCATGAAGAGACCTAAACTACAGTAAAGTTCACATTCTAGATGTTAAGCTAAATATTGGGTATTGGGTTAATGGGCTGTTACCCGTTAACCCTAACCCTATTTGTATGACTATATATCTCTCTCTTGTTATTCTCAATAAACAATTTAGGGTTTTCTCTATTCTTTACATGGTATCAGAGCATGAAACCCTAACCGTCACAAATCTTCATTCAAAAACCCTAGCCGCCGCCTGCTGCTACAGTGCCGCCGCCCGCTGCTACAGTGCCGCCGTTGCTACAGTGCTGTTGCTACAGTCCCCTCTACATCGTGTTGCCTATTCCCTCGACATCTCAGTCTTCGAACTGATGAGAGGACGATTGTATCCCTCAACATTTCAGTCATAGAACTGATGAGAGGAAACCTCGACATTTCAGTCATAGAACTGATGAGAGGAAGAGTGTCTATCTCACGTTGTTGAGATATTTCACTTTTATTCTTGTTTCCTTCGAGAAACAAGAATATAGAAATTGAGCCTTTGTGCAAACAAAAGCCAGGGCTCTCTCCCTCAGGTGATCTCGCCTACACAGCGTGAGGGCATGACTATCTACCACTCTGCCTCTAATCCTGCTCCTGATCTGCTCTTAGTTTATGTTTCGAAAACGGATCTCTACTACTAATCTGCCTATTTGACTACTATTTATCTTCTATTGTTGCTCAAAAATAAAAAATGACTACTACTTCGATGTCGGACATCTCCTCCTCTACTACTCCTTCTATTGTTGCTGGTGAGACCTCTGCGCCCAAGGTAGTCTTGGGGACTACTATTAAATTGAATGGTGCAAATTATCTGCTCTGGACACAAGCTTTCCGCATCTTCATTGGCGCTCAGAGCAAACTACCACATCTTCTTACATCTCCACCACCAACCTCAGATCCCACCTATAATTCATGGCTCTCATCTGATTATTGTGTTATGACTTGGCTTCTCAACAGTATGGAAGCACAGATCAGTAGCAGCGTTATGTTTTTAACCACTGCGAAGGAGATGTGGGACAACCTAAAGATTATGTATGGAAACGAGAAGAATGTTTCTCGTGTATTTGAAATTTATGAACGACTGTTTGCGCTCAAACAGGGAGATAAGTCAGTTCCGGAATTCTTTGGTGAATTGAAGGGACTGATAGACGAACTAAAGATGCATCAGCCTGCAGTAGCTGATGCAGCGACGCTATTAGGGTATCATCGTGATCTGGCAGTATCCAAATTTTTTTCTGGGTTGAACCCTAATTTACAGTCCCAGGTAAGAGGACAGATATTGGGTGGAGATACAATTCCCTCACTGACTGCTACATTCTTCAGAGTCATGCAGGTCTCTACTGGTGTTACTTCTGATACTACTACACCATCTCCACCTACGATGGATCAGTCTGCCATGTTCTCTAATCGAGGCAAAGGCCGCGGGCGCGGTCGTGGCCGTGATTCAGGGGGAGGACGTGGCTCCTTTGGTGGGAGGCAATGTGAATCTGATAAGGGCTCATGACAGTATGGTCATTGTGGGAGAACCAATCATATTTCTGAGAAGTACTGGGAGAAGTTTGGTCGTCCTCAATGGGCCCAGGTAGCTGATACAGAGTCACTAACTCATCTATTTCTGCTACTACTTCTGGTGGTCCAGCTGTTACTGTTCCTACTGTTCAGATTTCTCAGGCAGATTATGAGAGGTTGCGCCAGCTAGAACTCTCTCAGAATATTCATTCTGCTACTCATGCATCCTCTTCAGGTATGGATGCTTACATAGCTTCTTCTCACAAACCCTGGGTACTAGATTCTGAAGCCTTATCTCATATGACAGGTATAAAGGATCACTTTGTATCTTTACATCTTTCTGATAAGTTTCCTTCTATCTGCATTGCTGATGGTTCTCTTTCTCCTATTCGTGGTGATGGAATAGTTCATGCTACTTCCTCTTTAAAACTAACTGATGTGTTATATGTTCCTAAATTCCCTGTTAGCCTATTATCCATTAGCAAGTTTATAAAACAAAATAATTGTAAAGTCACATTCTTTCCATCTTATTGTGTTTTTCAGGACCTAACAACTGGGATGAAGATTGGTTCGGGGCATGAGAGAGGAGGTATGTACTATTTGGACGATAATGTGTCAGAAGCTAACCTTGTTGCATTACAGTCTGACACCACTTTATTGTGGCACTGGCGTCTGGGTCATCCTTCACTACAAAAACTTAGATCGGTAGTTTCTGTTCAGCCATCTATTTCCTCTTTAGGTTGTGAGTCGTGTGAACTGGGTAAGCACCATCGTGCTACTTTTCGAAGTCGAGTCGATAAACGTAGTAGTTTTGCTTTTGAGTTGGTTCATTCCGATGTCTGGGGTCCTTATCGTGTTCCCTCTGTGCAAGGTTTTCGATATTTTATTATCTTTGTTGATGATTTCTCTCGCATGACGTGGCTTTATCTGTTAAAAGAGAGGTCAGAGGTCTCGCACGTTATTGAACTCTTTTATAATGAAATAAAAACTCAATTCTCTACTTCTGTTCGTATTCTTCGTACTGATAATGCTTTGGAATATATGAAAAGTGATGTTTCAAAATTTTGTGCTCTTAATGGCATTATTCATCAGACTTCTTGCTCTCACACTTCACAACAAAATGGAATTGCTGAGAGGAAGCATAGGCATATTCTAGATGTTGCTAGAACACTGATGATACATATAAATATTCCAAAGTATTTATGGTCTGATGCTGTTCTCACTGCAAATTATTTGATTAATCGCATGCATTCCTCTGTCCTTGATGGTTTAATACCATTCAATTGTCTTTATCCTGATAAAAAACAATTCTCTGTGATTCCCCGTGTCTTTGGTTCTACGTGTTTTGTTCAGGATTTAACTGCTGATTTGGATAAGTTGTCATCTAGATCCATCAAATGTGTTTTTTTTGGATACTCTCGTACTCAAAAAGGATATAGGTGTTATCATCCGTCCACCAGAAAATATTTTGTGTCTGCTGATGTTACCTTTTTGAGTATGTCCCATATTTTTCGTCTAGTTCCACTACTATTGGCTGTCCACAGGTACCACTACCTTCTTCTGCTCCTACTACTATTCCATTACCTGCTCCTGTTGCTCCTGCACCGAAGCCTCTACTGGCATACTCTCGCCGCCCAAAAGTACATGCCCCTGAATCTGCTACTGCTGAACCTTCATCTCCAGCTGTCGGTCCATCTCATGTTGAGACCTCTATTCCTTTTGACTTGGATATCCCTATTAGCTCTTCGAAAAGGTAAACGGTCTTACCCGAAATATCCTATATCTCTTTTTATCTCTTATGACCGTCTCAACCTATCTTTTCGTCAGTTTGCCTTGTCCTTGTCCACTGTATCTATACCTAGGTCATATGAGGAAGCTATGTTAGTACCAGTTTGGAAGCAGGCCATGGATGAGGAAATGAATGCACTACTTTCTAGAGGGACTTGGGACTTGGTTTCTCTTCCTACTAGAGCGACTGTGGTTAGTTGCAGATGGGTGTATACCCTAAAATATCGCCCTAATGGGTCTGTTGACCGTTATAAAGCTCGCCTGGTTACGAAAGGCTATACCCAGACATATGGCGTCGACTATTTTGAAACATTTTCTCCCGTTGCTCGTCTCAACTCCATCAGAATTCTTTTCTCTCTGGCTGTTAATATGGATTGGGCGATGCACCAACTAGATGTGAAGAATGCTTTCATTTATGGTGATTTGGACGAGGAGGTTTATATGAAGCAACCTTCTGGGTATGTTGCTCAGGGGGAGAATATTATCTGCAGGCTGAGAAAGGCCATCTATGGGTTAAAACAGAGTCCTCGAGCTTGGTTTGATAAGTTCAGCAAGGTTATTTCTAATGTTTGGTTTCCAACGTTGTCAGTCTGATCACTCTGTCTTTCTTCGACGCACAACTGGTTTGGTTATTTTAGCCGTATATGTTGATGATATTCTGCTGACTGGGAGTGACTCTATTGCCTTAACTGAGACTAAGGAGTATCTAAACCGTCATTTTATCACTAAGGACATGGAAAAGCCAAAGTATTTTCTTGGGATTGAAGTTGCATATCAAAAACATGACCTGTTGTTGTACTAAAGGAAATATGTGCTAGATATACTAGAAGAAGCAGGTCTCTTGGAATGCAAACCTACAAACACTCCAATGGAGGTAAATGTTGATTTGTGACGTGATGATATCTCTCTCCTAGATGATGCTGGACGATATAGGAGACTAATTGGGAAGCTAATATATTTGACAGTTACCAGACCTGATATTACTTTTGCAGTAGGTGTATTGAGCAGGTTTATGCACAAACCTAGAGAGGTTCATTGGACAGCAGCTCTGAAGATTTTGGCATATGTCAAGAGTTGTCCTGACAAAGGATTGTTATATAAGAAGCATGGGCATACTCACATTTCGGTTTTCTCTGATGCTGGCTACGCAGGAGACATGGGAGATCGGGAGTCAACCTCAGGATTTTGTACTTTTGTTGGAGGTAATCTTGTGACTTGGAGAAGTAAGAAATAAGATGTAGTATCACGATCTAGTGCAGAGACCGAATATAGAGCAATGGCTCACACTGCTTGTGAGATGGTGTGGCTAAGAAAGTTTATGACAGAGCTTGGTTTTATTCAGCCTGGACCCATGCCAATGCATTGTGACAACCAGTCTGCCATTTATATTGCACAGAATCCTGTGTTTCATGATAGGACAAAACATATTAAAGTTGACTGTAATTTTGTCAGAGATGCTTGGGAGAAGAAGATAGTATCTCTCATATTCACTCCGTCCTTACAACAACTTACTGATATTCTTACCAAGACTACTTCTTCAAAGGTGTTCTCTACTATATATGACAAGCTGGGCATGGTAGACATCTATGCTCTAGCTTGAGGGGGAATGTTAAGTTAAATATTAGGTATTGGGTTAATGGGCTATTACGCGTTAACCCTAACCCTATTTGTGTGGCTATATATATATCTCTCTTGTTATTCTCAATAAATAATTTAGGGTTTTCTCTATTCTCTACACTAGAAGAGCATGAAGACCGACCCTAGATATCTTACTGGAGAAACAAATTCCCACCAGAGAGTGAGGTTGTGCTTCCCTTGAACATCACATTTACGGTGCACAGATAAATCATCTCAGTTTATGTAGCTACGATATTGATACGAGTCGTCGTGCGAGCACCTTTGATCGCGGAATTATCAAAGGTGGGTTGAGAAGAGGATGACAGAACCACAAGAATAATTCAGTATGTGGCGAAGGAAAATACTCTCTCTAGATTATGATTTGAAAAGATACAATCCCTCTCTTACAATCTCACTAGAATCAAGAACAAACTCTCAATTCTCTCTAAATCCTAATCTCTCTTTATTAGAATCTCTCTTTGATTATATCTGATTGATTAGAAACTCTAAATAATCCCTTATATAGGTGTAACAACGTGGATGATAAAGTGGTAAATAACCAAGCCCAAACCCCACAGGAATTCGTGCAAACAGAAACCCAAACGAATCAGGAAATCATCGATAAGTCGACTCATGTGCATATATGAGTCGACTCATGACACATGGGTCGACTCATGACAGTCATGAGTCGACCGATCAGAAACTTCTGACAAAACTGCTGGGCTTCGTGAGTCGACTCATGACAGTCATGAGTCGACTGATCAGAAACTTCTGACAAACGGCTAGGCTTCGTGAGTCGACTCATGGCAGGCATGAGTCAACTCAACCTGATGAGTCGACTCATGTGCATGCATGAGTCGACTCACGAGCTGAAAACTGGACGCTTTGATTCTTCGATTCGCCATCTCGTTCCACGCTTCGACCTGTGTTCCACTGTATTATTCTACACCTCTATTCTCAAGTTACCATGAGAATCATCTATCCTCAAGCTCCCATGAGGATCGCTAAGTTCTAAAGAGAAGATACACCCGTATCTTAGGTCCCCTTTAGGAACTTGAAGTCCCATTCAAGTTAGAACTTCAGCTGAGGAAACTCGTGAGCTCCTCCATCCTTTCTGTACCACCTGACCTTGCTAGGAACCTGATATCGACGTACAACTGGAAACGACTCCTTCATTTCTTGCCTCATCGTAGTCGTCTTCCGCTCCGACATGCAACTCCTTTTTTATGGCTCGTCATGAAGTCTAATGCACAACGAGACAAACTTCTTGCTTGCATTCACTAGCCTCTTCGCTCGCGTCACCGTCGCTAAGTTTGCCTCCCTCGGTAGAGACGCTGAACGAAATATGAATTTTTCACCATCCTTGGTGAATGTGTACTTCTAAGCTCGCCTTTCGTAGATCGCGTATCTATCCCACAAGTACGGATTGTCCAGTATAACCTGACAAACAGCCAATGGAACGACGTCGCACGTGACCTCGTCAATATACGACTCGTGAAACACAAATCTGACAGTGCATTGATCAACTACACTTAGTCCTGTCTCCTTCCGAATCCACCCTAATGGATAGGATTTCGGATGCTTGATTATCTTCAGACCGAGCTTCTGAACCAAGGCCTCGGATATCAAATTCTTTTCGCTGCCTGGATCAACAATGACATCAACCAAACTGGTCTTCACTTGCAACTTCAGCACAAAGAGCTGCTCTCGAGGGGTCTTCGTCCTCTTTCGTGATCTGTTTTCCTGTCATAAGATTAAGAATACTGTTAGGCTCTGTCATCCCAGGAACTTCTTCGGACCATGTGCTATCACGTATGCTTTTTTCTCCTCTTTCTTCTTCAACCCATTTTGGTTTTAGATGAGGATATTTTTTCCAGCATCGATTAGTGATATGTCATGTCTTCTCACAATGACTACAAACCAGTTCTGCTCTCCCTGGATCACCTTTCTTCTCCTCCTTATGTTTGGAACGAATAGACTCACCTCCTGTCTGTTTTGCATCTCCCTTTGTTTCATTGCTCTTCTTTTGCTTGCCCTCGATGGTAATAGCTTTCACGCTTACCTCTGTAATAGACTTGACCGTGAAGAGCTTCATCTCCTTCCGGATGTATTCATTCAGACTCGTCATGTACTTCATAAAGATGGAGTATTCGTCCGTCGTGACGTTTAGAACCATCGCCTGCTGCTGGAACTCCGTCGTGTACTCTTGAGTGATTTGATTGACTCTTTGACGCAAACCGTACCACTTGTACCAACGCTCCTCAAGAAATCCTACCGGGTAGAATTGCTTCCTTAGTAGCTCCTTAAATTTGTTCAACGACACCGTCTTCTTCTTCTGCTTGCAGTAGGATTTTCACCATGTCGACGCGTGTCCTAAAAGCTTTAAAGTCACGAACACAATCTTCTCCTTGGATGAATATCTCCATACGCTCGATCCAATCATCGAGCTTCTCCACATTAACACTCCCATTATAAACATGAATCTTCACCTTGAAATTAATTTTTAAATTCTGATAGTAATTCTTACCCTCTTGATGTGGAGCATTCTTAACAATCTCGGCCTCCTCATCAGAACCAGTTTTCTCGCCCTCTCAATCGGACTCTTCGAGCTTCTTCTTACCCTTCGAAGAAGATTCCTCCTTTTTGTCCTTTCCATTGATGAGACCTAGGAGCTGATTGAGTGTAGAACCAATCGTCTCGATCTGCTTCTTCATTGTATCAAGTCTTGCTGAATTATCCCCTTCAATCATCTTTTCCTTCCTTAATTTCTAAACTCATTCCAATAAAATAAGGATCTCGTCTAGCTTCTTGTATTACGATCGAGTTAGGACCATACACAGGATGTCCCCTTCACAGGATCTGATCGCTCTAATACCAACTTGATACGAGTAGCTGTGTGAGCATCTTTGATCACGGAATTATCAAAGGTGGGTTGAGAAGAGGATGACAGAAACACAAGAATAATTCAGTATGTGGCGAAGAAAAATACCCTCTCTGGATTATGATATGAAAAGATTACAATTCCTTTCTCACAATCTCACTAGAATCGAGAACAAACTCTCAATTCTCTCTAAACCCTAATTTCTCTTGATTAGAATCTCTCTTTGATTGCATCTGATTGATTAAAACCCCTAAACAATCTCTTATATAGGCGTAACAACGTGGATGATAAAATGGTAAATAACCAAGCCCAAACCCCACAGGAATTCGTGTAAACAGAAACTCAAACGAATCAGGAAACTATCGATGAGTCGACTCATGTGCATATATGAGTCGACTCATGATACATGGGTCGACTTATGACAGTCATGAGTCGACCGGTCAAAAACTTCTGACAAAACTGCTGGGCTTCGTGATTTGACTCATAATAATCATGAGTCGACTGGTCAGAAACTTCTGACAAACGGCTGGGCTTCGTGAGTCAACTCATGACAAACATGAGTCGACTCAACCTGATGAGTCGACTCATGTGCCTGTATGAGTCGACTCACGAGCTGAAAACTAGACGCTTCGATTCTTCGATTCGCCGTCTCGTTCCACGCTTCGACCTGCGTTCCACTGTATTGTTTTACACCTCTATTCTTAAGTTACCATGAGAATTATCTATCCTCAAGCTCCCATGAGGATCACTAAGTTCCGAAGAGAAGATACACCCGTATCAGATATGCAAAATAATGTAGAGTATAGAGATAAATTGATCAAGTCAAAAAGGCACATGTCTGTTAATCCTGATTAGAAAGAGATAACTCCATTGAAGCTTGTCATTAGTAGATGAATAATTGATACTTAGTAATGGCATAAAAACGTAAAAACTGCTATTCGTACATGAATACTTAAAAAACTATAATGTCATCCTTCTAATAAGTAGTACCTTTGCAAGAGTGTACCTGCAGGGACCACACACCGACCGTTTTATCGAATGAGGAGCTAAACAAATATCCACCTACAAATGAAGAAAACATTATATAAGTTTGAATTCTCAGAAACCACAGGGTGTTAGTTCAAACTGAGTTTTACAATTTTGTTATCTTTAGGATCCTTCATATTATTATCTGAACATATTTTTCGCACCAGAACTGCATAAGACTCTAGAGATACACATTCCATCAAAAGAACAAGAAGTATAGAAGCAAAGAGAAGCTTATGAAATATAGCAATGCACCTCCAACTGCTAAGCTTGTAATGCAGTCATGGTGGCCTTGAAGTACATCAAATTGAAAAGTTCCATCAAGCAGACTCTTGGCAGAATCTCCATCTACTTCCTCCTGCTGCAGTTTATCGGCATTTGTAGCTCTGCTTCCAGCCAACCCCACTTCGGATACATTTTCTGAGACGATGGCATCATCTAGTTGCTGTGTAACCCCACCAGTTACTTTAGGCACATAACCCATACTACCAATAAATAAGCAGCTTACTAACTCGTATTTAGATTCTTTTTCTTTAATTTCATCGCAAGAAGTGACATTGTCAGTGGGAACTGCACCAAAATGTCTCCTAATGCAGTACCATATATCTCTGACTTTGGACCGACTTTCTATGTGATACTGTAAGCAAGACGAGAGTACTGGAAACAAAGGATCAAGCTTTGTTCCCGTCAACAAGGCTTCTAATTTAGATGTCACCTTCTCCCTCCAAACCTCATAATGACTCAAGCATGAATCAGCAAACATTTCAGAGTTACCTTTCAAAAGTAGGCACTTGGAATCTTCAAACAACTCTGTAGCAAGCTCTGCATCTCCAATAATAATCATGGACAACATACAACCCAAAGACCAAACATCCGAACCACGATCGAAAGAAAAATTTCCCTCATGCAATGCAAGAAACACCTCAGGGCTTAGGCATCCTTGAGCCTTGTCAAAGTATTCAATCTCCTTGTATAATATCTTCGATTTAACCAAAACATTATTCAAATCAAGAAGATAATGCCCGTACATGTCAAATGAAAAACAATCCAGACCCAAGCAACCAAATACAACACCTCTGGAATGAAAATTCATAACCACTTCACATAACTCCATTACAAGCATCCCTAAACCAAACTTTTCGGCGGTCTCCAATCCTAATCTCCACCTTCCTTCTTCGTTTAGTACACCAGTAAAAGTCTGGTTGAATCTCTCACAGACCAAGAACAAAGAAGAAGTTTCTTCATCTGCGCTCATCCACAACCCTAAAACCCGACAAATGCCACTCCTTTGCCTTGAACAAACCTCTAATAGAACCTTTAATTGAGACTTTAAATTTTCTCCCAATTGACAAATTGATTCCATAGCCCGTGCCATATAACTTAACCGCAGCCATTTTTGTTTGCTGGAAGAAACATATATTGGGAAAAGACTCACTTTTTGCTTGTTTTCATGCCCACATAATGTGCGGTGAGTCCCTAAAACCAGGTCTTGATCTCCTGCAAGAAAACCACACGGCAATGAGGTTGAGAGACACATGACGCTGACTGTGCATGATAGTATCAACCACTAGTCCAAAAATTTAGGAGAAAAATTTAGACATGTTATTACCCTATGTTTTACGTATTGTACAAGGAATTCTGAGATGCCACAAGTAACAGTTAGGCTTTGTTAACTCAGGAGCCCGGTGAAACATAGTTACATATTGTATCGACCAAATTGTGTCAAATGAGTGGATTAGTTTGTGAGTAACAACATTCCTCCCTCTGAAAAAAGTTGGCTTTAATAATTAGTTATACATAAGTAAAAAAGGGTACAAATGCCTAGTTCCTTGCCTTAAAAAAAGGGTTTTGTCTTTTGAAATGAAAACCACCTTAAAAATAGGGAAGCTATATGGAAACCAGTTTTAAATTTATTTATACAGAAACCACCTTTAAAGAGGGTTTGCTAGCACTAAAAAAACCAAAAATAAACTTTTAAAAAATTTACATTCAAGGTATGTGACTTGTATCCTAACAAGATCTAAACATTAATAACCGAACGAGTCACATGCCATGAATGTGAGTTTTTAAAGGTATTTTTAGGGGGGAAACCCTGTCAAAATCATCACGCCAAAAAATTAAGCAACACAAATAACAAGCATTAACAATGCTGACCCAAGACGAAGCTTACTCATTTAAGGTAAAACAACTATTTTTCAGTACCATTAAATCCACCTAAACTTATTAGTGCGGAAAATTTGCAGCACCCAATCTCTACTGCAATACCAAACTTGAAATGAATCGCATCAATAAATCAAAATTAACCACCCAAAAAAATTTAAAAAAAAAAGAAGAAGATCACCGCTAGATTCTGTCAAGGAAACCGAATCCTCAGGCAGAATCCAGGGCTTCCAATCTCGAAGAAGATCATCGGTCCACGGGCGAGGAAGCAGCTCCGGCTCGGGTTCGGGTCCCGACCCGAATCCGCCATCAGGGTTGGCCTGGGGCTGGGGGCTGGGGTTAGGGGAGCAGAAGCGGAGGAGGTCGATGTTTCTGGGGAGGGATTTGGGGCCGCCGGGGAAGCGCGAGAGCTGGTTGCACGCGGGGCAGCGGACGGTGCCGGGGTGAGCGCGCGGGGAGGGGAGGAGGGCGAGGCAGCGGTCGCATGCGGAGTGGCCGCAGGGGAGGACGCGGGGGACCGTCGTTGACTCATCATACGGCTGCAGGCACACGGGGCATTCCGGTAACTCCATCGCCGCTTCCGAAGCTCGGTCCGCGCCAGGCCGTCTCAAATAGTTTTGAGGCTCTACCACAAAAATATTTGGGCCTTAATATTAGTTTTTAAAAAATAAATTTTATATAAAATTTAATGTTCTGACTTTTTGAGATGCAAAGTTACTAATTAAATTTGTATATTCAAGCTTTGATAATAAATTATTTTCAATTAATAAAATTATCAAATTATTTATGAAAGGTCCTAGAGGGGGGATGAATAGGGTTATGAGGCAATAAATATGCAATTAAAAATAAGACAAAGTAATACACCACAAAATAAAATGCTAAAACAATATAAGAGAGATGAGTTAGGAAATACTTAGTCAGTTGTGACACGCGATATGTTCACGAGGTTCGGTCCTCCGACCAACATCTCTGCTCCTCACTCTCGAGGAGAATTCCACTATCACAACCCGGTTTGAAAACCGGTACTTCTACACAACGATCTCCTTGAGATCTCACAACCACACAGTAAATCTTCACAAGATCTTGACTCCACACGATACAAAGAATAGTAAGAAGCTCTCTTATAGCAGCCCTATGGCAAGAAGAAGAGATTCCAATTGAAGCTTGGGATGTGGGATTTGCAAGTGTGAAAATATATTGAGGGATTTTGAAAATTGAAGCTCTTTTTAACACAAGAACACAAGCTCAATCAATTTCTCTTGCAAAGTTAGTTCAGAATTAAATAGGGTAGTTGAGTATATATAGGCAATCCTTGGAAGAAGCCAAAAACCCTGGAAAAAGACAAAATAGACCAAATTCCGAAAATCTGAAAGATGGCAGAAACTAGCCGTTGCAGTAGCGGCGGTCGACCGCAGAGTCATTAGCGGTCGACCGCGGGAACTAGCCGTTATAGCCAAAACTCTCTGTACGTTTCATGGTCGACCGTCAAACCAAGTCCGGTCGACCGCAAGAAGCTGCCTAGTTCCCAAACTCTCTGGACTTTTCACGGTCGGCAACCGAACCAAGTCCGGTCGACCGCGAACTGATACAAAACATACACATAGTTTTAAAACAGGTTTTTAACTTTGGGCAATTATAAAAAATTATCAAACAACTTTCAAAAGTTGTAAAACTATGGAGAATGTTTTTAAACAAGAAAACAAACTTGTTTGACAAAGGATTTTGCAAAAAGGTCCTTATACTTGTGAAAACTCATTGTTTAGCAAAATTAACAAAATGTGAGTTTTGAAGGTGTGTGTGTGTTATCCCAAGAGCTTCAAATGCAATCTATTAAACTACTTGCCTACATTAAGCACTAGAGAGAAATAAAAATACAAATATCCCTCATATATAAATATATAGCTTGAGTCTTGATATTTGCTTGATTTTTGATGAAGCTTCTAATTTGATATTGTGCTCTTGATAGCTTTGCTTCACCAGTTTGCCTCCACCTCCTTGATTTCATCGTTGTAGCTTGATAATTCATCCAATCCTCTAATAAAGGTACTAATGAGCTTGATATTCTTGTAATCTATAATACCACTCAACAAGCAATTAGTACTAATAATGGTAGTTGTAAATCATCATCAAAACATAAAGGCTAACAATCTCCCCCTTTTTGATGATGACAACCAAACATTATTCAAGAGCAAAATAAAATTAAATATACAGCTTATAGATAGTTGCTCCCTCTATCTATAAGGCTCTATCCCCCTAACTATGTGCACAAATGAGAAGATTTATCTCCCCCTTTGTCACCATAAAAAATGGGGTACATTCCTCAAGTGTTTTGGATTTACGACCTCTCCCTAGGCATTACTACCAACCCACTCCTCTTGGAATTGACCACGATCTCTCCCAATCACTCCTCTTGGCAATTTTGTATGTTTAGACATGTTATAACAATGAGTGTGTAAAGGAAAATAGTGGTTTATGAAAATGATAATCCAAACAAACAAACAAAAAAAAACCTCAAAGAATGTACATGCCCAAATCATTTCTTAGGCGACAAAAATCTTCTTCACAAAGAGGCTTGGTAAAGATGTCTACTAATTGAGATTTAGTATCAATATAGATAAGGGATACATCTTTCTGCTCTACATGGTCATGTAAAAAATGATGGTGTATATCTATATGCTTATTTCTAAAATGCAAACGGAATTTTTTAAAATATTGATAGCACTAGTATTGTCACAAAAAAAATTGTGTCATGAAAATGCAAATCATAATCAACCAAATTTTGTTTCATCCATAAAAGTTATACACAACACAAGCCGGCGGTAACGTATTCCGCTTTCGTAGTGGATAAGGCAACACAATTTTGTTTCTTAGATGCCCAAGAGACAAGAGAGTTACCCAAAAATTAATATGTACCACTCGTACTCTTGCGATCTACCTTACAACAAGCAAAGTCGGCATCATAAAAACCATAAAGATCAAAAGAAGTGCTTTTTGGATAAAATAAACCAAGATCTATTGTGTCATTGACATATTTGATAATTCTTTTAATCGCAATCAAATGAGACTTTTTAGGAGAAGCTTGAAAACGTGCACATACACACACACACACACTAAACATGATATCTCGGTAAAGCTTTTGGTCTACCTCCTCACCACTAACATCCGCATCAAACTTGAGACTTGTACTCATAGGAGTTGGAGCATGCTTGGAGCTCTCTAATCCGAATTTTTTCACCAATTCTCTAGCATGTTTGCTTTAAGAAATGAAAATCTCACCCTTAGATTGCTTGACTTGGAGACCAAGAATGAATATAAGCTCTCCCGTCATGCTCATCTCAAATTGGCCTTGCATAACTTTTGAAAAGTCCTTGCACAAAGATTCATTAGTGGCACCAAAAATGATATCATCAACATAAATTTGAACTAAAAAGAAATTATTTTTCCGTTTTCTAACAAAAGGAGTATTATCAATTTTTCCTTTAGAAAAACCATTTTCAAGTAGAAACTAGAGAGGCGAGCATATCAAGCTCTAGGAGCTTGTTTTAACTCATATAAAGCCTTTTGGACCTGATAAACATGATTAGGAAAAGAATGATCTATAAAACCGGGGGGTTGCTCAATATATACTTCCTCCTCTATAAAACCATTTAAAAAAGTACTTTTAACATCCATTTTAAATAGTTTAAAATTTTTAAAACTAGCAAAGACTAAAAACATCCTAATAGATTCCAATCTTACAACTGATGCAAAAGTTTTATCATAGTCTACGCCCTCCTCTTGATTGTATCCTTGGGCAACTAAACGGGTTTTATTTCTAGTCACTATGCCATGTTCATAAAAACTCATTTAGTTCTAATAATATGAACATTATTAGGTCTAGGAACTAATTTCCAAACATTATTTCTTTAAAAATTGTTTAGTTCATCATACATTGCTAAAACCCAAAACTCATCTTTTAAACCATCATTAATCTTTTTAGGTTCTATTTGGGATAAGAAGGCTACATTACCATACTCACTCAAGACTTTTGAGCGAGTTAGAATTCCTTAAGATGGACTCCCTATTATTAGTTCCTTTGGATGATCCGGTGCAAATTTCCATGTCTTGGGGAGTTCTTCTTGATTTTGTAAGTTGTTGCTTTTCCCATCCTTTTGTGCATCCATTGAGGGTTTATCATTAATTTGCAAGAGCTCTAATCCTCCCTCAATATCATCATCATCCCTAGGTAAACTATCTTGCAAACCAATATTAGTCTCATCAAAAGTAACGTTTATAGATTCTTCAACAACAAGTGTTCGTTTGTTAAAGACCCTATAAGCCTTACTTCTAGATGCATATCCCAAAAATATACCAACATTAATTTTTGAATCAAATTTATCATGATGGTTTTTAGTGTTTAAGATAAAACATTTATAACTAAAAATATAAAAATATCCAATATATGGGGTTTTTCTAAAAAGATTCATAAGGAGTTTTCTTAAATTTAGGTCTAATTAAAACACGATTTAAAACATGACAAGCCGTATGCACGGCTTCCGTCCAAAAATACTTAGGCAAATCAAAAGCATTTATCATTATGCGTATCATCTCTTGTATGGTGCGAAAAGTTCAACAACACCATTTTGTTGAGGTGTTCTAGGAACGGAAAACATATGAGTTATACCATGATGAGCACAAAATTCATCAAAAAATTTATTTTGAAATTCACCACCATGATCACTTCTAATTTTAATAATATTCAAATCTTTTTTATTTTTAATTCTTTTTACAAAATAAGAAAACTCTTCAAAACGTTCATCTTTATTTGTAAGAAAAATTACCCATGTAAAAACGTGAAAATCATCAACAATAACAAATACATAATATTTTCCTACTAGAGAGACAATACACATAGGACCAAAAAGATCAAGATGCAATAGTTGTAAAGGTTTAGAAGTGGATACCTTATTTATGGATTTGAAGGAATTCTTAGTTTGTTTACTTTTGGCACATTCCTCACACATAGAGTCTTTAATGTAGATTAGATTTGGTAGACCTCTTACTAAATTCTTCTTAGATAGCTTAGATATTAACTCCATGTTAGCATGTCCAAGTCTCTTGTGCCAAATCCAAGGATCTTCATCCACCACAACAAGACACTTCACATCTTGATCTATTAGCTCATTCATCTCAAAGATGTAAACATTAGATCTTCTAAAAATAACAAAAATAATTTTATCATTCATACTAACAATACATTTATCTGGTTTAAAAGAAATATCAAAGCCTTTGTCACTTAATTGACTAATACTAAGAAGATTATGATTTAGTCCTTTAACAAAATAAACATCCTCAATTATGGGAGAAGTTATCTTACTAATATTACCAATACCTACAATTTTATCTTTCTCACCACCACCAAAGGTAACATTTCCTCCTTCAATCCTTGATAGAGTTGCAAATAATTCATTGTTGCCCGTCATGTGATGTGAGCAACTACTATCAAGGTACTATAACTCCTTACGTCTTGTGCGAGACGTTCCCTACATATGAATAAGTTGTAGAACTTTTAGATACCCAAACTTTGGGTCCTTGAACGTTAGTATTTTTTATACCCTTAGGTATCCACATTAACTCATAATGATCAATATTATTTTTAATCCTACAATGAGTAGAGATATGACCATATCTCATGCAATATATGCACAAAATTTTTTTTATTGTATGTAAGAGCATGAGATTATACCATTTTCTATCAACATGATGATGGCTAGAGTAGGCATGATTAGATGTAATTCTATCATTTTCAATTTCTAGCCTCTCAATTTTAGACCTTAGTTGTTTGTTTTCAAAGTCTAGATCTCCTATTATTTTATCTTTTAGAGTAAGAGAAGATTGTAGTTGCACAAACTTAGAATCACAAGAACCATGTAATTTTTTAAAAGAAGAATATTCTTTTGCCACTCTTTTAAATTCAATGTTTAATTGTTTTAATGCGGTTTCTAGTTCACTTTGCATAAAGAATGATTCACTTTTGGTTTCAGATTGTACCTCATCTTCATGAACCATGAAACAAATATTTGGGGTCATGAAGAGCAACATTAGCACCCTCATCATCGCTATCTGAATTGCTTGATTCAGATTCATCCCATCCGACATACATAGCTTTCTTCTTCTTGTACTTGAAGTACTTCTCCTTAAGCTTGGGACAACCCTTTGCTAAGTGTCCCGGTTCATTGCATTCGAAACATTTACCTACACGAGAGGGAAATTTGTTGATATTGTTGTTAGATCGATTTTTAAATTTTTTATTCATTTTAATTAATCTTGATATTCTTCTAGAGAGGTGTGCCACTTCTCTAGAGACATCAACTTCACTATCCGAGGAGGATGAGTCATCAATTGCCCCTTTGAGCGCAATAGTCTTCAATTTTTGAGATGGTTCCTCGGTTGTATTTGGGGGTACTTCCTCCTTTTCCTTGATCTTCTTCTCATGGAACTTGAGCTTGCCAATGAGACCATCAAGAGTAAGTGTTGTAAGATCACGAGCTTCCTCGATGGCTGTAGCTTTGGGCTCCCACACCGGCGTTAAAGAACAAAGAATCTTGTAGTTCATCTCTTGGTTCGACAATTGCTTATCAAGTCCATGCAATTCATTTATGATGTTAGTAAACCGAGAAAACATAGCATCAATAGATTCATTTGGAAGCATTTTAAACAATTCATAATCATGCATGAGACCACTAATTTTGGACTCTTTAACTTGGGGATTCTTTCATGAGTGATGCATAATTTTTTTCAAATTTCGTGTGCAGTTGTACACGTGGAAACCCTATTGTATTCATTAGGGGTAAGTCCACAAATTAAGGCATTCATGGTGCTTTATATTAAGGTTTCTCAACATATTTCTTCTCTATAATGTCTAGGATATCAAGGTCAATGCATCAAAGATAAATCCTCATCCTAGCTTTCTAATAAGCAAAGTTGCTACCGGTGAAAAGGGGTGGCCTAGTAGTGGATTGTTCTTCTAGCATATGCATATTCATTGAAGCCTCTATTTATATCTTTTCTCTAAGGGGTTTAAGCCTAACAAACAGTAGAGACCTACCTCTGGTACCAATTGAAAGGCCCTAGAGGGAGGGTGAATAGGGTTATGAGGCAATATATATACAATTAAAAGTAAGACAAAGTAATACACCACAAAATAAAATGCTAAAACAAGATAAGAGAGATGAGTTAGGAAATACTTAGCCAATTATGACACACGATAAGTTCAGAGGTTTGGTCCTCCGACCTACATCCCCGCTCCCCACTCTCGAGGAGAATTCCACTATCACAACCCGGTTTGGAAGCCAGAACTTCTACATAATGATCTCCTCTTGAGATCTCACAACCACAAAGTAGATCTTCACAAGATCTTGCACTCCACACGATAGAAAGAACAGTAAGAAGCTCTCTTATAGTAGCCATATGGCAAGAAGAAGAGATTCCAATTGAAACTTGGGATGTGGGATTTATAAGTGTGAAAACAAATTGAGGGATTTTTAAAATTGAAGCTCTTTTTAGCACAAGAACACAAGCTCAATCAATTTCTCTTGCAAAGTTAGTTTAGAATTAAATAGGGTAGTTGGATATATATAGGTAATCCTTGGAAGAAGCCAAAAACCCTGGAAAAAGACAAAAGACCAAATCCTAAAAATCTGAAAGCTGGCAAAAACTAGTCGTTACAATAGCGGCGGTCGACCGTAGAGCCATTGGCGGTCGACCGTAGAAACTAGCCGTTATAGCCAAAACTCACTGGACTTTTCACGATTGACCGTCGAACCAAGTCCGATCGACCGCGAGAAGCTGCCTAGTTCCCAAACTCTCTGGACTTTTCATGGTCGACCGCCGAACCAAGTCCAATCGATCGCGAACTGATACAAAACATACACAGAGTTTTAAAACAGGTTTTTGACGTTGGGTAATTGTAAAAAATTATCAAACAGCTTTCAAAAGTTGTAAAACTCTAGAGAATGTTTTTAAACAAGAAAACAAACTTGTTTGACAAAGGATTTTGCAAAAAGGTCATTATACTTGTGAAAACTCATTGTTTAGCAAAATTAACAAAATGTGAGTTTTGAAGGTGTGTGTGTTATCCCAAGAGCTTCAAATACAATCTATCAAACTACTTGTCTACATTAAGCACTAGAGAGAAATAAAAATGCAAATATCCCTCATATATAAATATATAGCTTGAGTCTTGATATTTGCTTGATTTTTTATGAAGCTTCTAATTTGATATTATGCTCTTGATAGCTTTGCTTGTGACGCCCCTGGGTTCACACAAGGCTGCAGTCCGAGGTGAAACCAAGAATGTCAAATCTGCCATGCACCACACCGTGCGATAACATGTTTCACCATCACAATTACTATCTCTCTAGTGGAATCAACAACAGGTGTAGGTACAAAGCAAGTAAAAGGTGAATCGACAAATACTGAATGAAATGATAGAACATACATGTCTC
>BQKN01066292.1:2299009-2329962 GCA_022839385.1 Asparagus kiusianus | reverse complement strand
GAGATTAATGGGTATCCTTGTCATAGGAGGGGATTTCCTCCTATGACGCCTCTAAAATCACATGATTGAGCGATATTGCGGATGATCCGCTCCGTTGAACTTGATCTACATATTCTAAAACCCCAACACACCAAGTTTGGGGTGAACCCGTCGTCGTTTGACCCTTCATCCACTCGTATCAATTTTAACGGTTTTGAATGAATAGAACTTTTCACATGGCTCGATGGAGGGTCAAACGACGACGGATTCACCCTAAACTTGGTGTGTTGGGGTCTTAGAATATGTAGATCAAGTTCAACGGAGCGGATCATCCATAATGTCGCTCAATCAAGTGATTTTAGAGGCGTCATAGGAGGAAATCCCCTCCTATGACAAGGATACCCATTAATCTCATATATATATATATATATATAATAGAGAATATATTTTTTGGGCGCCCCAATAAAATGGGGGCCCTAGGCATATGCCTTTAGCCGGCCCTTCCGTGCTTTATTTTCACGTTGTTCGGCCTTTTGGGGACGGAGGGTGCGAGGTCCGGACCCGGTTTCCTCCTATTTTTTCTAAAGACAAATTTCACAAAAATCCCTCCTAACTTTGGCCGCTTGTTGTGAGACAACCCCCTTAGCTGTACTGGCTCCTCGAAGCCGCCGTTAACTCTAGAAGTTTTTCATGCAGCTTCCCGGGCCTTCTTTTATTTCGTGTGACCCCCCCCCTCAAAAGTTGGCATAAAATCCCTTAAAGCTAAGGGTTTTTTTAGAACTAGAATAAGTAGGAGGGCTTATCTCAAAGACGTCCAAAGTTAACAGAATTTTGTGAAATTTACCGTTTTATCTTTCATAACTCGAGTTGTGTTTTGACTTTTTAATAAGGAAAAATTATGTCAAGGCCCTAATTATAATAACCTCACGTGATCTGGCCTTTCTACATTTTTCCATTATGGTTCAGACCCAAAAGACTGCATTTAATGTGTCCGGGGCCCTCCACGTCAACTGAATAGAGTAAAGGCATTGTATTTTGTAATAAACCCTAAATTGCCCTTCTCCTTCTTCCCCCGATGTAGCGCCCCCATCAAGACTATTCATGAGTGAAAGTCAGATCGCATTAATGGAGATATGATGGAGGAATTGGAGGGAAATTTCCCGCTATTTTTCTCCATCATGAGCAATAACTCTCAATTTAATTGTTTAGGGTTTTCACTCTTTAATACTCCTCTTGTCCTAAAATTATCTCCATTACTCCTTCTACATTCCCTTCATTAAAGGCTGAGAAGGCTATCATCTGCATAGTCTCCTCATGTGATAAATCAGTTTTCTTAAAGATTAACTCTTCAACCACCATGATGGAACTAAAATTTGATGTGTCAGAGAGGTTAAAACTTTCATATGATTTTTTATTGTTGGCATACAAAGATGAAACAGACAAAAACTTTAATTTTTCCATTGAGAACGAAAATGATTTATCATTTATGGTGGAGCATAACTGCAATATTAGGTTAAAAGAGATTAACATGAAAGCTTTTCTAGAAATAGAGGATTCGACCTTCCATAAGAACAAGCAAGTTCCACAAGACCCGTAAGTTATCGGATTTTTTGATGTTAAGTTCACTATTTATGATGTTAAGTCTAATGAGCTTGAACTTAAGTCTAAGGGCTTTTATGTTAAGTCATTTGGGTTGAATAATAAGTCTAAAGGTAGAATGTTAAGCGTAATTATGTATATGTTACGACTAACTTCTAGTATGTTAACTACAAGTGAGAACATGTTAAGTCCAAGGTGTTGGATGTTAATTCTAATTTCTAATATGTTTAACTACAAGTGAGAACATGTTAAGTCCAAATAGTTGTATGTTAAATCTAATTTGTAGTATGTTAACTGCAAGCCGTTACATGTTAAGTCCAAAACGTTGTATGTTAAGTCTAATTTGTAGTATGTTAACTGTAAGTCGTCATATGTTAAGTCTAATTTGTGTGTTGTCAAGTCTAAATATGTTCAGTGTTAACTCAAATTGGTTCAATGTTAAGACTTATTTATTTTTTTATTTTTTGTTTAATTTTTATTTTTTGTTTTTGATTTTGTGTTCTGATTATTTTCTAAACATTTGTAGTGTTGACAACAATTTGAGCTTAAAAAGTAAAGACCGTGGTTCGCCGACGTTAACGTCCATATGTGTTTCAGATTGGATATGTGTATCAGATAGGATTCCCAATGATAATCCTTCTGGGAACAATGTTATGATGATTGATGACATGATTAGCAAATCAGAGAAAATTCATGCTTAGTAGCACACTGTTTTAATTGATAAGGGACAACGGCTTGACAGTGAGAAAAAATTAAATTTAGTTTTTCTCTACTATTTTGTGGCCAAAAATTTTGAGTACGAATTTGAAAAGAATGAATCAAAGCATATTCGAGTTTATTACTGGTTTAAGGAAACCAAAAGTTGTCATGGATGTTATTTGCCTCTCCACCTAGAAATGAAATTGGGCTTTCTATAAAAAAGTTCGTGAACAATCACACTTATGGGCATCATGGTAACAATGTCGGTCAATCTAGGGCCTCCCAAAAATTCATTGCGACCAAATTACAGCACATGTTGCCGGTCCGGCTAGACATACACCCTATTATGTCCAAAAAACGTTTCTAAGTCCTTATGGGCTAAGGTCAAGTATTGTAAGATATAGTGGGGTAAAGAAAGAGCACAATAATAATTACATGGTGATGCTTATGAGGCCTATAATCAATTACAATGGTAAAAGATAATAGTTGCCCTATACGAACTAATTCCATGTATGGAGTATAAGTAATTACATTCTAAGTCAAATTATTTCATGTTAAATGCAAAAAAATTTATTTGTTGTATATTAACTGCAACTGTTACAAATTAAGTCTAATTTCTTATATGCAAAGTCTACTGGATTATATGTTAAGTCTAATTTCCTGTATGTTAATTGCAAGTTATTACATATTATGTCCAAAGCGCTATATGTGAAGTCTAATTTGTTGTATGTTAACTGCAATATGTTACATGTTAAGTCTAGTTTCATGTATATTAACTACAACTCATCACAAGTTTGTGATCTATTCTCATGTTAAATGCAAAATATTTGACGTTAAGTCTAAACTATTTCCTATTAATTTAAAGTTCTTTCCTATTATATGTGAATGCTAAGTAAAATATTGTATGTTATTTAGTCTAATTTGGTCCTGTTAAATCTAACACTTCTTTTCAAATTGTAGATATGTAGACAATTTTAAGGAGACAAACCTAGGTAGCTACATTCATATTGAATAAAGTGAGGGAAGGTTTACAAGACTATTCATTTGCTATGCCTCTTGCATAAATGGTTTTTTGCATTAAATGATACTCAGATTTTGGGAAATATATTGCAATCAGCTTGTTACAAGTATACTAAAGCAGAATGGAATGATTATATAAATGACATTAAACTCATAAAAGAAAGGGCATATAATATTGTCATCAACTACGCTCCAGAGAGCTGGGCAAACGTGTTCTTTCTAGAATTAGGAAAAATATAAGTAATCTAATGTTAATCATAGTTCATTTAATGATATGTTTAAGCCATTTCCTATTAATTCTAGATGTTCTTGTTTACTTAATAGAACTTTCTGTTAAATATAAATGTTCATCTGCTAATTCTATTTCACTTCCCGTTATGTTTCAGATATAGCCACATTACATCTAATATTGTTGAGTCCTTTAATAAGTGGATACATGAGGCAAGATTGCTATGGATATTATAAATGGTAGAGCACATGCGTAAGCAAATTACGCTTCGCATGAATGATTGATGAGACATGTCTAAAAATTAGAATGAATATCTTTGTCCAAAAGCTGAGTTTGTCTTTAAAGAGAACATGAAAATGAGCTCCCATTGGTGTGTGTAAATCTCATAAAGGATTATTTGAGGTACAATCTCATAAAACTTATCAAGTGGATCTAGAGTATAACACATGCATGTGTCGTGCGTGGGATATAACTCGTATTCCTTGTAAGCATTCATGCACAACCATTATGTTTATGAAGAGGGATGTTTACCAATTCTGTGATAGGTTTATGACGGTTAAAGGTTTTTAAAAAGTTACGAGTCAATCCTTTACCACATCCCTGATTATGAGAAGCATAGCATACCATGTGATAAGATCCAGATTTTACCACCACTAACAACAAAAAGGAAAGGAAGAAATAAAACTAGATGGATTAACAACAGAACTATTTATACACAGTCAGTTAAATATTCTTGATGCCATATGGAAGGTCATAACCGTAAAACACGCAATGAACCTATTGCTTGTTGATGATTTATATGATCACACCGTCAGTTACATTCAGGATAGGATGAGGTTGTTGAGGATTGATGAGAGGTCGTTTTCTTCCCTGACTTTATGTCCAGTTCTTGAATTGGGTGGTAAAAAGATCTACACATGTAGAATTATGTAAGAGGGCGGGAATTGGTTCCTCCGTTGGTCAAGTTAGCTGATAAACTTGAGTGGGGAAAAGAAGAACTGAGTGAGTTCTTGTTGTGCAATATGATTTTGTAGAATTAGAGAATTTGGTTTGAAATCCAGAATCCGGTCTCTTGTGGGTTGAAATAGTAACTGTATTTATACCTAGGGTATAAGGGTAGATTGGTCATTTTGCTGAGTACAGGGTGGTGGTGAAGTGTGGGCTAGCAGCTGAGTCAGCCTCTGCTTTACAGATGTTGGCTGGCGACTGGAGGAAAGATCACTTCCGTATTGAATAGGAAGTGACTAGCGGCGTGGCAGAGCTCACATAGTCCGATGAGTCATGAAGGCTATCGAGGCCCGAGGTTTGATGAGTCTGACATACATTAAATGTGATGTTGACTTATTGTCAATGATGATAAGCTTAAGGCAGAAGATATCATTTGCCTTCGGCGAGAAGTAACGCTTCGAGTCGACTTCGTAGGGCATTTGGCAAATGGTCGAGTGGACTCATGGATAGTCTTCTTCGACAAAAAGGAGGCAACAAGTTCCACCTTTTGAGTCGACATGAAGGAATGTCAAGTCGTCGAGTTGGCAGAGTGGTCGTCCAAACTGGTCTTCGGCCGCCAAGTTGATTGGGGCATTGCATGTAGCACACTTGTCCGTTTCTTGGTAATGAGCTTGCACTTTAGCGAATGGGAACATCATAACAGTTAGCCCCTTTCTCTTAGAGTCAGCTTGAGCCGGGTCCGAGTGAAATCAAATTAGCTTTGGAAGGATGCAGAAGCGTACTAGATGAGAAACTAAAAAGTCTCTTCAGATTTGACATGTTTGACATCACTATACATTCCTTTTAATTGTCATAGCTCCCTTTTTCCTAGTAGATTATTAGCTGTTCAAGGTGAGTGGGCCATGCCTCGATCTCAGAGAGGGCGCTTCGAGTTTTGAGAATTAATCCTGGCCGTTTGACAAAGTTTGATCTTACCAATCAAATTTCGACAATTGTAAGGTCAGCTGCCTATATATAGAAGTGGGGTTGCAAGGGTGGCGGTTGCTATCTCTCCAAATTCCCTTTAGAGAACTGTTGATCTTCTCCGTTTATTTCTTCTAACGATCAACTCTTCAATCTCCAATGGCTTTCGAACCTGTGGATCATCGAGCTCTAATGGCAGATATTCACTCTAAGGTGACTTCGCCACAGAAATAGATGATGTACCAGAGGTTTGATATCCCGGAAGCATATGATTTGCTAGCTCCAATGAGGTCGGTGGCCATATTCGATCATGGGTCGGAATGAGGTCCGCTCTACGTGAGACATCTGGAGTTTGGCTTGCGGTTGCCTCTGTATCCTTTCCTTAAGCAGGTGTTCACAGCGCTTGGGATATCACTGGGGCAAATGAAGTCGAACGCCATTGCCATCTTGGTGGCGTTCGTCATAATCTGTCGCTGGCTAGGGATAAGGCCTTCCCTGCAAGTCTTGATCCAATTGGTGGTGGTGAAGGTAAACCAAATTGAGCCCCACTTCCACTTCAAATGGTGGGTAAGTTTAGGCTCCTCAGTGGCCTTCCTGACTCGCACAAGGATTGGAAGGAAAAGTTTGTCTGGGTCATGGAGGACGACCAGGAGTTAGGCTACTCCGGCTAGCCTGAAATAAGGAGGGATGCACTCATGGGAGGCGAGCTATCTCCTAACGAGAGGGAAGTGTTTGACTTGATCAAGTCATACGTTGGCTCTCATCAATAGAACCATCTGCTAGACAAGTTAGTTTTGCGAGTTATCGGCATGTCAGTCGAGCCTACTACCACCCAAGCTATAAAGAGGGCTTCAACCCTTGTCATAGGGGGACCAGAAGAGGCGCCATCGCCTACTATTCCTTTGGCTTATCCCGAGGGGTAGTCGTCTGCCAGGCCTACGAAGCGTCTTCGTCAGGACATTCCTCCCACTGAGACTGAGGCGGCCGAGGAGGAGGAGGAGCATGCTCCCGCCCTCATCCGTAGACAGAGGAGGTGGCCAAGAGGGGAAGATGAGGAATAGGAGGCACAAGCAGTGCCGAGATGATGGAGACGGAGGTCATCCGTCTAGATGAGTCTTCTCCTGGTGGGTCTGCCGAGGCTCCTCAAGGAGGGGGACCCGAAGCCATAACCCATGATAGCAAAGCACGGCCGTTCGCTGGTCTTAGCGAGTTGTCTCGCCACAAAAAAGAGTTTGCTAAGGAGGAACTTGATCCTTCCTCAGGGCTAAAGTATCCTTTCCTCTATCGCATTGATAAGCTCGGCGATGAGGAGTCATCAACGAGATGAGGAGTGGCGAAAGATGTACGAGTACCTCATTAGGACTTCTGGGAGTAGTCGATGGTATGTGCAGGATCCTGACCCTAAGCACCACTTTGAGGCCACTCGCCATCTAGATGCCAATGGGATAGTTCTTGGCTCTCGCGTAGCTTAGTCGAAGGCCGTTGAGCAATTCTATCTTCCTCGGGATGACAAGTACCTGAGGGGGTTACCCAATACCGCTCTCTATTTGAGCCTTCAGAGCTATCTGGTGCGAGATGCTCTGATGGAGCAGGAGATGTTTAGTCTGATGGAGCACATCCAGACTGACTATCTTAAGCTCTTGGGGGAGGTTGATTCCCCGAGGGCTAGTAAAGGGGTCGACTCGAGGGGGACTGCTGAGGTGCAGGCTCCAAAAGCCACCGAGGTCGAGAAGCTTAGGCAGGAGCTGAGGGAGAGCCGAAGGAAGGTCGAGGGACTAGGCGAGGCTCTCCAGAAGAGGGATTGCACTAGGGCGTAGGTCGAAGTGGAGAAGTTGGCGGCAATACATGCGTAATGTCAATTGACCGAGAAGCAGGCAGAGCTCGCCAAGCTTCAAGGGGAAGTCGTCCATCTGAAGTCCGAAGCTTACCGCCAGGAGGTCATCAAAAAGTATCGCCAGAGCTTAACTAAAAAAACTAAATTGACAATAGCTTGCAAGGCCGGGTACGACTGCCTGTTGGCGCAACTCTCAGCCGAGACGAAGAACCCACCCGATCTCTTTCACTACCCTCCACTTGTGGCCAATTGTTTGGACGAGTTGATATGGGTGAAAGCGCTCGGGGTGAAAGTATCCTAGAGGGGGGTGAATTGGATATTTGCTGATCTAATTTGATATTAATACCAAATTAAAACTTATTAATAATTTTCCTAGCAAGAATGATATACACAAGTTATATGAGCTAGGGTATGCTATGAGATAGTAGGCGATATAAACAATGAGTATGAGATATGAGCAATAAGAGAAAAATAAAAGAATACGCCAAATAAGAAACACAAACACCAATATGATCACAGAGTTTGGTCACCCTTGACCTACGTTTCTGCTCCTCACACTCGAGGAGAATCTTCATTATCTCAAATAAATAACTACACAAACGGTTTTTAATGCTCATCGATATGTTTACAACTCACACAATTATAATCACATAACACACTTCTTTAAGTGTTGGCCTAGCCCGTGTCAACTTTCTCGAGTGCTCGGAATTACAACATTTTCCTAGGATTTACTACTGATGCCACTCCTCTTGGAATTGTCCCCGTCTCTCACCATCCACTTCTCTAAGTGTCCTTGTATATTATAATGTGATTTTGACAATGAAAGCTCTAATATAAAGTGTTTGTTCTCTAACAAGATGAGAACTCAATTAAGCTCACACTCAAGAAATCACTCACCACAATCCAAATTATACTTAATGTGAAATACTAAAAGCTCAAAGGTTGTGTGTGCATTCAATGAGTAAAATAAAGTGCAAACTCAATTTAAAATCTAGCTTAATAAAAAGATAATCAACAAATAATGTATATAGCTAGAAATTGAGTTTAGCAAAAACTTCTCTACAAAAAGAGTGATGGAGATGTAAAATTGAAGCTAAAAAACGAATGAAGATTGATCTCCTCCTCTAGTGAAACTCTCTTCACATAAATTCTTGAAAAATAGACTAAAACACTTAAACAAACTTGTAAACTTGATTAAAAACTTTTCTTAGTTGAACTTTGCAAATAAAATCAGAGGGATATATATAGGTTCTCATTACAATAGTCCAAACACAAAAAATGAGGCAAAAACCAATAAGAAACAAGTTCTAGAAAACTAGTTGTTATTTTACAACGGCAACATATTCGGTCGACCGATAGACTTGTGTCGGTTGACCGATGGGTGTCTATCGGTTAACTGATATAAGTATGTCAGATGTAATGACCATGAATTTTGATACTGGTTGAAATAATTTTTTTGGTACTTTAAAATATTTAATTATGATTTTTAAAAGAGTATTTGTATTTTTCTTGAATTTCTACAATTTTCTATGATTTAAAGTCTAAGTTTTATATTTATTTAAATGATAATAAAACTTATAAATTAATTTTATGCAGTGCAAATTTATGGAATTTATTTGTTGCGTTATCGATGCTGTTACATGTCATTTTGAATAACACATTGTATTATTTTTATTATTACGTATATTTTCGTATAATACGTTATATTATTATTTACGTGTTATTTGTATAATCTGTTGTATTATTTCTACTATTGCATATTATCAGTTGTATTAGTACAACTAGTACGTTTTACTGTGTATATAATTATTCCATAATTATTTGATTTTAAATATAAGTAAATATATTTTATTTATTAATTATTCTCGTTTAATTGTATAATATGGGTATATTTCGACTATTTCGTATCAACTGTTGTATTAGCACAACATGTACGTTTTTAATTGTAGATAATTATTCTGTAATTAGATTAATTTTTAAATACCCGTAATTATTTTATTTAATTACATTTTGTTTAAATACCTAACCCTAACACTAATATACCCTATATATATATTTGATTACAGTGTTCATCTCCTGTTCACGCACCCAGCCGCCCATACCCGTACTCCTCTCTCCCACGTTCTCCTCTCGTGTTCTCTTCTGCCTCGAGAAACCCCACCCATCTCCACCTCCACTCATATTGTAACCATCTTCGCCCTGAGCAGGCCAACCCGCCGCCGTCGACCTCCTCCTCTCCTTCCGCCGCCACTGTTCTCTTCCCCGCTGTAGCCCACCCCGTCGTCGCCTTCGATCAGCACCAACAAGCCGCCTCCCCAGCCGAGAGCAGCTCCGCTTCCTCTCCCTTCACCCTCCACGCCCTCTCAGCCACGACCGCCCTCCTACGCCGCCAACAACCGCCCCCTCTTCCCCGCGATCATCCTCGCCATCAGCCACACCGAAGCCCAGCAGCCTACTGCACCTAAACCCATGCCCACCTCCTTGACCGCCGCCCTTGGAGCCTCGCCGTCGACGTCACCCCAGCCTCCAGCCCCCATCTCCGGCAGTCCCCCTCTCTCCCCACCGAGATCCCTCAGCGCTGGCCCCCTTCACCTCCGGCCTCGTCGAGCCGCCAACTCGAGCCGTCATCACCCACCTCGCCACCACCGTCGCCCTGCCTTCCTCTCTGTCCGACGCTGCTCAGCCTAAGCCGAAGCTCTTCCGACTAGCAGCGACCCCTCCTCCAGATCTTCACCGCCGATGACATCTACTAGATACGTCGCCTCGATCGCTACACGCCGCATCCGCATCGGCACCGTCGCCTCGTCATCAGACCCCACAATCTCGTAGGCAATATCCCGCTTCACTTGATCTATATTTTCATTATTTATATTTGTTAATAATTGATTGCATAGAATAGACTGCAATATGTTATAACCTGCGTGGGATTGTTTGCTGAAGAATATTAATTATATCATGGTAATATGATAAATGACATTTTAAGAATAATTATAAGGAATTAAAAGAATTTAGTTCGGCAAAAGAATCATTTTTAGGTAATTATAATAATTTAAAAGAATTTATTTTGGAAAATGAATTAGTTTAGATTAATTGTTAAGCGAAATAATTTAAATGAATTAATTTAGAAAAAGATTATTTTCTGAATTATGTAGACGTTGTTTATGATTTATAATTCTTAATCTTGATTATCTGATATGCTACGATATTATTGCACATGATTAGTTAAATTGATTGTTCCTGGTTGTGTTTGAGGACCCTTAGTGGTTCATGACTTAGTGGCCTCGTGCGTCATGAACAGACTTAGTGATATGTGTGAGTGTGTTAACTGGTTTAGGTGGTGAACCCGAGTTTTCAAATGAGATTATGATTAACTTAGAAAAACAAGAAGAGTGGGGATGGGGAAGTTAATGTTCATGTGATCGGATAAGACTGTTGATGTATCTTCCAGGCTCGCTCCCGTGGTTGGTGTCACCACCGGGGTTGGTTTGTAGGGCTAAAGTGAAGTGTGTACATCACTTTAGTCAGTGAAATCGTTTCGTCACCCGAGTTGTGCTTGAGTTCGAACCAGGCAGAAAACGGTTTACGTGTAGTCCTCTGGCCGCATGTGTAGCGGGATTGGATGCACGTAGGGGATTTGTGAACAGTCAGTATCCGATGACAGGAGTGTTGACTCTATGTGAGATGTGACCGGTGACCTGTTATAGAATGGCTAGTTACATGACATCGTTTCTTAGCTAGGTATGATTTCTTGTGAGAGGTAGTCTAGTTGTGTTTCTTTTCATACATAGATCGAGATTAATATTTAATTATTTACAATTCGAGACATATGGTATATACATGAGGGTTTTCTTGTTTGAATTATTTCGCTCGACGTACTACGTCTCATGTTGTAGTTTTTAAGTATTAATTCTATCTATTGTATGATCTTGTTGCTTGGATGATTAGACTGATCGCTAGCTGCATGATCTCGTTACCTGATCAATTTTGGATGCTTTATGTTATCATGATTTAGTAGTGTTTTTATGTTGATTTGTGGATTTCAGTTGTACGTTCCTTTGTTGTTTCTGTTATCGTATCGTTTTTCGCATTGGATTTCCGTTCGTTCTATTTTCTTTGTGGGGTCGGGTCTTGCCGTGTGCCATACACGCTGACGTACACCTGTTTTCTCTGGTGTACGTAGGACTTAGATGAAGAACAGGTTCAGTTGGGAGATCGCTAGGAGCCAGAGGATTCTCAGCAGGAGTGCCTAGCGGATGGAGCAGAAGAAGAAGCTAAAGCTTAGTTTTTGGTCCTCAGCTTTCTTTTGTACTACCTTTTATTTCCATTTGATCAGTGTATTATTATATTCTCCAGTATTTCATTCAGATAGTTTTTGTATAAGGGCACGTTTGACCCGAATATTATGTCTCGGATATTATTCATTGTGATATGTATTATTTTATTCTGTGTTGTTCATTATATTCTTACTGATTGTGATCGGGGACCTGTACCTTTGCATTGTATTATTTCCAGACGCTTAGCGTATTAGGTTGAGGAGAAACGTTTTTATTTACTCTCCTTGATCTAATACGCCGCGGGCTTGTTCATGTTCCGATTCCCGGGTATTTTGGGAAGCGGGACGTGACATCAGTCGACTAAAAAATCCTGAGAACTCAAATGCTAAAAAACTCTTTCTGCTGGTCGACCGGTGCATTACGTTCGGTCGACCGAATCTGATAAAAACTGATATTTGAGATTTTAGAAATTTGACTTTTGAAATACAATTAAAAATAACAAATAAATTCTAAAAATGGTAAAATTTTGGAAAATATTTATAAACATGAAAACAAACATGTTTGAGAAGAAATTTTTGAATTTTCATTTACCGTTTGTGAAAACTCGTTATTTTGCAAAAGTGTTAGAAATACGAGTTCGTAATTGCTTGTTTTTGACACAATGACCATATGCAAGTTTGGAAAACTATTTGAGTGGATTAATGGACTTGATAAGAGATATAAAATATTGTTATTAAGCTAATAATCCAAAAACTTAATATATTCTTAAAAACGTGCATGTGTATGAACTGAGCTTATAAGTATTGCACAAAGTATAAACCTAAGGTATTTTACGCAAGCTAATGGTCTTCGTTAGAGCTCGATCTTGGTGATAGATGAAGCAATGTTAAATCTTGATATTAGTTGCGACGGCTTCATTACAAAATCATTCAACCTCAAAGAATATCTTCGTTATGCTCAAATATGTCCCGAATGCATATAATATAAAAACACAAACACTAGAAACAAGATTAAAAATTCTTTGTTATTCATCAAAACAATATTAGAGAAGTAGGCTCACATACATGAGTCTTAACAATCTCCCCCTTTTTAATGATAACAAACAATTTTTCCAAATAGCATATAAATCATGAAATAAAATGAGATATTCCAAAATACTCACAAACCAACTTGCTCACAAACCAACTTATTTCTCACCCTTTGGTAACATCAAAATGGGGAAAATAAACAAAATGAGAGTGAAAACTCCCCCTACATGTAAGCATAAGTGAGTATACACATAATAAAGAGTGCTCCCCCTATCAAAATGTACAAGTGAATATATACATAAATAAAAATGAGAGCTCCCCCTGTCACACAACCATATATATCAAATGAGGCAAATGCGACCATCATACATGGATATGTATTTCCACAACTCAAACAAATGAATGGATCTCTTATCAATATGAAACGATCTCATGAAATTACGAATCCATACTTTATAAAACAAATTACCCAAAAATATTAAATTAAACCAAGTTAATAACACATAGTGTTCAAGCCACAATTTATGCCAAAATACATAGTTCAAGGACTAACCAAAATGCAATACATCACTTACAAGTTTATTCTCATAAACTTAAAAGCATACATAGTTTTGACCATCTACAAAGATTAAGTACATATAATTTAAGCAAGCCAAAACTACATAAGTCCAAGAAACATATACAAAGATCTAAGTTAATGGAGATATTGTCTTCAAAAATCATCAGAATCAGATGCCCGAGAACCCAAACATGAAGGGTGGCGAAAGTCCAACAACTGTTGTTGGAGCCTCAAAATCTCATCGACATTGTGCTCAAGTCTCACCAACCTACCATCCATGCTATCTAGCCGTTCAACAATATTAGAGTGATCGGAGGGTAAAGTATGAGATGAACGGGGATGAGATGAGGATGCACCAATAGAAGGAGCTATGGGGGCCTGAGGATCGGATGGAGGGGGTTCTAAGAGCCCCATTCGGAGAAGAGCAGTACAATCAAAATATTCGCAACTGGGTGCAACACTAGGTTCATTTGAAAGATCGACTCCAAAGTGAGTAATAATCTTAATGATGAAAGAACCAAAAGGAAGGAAGTTAGTGTGGTTGCTAGCCATGATATCAAAAAAGACTTTGCTCCAATAGACCTTGATTTTGGCAAAGATAGAATATACAACAACCACCTTACTTGGGGAGAAATGATCATAGCTTTCAGTCTTAGGGATTAAATTGTAAGCTATGATTCTGGCAATTAATCTAGAAGAGGGGTTGATGGAGCTATTTAACATAGTATAATCTTTGCCAGGAAGAAATATCAATGAATTTATTGAGGGATCATCATGTTTAACATCATCTAGAAAAGTGTCGCTAGTAGGAATCTTAAGGATATTGGCTAGTTCTTCTGATGAAAAAATTATTTCACGATCCTTAACAAGAGTTCGAATGATGCGGGTATCATCATCAGTTTTCATGAGTGTTAGATTAGCATAAAAGAGATAAACAAGTTCTGGATAATATGGAACTTTATTTTTGTGAGAGAGAATATCATGTAACCCCACATCATGAAAATAGGTATGGATCTGATAGCTAGAGAGATCATCAAAATTAACTAATCTACCAGGAACAATTTTCAATTTGCAGATATTTTGATATTTGTCAACCAAGGTAACATTACAAAGAAATCCTTCGTAGGGAACAGGTTTAGGAAAACTACCCTTACTGATTCTTGATCGTTTTACCCAAGCTAATGGTCTTCGTTCGAGCTCGATCTTAGTGACAAATGAAGCGATGTTGAATCTTGATATTAGTTGCGACAGCTTCGTTATAAAATCATTCAACCTCCAAGAATATCTACGTTATGCTCAAATATGTCCCGAATGCATATAATATAAAAAGACAAACACTAGAAACAAGATTAGAAATTATTTGTTATTCATCAAAATAAGATTAGAGAAGTAGGCTCACACACATGAGTCCTAACATAGGGGAGGACTCGATCTAGACGAGGATGAGGATGACTCAGACGAAGGAGGAGACTGCTCGACTCCTCTGCCAATTGCACCCAAGAGCTCCTCGCCTCCGACTCCAGGAGCTGGAATTCTTAGGACCTTCCTGTATTTTAGCTTTGGTATTATATAAATACATGTTGTGTATCTTGTAAATGTCTCTTATAGATGAATAAAGAAACATTTTTGGATCTAAAATTGTTTTCCTATATTGCACAACTTTGATGTGTCTATTGAATGACTTTGCTTCAATATAGACTTGTAGACTGAGCGCACTTCGAGGGGACTCGTCCTCCACTGAGAGGAGATGTCTTTCCCTTGAGTAGATTATCTCTAATGGATTGGATTTTTGTCTAAGTGCTGAGAACTTCAAGTGTCGACTCAGGAGGACTCATCCTTCATTAAGAAGAGATGTCTTGCCCTCGAGTATTTGTCCACGTAGTTTGGTTTGGCCTAAGTGTTGAACCCATTTGGCTGACTGCTCTCGATGTCTGAGCATCTGGGCTTCTTAGACGAGTGTCCAAGAATATTCCTTTGAAGTCTTCTATTGGCTATCAAGGGTCGACTGAGAACTGGTTGACTGAACACCAAATAAATGTCGTTTAGTGAGCTTCCAGTGGCCTTTATTGGGCAGGTGAAATATCACTGTCAGAAACAATGTGATGATGTTGTTAGATGTCAGAGAATTATGGCATTGCTTTGATTTTCGAGCGAAGAGGCACGGAGTAAGGAGGAGTGACGCTTTGAGTTTCGAGCGAATCGTTTGAGATTTCGAGACGAATCTCACTCGTTCATTTCAAAAAGAGACAACAGTCCAGATTAATCCATGTGTCCTCTATGTAATACTACACATAGCTCGCTAGGGGCGAAGAAGATTTCTTTACGATCTCTTGCCCTAAAATCTTCAGCACTTCTCTTAATCTTCAAGTCTTCTTACAAAACAAAGATCTCTCGATGGCTTCTCAGACGTCTACCACTAACCGGAATAAGGAGAGGATCACTCTTCTCCGACTGATCTGCTCTAAGGTCTGCGTTGGTGATCTCAAGCAATATTATGATCTATATGACACTCCCAGGGCCTTCACATTAGGGGAGCCCGACAGGGATGAAACGATGTATCTCCATGGAGAGAACCGAGCATCATTGTACCTTGCTCATCTTGAGCATGGTCTATGGCTACCACTCCATCCCTTTATTAGGGAAGTGTGCATTGCTTTAGGGGTTCACCCTCTTAATTTACCCTAAACGCTATTGGAGTGCTGGTAGGGTTTGTTGTGACCTGCCACCAGGTTGGTGTCTTATCGACCATGTGACTGCTTGGGCATCTGGTCAGTGTCAAGTTGACAAGGAGAGACCCACACTACTTCTTCCACTACAATGGAAGTTTCAAGTTCGTCACGGACACTCCAGAGTCCAACATGGACTGGAAAGAGCGGTTTGTGTGGGTTTTCGGGGCCGACAGCTTCTTGCTTACCCCAATTAGCCTGAAGTGGCTAAGGATGTTCTGTGGACAAGTCCTCTCGACTCCAAGGGGAGGCTACAACTAGAGAAGATCTATGCCTATGCCGGGTCTCGGGAGAGGGACAATCTTTTCGAGATGATGTTTCTTCGAGCTGCGGGCGTGTCCATAGTCTTGCCCTCCACTACTGACCAGACAAGGGTGAGCTTGCTGGCCCTCTCCCTCGAGGGGGAGTCAGGCTCAGCCTCGCTACCCTAGAAGAGGTTGAGGGGGAATCTCGTCCCGGAGGAGACGACCGGCTTGAGAACAAGAGTGGTCGATGTCGTTGCTGAGTTGGTGGTGCAGCGAAGAAGGCTGAAGAAGACGAAGGACAAGGACCAAGGGTCCAATAGGCCGGCCGGGTCGATCTGGGTCGACTTGAATGAGATACAGCTTGTGGGCGAGATGTTCGAGTCTTGTCAATGAGAATTAGCAGGTAGACTTGCCTAAGTCTCTTTGTCAAAGATGACCGAACATCTGAACTCCATGCCTTAGGTTTACCCGTGACGTCACCAAGGACTTTTCGGCAAAGTGACAACCTGGAGGTTAGGTGCCCAAGACTTACGTAGACGCCTGGGTCTTTAGCAAGAGGATAACCTGGACGTTAGGTACCCAGGTCTTATGTAGATGCCTAGGTCTTTAGCAAGAGGACAACCCGGATGTTGGGTGCCTAGGTCTTACGTAGAAGCCTGGGTCTTTAGCAAGATGACAACTCGGAAGTTGAGTGTCCAGGTCTTACGTAGACGCTTGGGTCTTCAATATCCCCATGATGGTTGAGTGGTGATTGTGAGAGTCGACCATATGGTTAGTGCCTTAGGTTTATTCTAGAAAAGATACCAAGGGCTTAGAATTCAACCGAAATTGAATGTCCAGAACTTGCTGAAGTTGACTAGGTCTTTTAAAGTCCTGAGGTTGTGCCTAGGACTTGCTGAAGTCGGCTAGGTCCTTTACAACCCTGAGGCTGTGCCTAGAACTTGTTGAAGTTGACTAGGTCTTTCGTCTTAAGGAGGGTCACCCTGATGGTAATTAGGTAATATGAAAATCCTGAGTTTAGGTGCCCAGGACTTATATAGATGCCTGGGTCTTCAATATAGCCATGATGGTCGAGAGGCAACTGTGGGAGTTAACCATATGGTGAGGGCCTTAGGTTTATTATTGAAAAGGCACCAATGGCTTAGTGTTCCTGCATAGATTGGGCACTATAGAAGTGTAAGATAGTAATCTAGTTAGTTTCAATAAGAATTTTATTGATATAAAATAAAATTTACAAAATTATTGAAAATAACACTGTAGGTACTTGATATTCCAGGGATGCTAGAGGACTCTCTCGTCTGGAGCCCTAAGTTGGTAGGTGTCGACTCACAACTCCTCTAGGACTATGTAGGGGCCTTCCTAGTTAGGTGCTAGCTTGCCTCTCCGAGTGTTTTTGTCGAAAGCAGCTTTGCGGAGGACTAGGTCGCCGTCATTAAATCTCGTTGGTCAGATTTTACTATTGTAGTAACGGGCGATTCGCTACTGATTGGTGACCTGGGTCCAAAGCACTTTCTCTCG
Organism: Asparagus kiusianus; assembly: GCA_022839385.1. Classification (NCBI taxonomy): domain Eukaryota; kingdom Viridiplantae; phylum Streptophyta; class Magnoliopsida; order Asparagales; family Asparagaceae; genus Asparagus; species Asparagus kiusianus. The sequence goes on along the minus strand of BQKN01066292.1, from coordinate 2,312,341 downwards.
GGTCTCTTCCATGAGGTTGAGGCTGATTCGGAGTCCTATTGAGTTTGTGTCTTCATTGAAGTGATGTAGTCGAATGGTCGGCATGCCTACTTTGACGGGCGTGACTGCCTCGGCGCCATAACCTAGCTTGAATGACATCTCCTCGGTCGAGTTCTTGTGGATCATGCGGTACGACTAGAGGATACTAGGCAACTCTTTAATATCTTTGAAAGCTGAAGGCTCTAGAATGGAGGCTATACCAATGAAGAAGGGAGGCATTCTTTCACTATTCTCATGATTTGGCAATCAAGAAGCCGGAGTAGTCTCTAAAAAGACAATGAGGAGCCGAAGTTGTTCTTCCTAAAAAGAGAACCAGGAGCTGATCTTCCCTAGAGGAAGCTTTGAAGGTGATGGGAGCTCCTCCATCCTATAGATGGCTAACTAATAAATACTCCCAAAATGGTTGCTAAGGCTGTAGAAGAATATGAATATGTCGACTCCTCTCAGCCAAAACCAAACTCTCCTTAGCTTGAGTGATACGACTTCGATGCTATTCAGGGTAAATTGATCAGCCTCATATTCAAGGCCTAGCATGTTTTCTTGAAGAAGAAAACAAAGAGGCCCTACGGTGAGCGCGAAACTGTTGATGGTTTATATAATCACACAATCAGTTACATTCAGGATAGGATGAGGTTGTTGAGGATTGATGAGGGGCCACTTTCTTCCCTGATTTTATGTCCAGTTCTTAAATTGGATGGTCAAAAGATCTACACATGTAGAAACACATAAGAGGGCGGGGATTAGTTCCCTAGTGGTTCCTCCGACGGTCAAGTTAGCTAATAAACTTGAGCGGAGAAAATAAGAACTAACTGAGTTCTTGTTGTGCACTATGATTTTATAGAATTAGAGAATTTGGATCAAAATCCAAAATTTGGTCCCTTGTGGGTTAAAATAGTACGTGTATTTATACCTAGGGTATAAGGGTAGATTGGTCACTTCGACCGAGCACAGGAGGGCGGTGGCAAAGTGTTGGCTGGCAGCTGAGTCAGCCTCTGAAAGATCACTTCGGCATTGAATTTGAAGTGACTGGCAGCATGGTAGAGCCTACATGGTCCGATGAATCATGAAGGCTATTGAGACCAGAGGCATGATGCACCTGACATGCATTAAATACGATGTTGACATGTTGTCAGCGAGGACAAGCTTGAGGTAGAAGATATCCTTTGCCTTCAGTGAGAAATAATGCCTTTCGAGTCGGCTTCATAAGGCATCTAGAAAATGGTCAAGTGGACTCATGGCGAGTCGTCTTTGACAAAAGGGAGGTGACAAGTTCCGTCTTTCAAGTCGACATGAAGAAATGTCAAGTCACCGAGTCGGCGGAGTGGTCGTCCCTACTGGTCTTCGGCCGCCAAGTTGATTGGGGCATAGGATGTAGCACACTTGTCTGTTGCTTGGCAATGAGCTTGCACTTTAGCGAATGGGAACACCATAACATTGCTGATGAAGTGCTTTGTATACTATTAAGTATTTTGCATGTATACTTACAGAGTATGTTTTGTATTATGTTAAGTTATAAGTATTTTCATGCTAAATGAGATTTCTTTGCTATGTAAGAATTCAAGTTCGTGTTAAATATAGGTCATTTCAAGTTAAGTTCATGGTAATTATATGTTAGGTGTAAGTCAAACATGTTTAGTCTACAAAATTTCCTACTAACTTTAAATAATTTGCTGCTCACTCTAAATCGTAACATGTTAAGTCTAAGGCATTGAATGCTAAGTCTAAGAAGTTGAGCATTAAGTCTAAAAAGTTGAGTGTTAAGTCTAATGGGAAGATTGTCAAGTCTAGTCCTTTCAATGTTAAGTCTCGTTGTTCAATATAATTGATTATATGTTATGTCTAACATCAGTGCTTCTTCCAAAGTTTTTCACCATTCTGTTGAGTCTATTAATCTCAATCATAAATGCTTTATAATATATACTCTTCCTATATTTTGTGGTATTCAATAATCATCTGTAAAATTTAATAGAATTTCTTCATAATATAAGCTGTTTCTCAATGGGTAGAGCATCCACCTCATCTTTCTTTATAAAAGCATCGTCAATATGCTTTAAAATGATCCGAGATTTATTAGAGATTAATAGAAATTAGGATTAGCCTTAATAGGAAATGACTTACAATTATTATTGAAACAAAATTAGACTTAATAGGATTTAAATTAGGCTTAACATAAATTAAATTAGACTTAACATGAATCAAATTAGATTTAACATTAAATTAGACTTAATAAAAAAAGAATTCGCCTTAACATGAATTAAATTAGACTTTACAGTAATTAAATTAGACTTAATATAAAATTAGACTTAAAACAAGTTAAATTAGACTTAACAGGAATTAGATTAGACTTAATAGGAATTAAATTAGACTTAACATGAACCAAATTGGACTTAACATGAAATTAAACTTAAAACAAGTTGAATTAGACTTAATATGAATTAAATTAGACTTAACATGAATCAAATTAGACTTAACATAAAATAATTTAGACTTATTAAAAAAGCCTAACACTTACTTCTTTTTGGGATTGGACCATCCCCTGCTGATCTTCTTTTATTACCTCGACCTCGTACTTCATCTCTTTGCATGACCAAAAGGTCCTTCGAGGCTTCTGTCGTGCTTCCATTCCTAGATGATTTACGGTATTCACCATTGCTAGAAGAGGCATGACCATCATCACTCGAGGAAGCCTTGTGATAACCAATTCACTCACGAAGTGTGACCGACGATAAAGATCTGGCTTCATTTTTTATTTTGACCATCTTTCATGGCTGCTAACAACTTGCTCCTGCTGTCCACCACGATGAACGACTTCAAAATCGTGAACCGGTGCTTTCGTTGATGGTATATTCATGACAAAAATCCTAACCTTAAGTTAAAATTCAAGATGGGAAAAATAGAATTTAGGAATTTTCGGTGGTTCGTGAATAGTAGAAGAGAGAGGGGGGGGGGGGAGAGAGTACTTGAGTGGGGGATGGGTGTGGTTACCAAGTTCGATCACTTCAGATGGTGGGTTTGTAATTTTAAGTGGGTTTTTTCTCTTTCTGCTCACATGGCAGTCATTTTGGGGCCTTAACACAAATACATCATGTATTTAGGGTAGAAACACAATGGCCAAAATACTAAGAGCCGGGTCACATGGGCTTCTTATTATTGGGTCCTTGACACAATTTTCCCATTTAATATTAAAAGTATGGACTTTGACACTTAATCTGAAAATTTAATGCCCAAAGACCTAACTTTGTTCCTCACTTTTTCCAAACAATAAAATATGAGAAAATTGTATCTCTTTTAGTTTTCCCATGTTAATATTTTTAACAAAATTTTGTCAATTGTTTTTTGGCACTTTAGGGTAACAAATTGTCAAAATTATTAGGATATCAAAGTTAAAAAGGATATTTTATTTGTTGTATTATGCAAATAATGAAGTATATTATGTTGCTTCAATGTGAAGTTTAGGGCATGTTTGGCTGAATCTATTGAAAATTTTAAAAAGTTATAAAATTGTGTGGCTCACGTTTAACTTTCTCAACTTTTTTTTATTTGGTTGCTTCTTATTGTCGCATGATGGGGCATAAATGTATACCTCTAAAGTTACAAGTGCACAACCATCAAGTTATAGTATAAAAAGTTATTAATCTTACGAGTAAGGTGTTTGTAGGAGAAAATCAAGATCGGTTCTTATGTTGATAATTAGGAGTGATGAATGTGATTGTGGAGAGATAGAGAGAGTAAGAGTGATTGTATATAAATAAAAACAAAATGAGATTGTGAGTAGAGAGATAAAGAGTGGATGTGATAAAGTGTAAATGTAAACAAAACTAACAAAATGGAAAAATGAAAGATGAATGAAATAAAATCAAGAAACAAATGAGAGGAAAATCAAGAATAAAGAGGAAAATAAAGAAAGTAAAAGATAAAGGATTCAATTAGAGATATGAGGAATCTAGAATTGAATCAACTAGCTAGTTTCATACAATTTTTATTGTTCCCACAAGTATTAGTTCTACATCTTTAAAAAAAGGCAATTCCCTAGAGGGTTCCAGCCTTAAGGCGAATCAAAGAAAGGAAAAATAAACAAAAATAAAAACTAATCCCAAGAGGTTCTAGCCTCAAGGTGAATAGTGAAAATTAAAATAAAATCTAGACTACAAAATAAATTATAAGAAATAAATACAAGAATTTAAAGCAAGAAAGTAAAGGCATAAAATTAAATCTACTCTACAAGCATGAAAATAAATCTAAGGCAAGAGGGTTCTAGCTTCTTGTCTATTTAAACAAGAAAAGAAAGCAAAAGATAAATTTAATTACAAAGAGAAAATTTACATCCTAAGAGGGTTCTATGCTCAAGGTGATAACAAACCTTCATCTTGATCTTCGTCTTCATCCTACATTCATCTTCATAATCAAACAAAGAGGAGAAACAAAAAAAATATGAAGAAGTGAAAATATTTTTTTATTAATTACAATAAAAAATTACAATTTGGAAGGTCTTTTTAATTAAGAGTAACCCTCCTCTCTAAAAGTAGTATTTACAAAATATTTCACACCCTAACCCCTCACTCTCTACCCCTATTTATAGCCTACAACAATGAATGAGAGTCGTTGTATTAAACTTGATTCTCAAGTTAATCAATTTTAGCCTTTAAATCGTAACTGCACATTTGATCAATACAGCTATAGAACCGGTATCGATACTAGTATTGATACAGGTGTTGGCCTTCTTGTTTTGATGATGATTTAACAAATAATTTACGACTAATATTGATTTTAGTATTTTTTTTGTGTTGTTTAGTATACACAGGAAAATAAGCTATATTGATATTGAAACCTACTGTAATGACCGTAAATTTCTAATACGGGTTTAAATAATTTTCTGGTATTTAAATATTAAATATTATTTTTCTAAAAGAGTATTTGTATTTTTCTTAATTTCTCTAGAATTTTCTATGATTTAAAAATACGGTATTATGTTATTTTAATAGTTTTGCTAATTATAAATTTAATTGTTTTGGTAAAATTTTTAAATAAATAGTTAATAATTCATTATTGTTATTGTTATTATTATTTTGACCATAAGTTTTAATATTTATTTTGAATAAATTTTATGATATTTTTAAATTATTTAAGGGGGTATTTTTCCCTGTGTTTTTTTCCTCTCACCGGTAATTCAATCTGTATCTCTCTCCCCCTAAAACTCCCCCCAATTTACACAAATCCCCACCTCGTGTTTCCCACAACTCTCAACCCACATCCTCCCAACCACCCTATCACGTACTCTCTCTCTCGTTAAAATCTTCCTCAGATCTCACACTCAATCTCTCTCTCTCTGACACTCTCTCTTCTCTTTTATTCTCTCTCACTCTCTTTCTCTCTCCAATCTTTTTTTAAATTCTATAATATCTTTTCCCCCATAAATCAGTACCCATCTTTTCTCTCCATCTCTCTCACCGTACTACATCTCTCCTCCATTTCCCAAAAGATTGAGCCAGCTCCCCTATTTCTCGTTCTCTCTCTTCTTCTTCACGCCCAAACTCCTCCTCACCTCGCCCCCGCACCGTCGAGCTCCCTCCGCAGCTACCCCTACCCGCGCCGCTCGCCTTCAGCCTCAAACCGCAGCCCCTAGCCACCTTCGCGGCCCTCAACCAAGCTGCGTCAGCCTCGACTCCAACCCCTCGCCGCCGTCCAGTAGCACCCACAACCACCTACGTCGTCGCCCTTAGCTAGATTTGCCGATGAACTCCAGCAGCATTCCTCTACTCGCCACCACTCGTCTCAGTCGTCGTAGTCGCCATCGACCTCCAGACCCGATCCCCCATCACCTCTCCAGCCCCGCAACCGCCGCTCCTCCGCTGCCTGCACCACCCGCTCCACCAACTTTCCCCCTCCATCTCGAGCTCGGCCACCTCCTCCCCATTCGTCGAGCCTCCACCACAGCCACCCACTGTCTCTGTTCGTCGCTCTCTGCCCCTCGACGATCTGCATCAGCGAGCTGGGCCACCAAGCTCCGTCGAACTCGACGCCGCCACCAACCCCCTCTGCTCCGCCAGTGCCATCACCCGGAGCTCTGCCGCTACTCACCAGCGCCTCCATCGTACGCCACGTGTTCGCGAAATGCCAACGCAGAGCCAGTTGCAGAATCGCACACCAACATCCCCCGTCGAACCCCGTTGAGCCCTCAATGATGACAACCACGTTGTTCAGATCCGCTACTCCCTTTCAGACCATCGTACGGCATCCACAGCAGCATCGCTGCCTCGTCATCAGGCCCCTACCCTCGTAGGCAAGATCCCGTTGCTCAGTTTGTCATTCTTTACATTTTAGATTGTTGTGAATTATCTGCATATTCTGAATTATGAAATAATTATCTGCATGGGTTGTTTGGTGAAATAATATTAGATAAATCATGATAATCCGATAAATAACATTTTCAGAATGATTATAATCTTAAAAGAAGTTATTTCGGTACCAGAATTATTTTGAGATGATTATGCTAATTTAAAAAGAATTTATTTTGAGAACGGAATCATTTTAGATAATTATAATAATTAAAAAGAGACTATCTTGGAAGAAGAATATTTTTAGAATAATTATAAATAAATTAAAGGAATTTATTTTGAAAAGGAAATTATTTTAGATTAATTTTAATTAGAAAAGAAATTATTTTGTAAGAGGAAATATTAAAAAAGAATGTTTTTAGAATTATTTAAAAGAAGTTATTTTGGAAAATGGAATTATTTTTGGATAATTATAACAAGAAATAAAAGATTTATTTCGGATAAGGAAATCATTTTGAAGTAAACAAATTTATTAATTTAAAGGATTATTTTTGAATGTGTGATTCTCATTTTAATTAGGTGATATGCCATGATATCATTGCGCATGATTGGTTGTACTTATTGTTTCCTATTGTGCTTGAGAACCCCTAGCAGTTCATGACTTAGTGACCTCGTGCGTCATGAACAGACTTAGTGACATGTGTGAGTGTGTTGACTGAGTTTAGGTGGTGAACCCGAGTTAATAGAAATTATGATTGTTGATTTAGACAAACAAGAAGAGTTGGGATGGGGAAGTCCATGTTCATATGATCGGATATAACTGTTGATGTATCTTCCAGGCTCACCCCATGATCCAGTGTAGCTTGGGGTTAGTTTGTTGGGTCAAAGTGAAGCCAGTGTAGTCACTTTGGTCCGTGAATTTGATATTCACCCGGGTTTTGCTTGAGTTCGAACCAGGCTGAAAATGGATTGCGTGTAGCCCTCTGACCGATCCAGTGTAGCGGCGTATTAGGTACACGTAGAGGATTTGTGAACAATCAGTTATCCGATGATATGAGTGTTGACTCTATGTGAGATGTGGACCAGTGAGTTGAGATAGGATGGCTAGTTACATGACATCGATTCTTGGCTAAGTATGATTCTTGTGAGATGTAGGCCAGTTGTGTTTCTTTTCGTACATAGATCGGGGTTAATATTTAATTATCTACAATTTGAGACATATGGTATATACATGAGGGTTTCCTTGTTTAGATTATTTCTCTCGATGTACTACGTCTCATGTTGTAGATTTTTAGGTATTAATTTCATCTATTGTATGCCCTTGTTACTTGGATGATTAGACTGATCGCTAGCTACATGATCTCGTTACCTGATCGATTCTGAATGCTTTATGTTATCATGATTTAGTAGTGTTTTCATGTTAATTTGTGGATTCCAGTTGTATGTTCTTTTGTTATTTCTGTTATCGTATCGTTTTTCTGCATTGGATTTCCGTTCGTTCTATTTTCTTTGTAGGGTCGGGTCTTGCCGTGTGCCATACACGCTGACGTACACCTGTTTTCTCTGGTGTATGTCAGACTTAGAGGAAGAACAGGTTTAGCAGGAGTCAAAAGATTCTCAACAGGAGTGCCTTGTAGACAGAGCAGAAGAAGGAGTCAAAGCCTATTCTTTGATGGTTCCAGTTTACTTTTGTAGTTCTTTCCATTCCTGCTTGATCGATGTATTTTTGTATCTCTCCGATATTCATTTGTTCAGTTTTGTATGAAGGCATGTTAACCCGTATCATTATGTATTGGATGTTATCCCATTTGTGATATGATATTTTTATTCTGAGTTTGTCTATTATATTCTTGCTGATTGTGATCGGGGACCTGTGACTTCGCATTGTATTTATTTCCAGACGCTTAACGTATTAGATTGAGAAGAAAAGAAAAGGAGAAAAAAATAATAGTGTATATTTCTTCTCAATCTAATACGTCGCGGGCTTGTTCACGTTTCGATTCCCGGGTATTTTGGGAAGCGGGGCGTGACAGGTTTTTTTGGTGGCCCATGCAGGTCACGGTCCCGAGTCCTCACTAGTAAGAATATATTGGATAATTTAGATACATATCATATTTCATCCGTGAGACTATTCTTGAGCTCTTATTCCATTTTCTTGATAGATTTCGTTTCGTCCCTATCTTATCACTCTTTGACTTCGGGGATTCCCACTGTTCTTGTTTCGTCGCTTCGTGACTACACGCTCTCTCCCTATAACTTCATCTTTTCTTGTATCAGTCTTTATTATATGTGTTGTTATTTATATGACTATGTTTCTTTGGTTGGCTTATATGTCGTTGATTGTATTGATTTCTGCATTATTTATTATGTTATGTTATGTATCACACACAGTATTATATTGTATGTTTTAAAAAAATATATCATTACTTATACATTTTTAATTGTTCAAATCATGTTCATTAAGTATTTTACGTTATTTTAGATTTCACATATATATATATTAAATAACATATCTGATATTTAGACTATTTTCTTATATTTAAAATACACTTTGGCATATCTATATGGTGCGTGTGTGCACTTTTTCTGTCATGTCATTTTTCATTTACTTATGTTCTAGATTAATATATTTTGTTCGTATTTTTAATAAGTTCGTGACTTTAATATGCTACATATGTAGTATATTCCTATCCTTTACAATTTTAGTATATAGTTTTTATCAGGTAGTTTTGTCTTATTAGATTGTTTTAGTATGTTCACTTTGGTTTCGTTATTCTAAGAGCAAATTATTTCTATTTTGATATTCAAAAAAAAAATATTTATGTTGTTAGGTTTGGAGTTTGAGTTACTAATTATATAGTTTTTGTTACATTATCTCGTATCATTATTCTTTTATAGCTAATATAAAAGATAATTCTAAATAGCGTTTGTGAGTACGTATCATAATTACTCATGGGTTGTTTATAGTACGTATGTGTATTTGTTATTGTTGCTATATTTTCTATATGTAATATTTTATCATATCAACAATATTCATTGTATACACAGATTATTTTTAGTGTTATTTTATAGTGTTTTAGATTTTATGTCCTTATGTGTCCTTGTTATTGTTATTTTCTATTAATTAATTATGTTTACTTGTGTTGTGTTTTACTTTTACTATTCTCTTTTAATTATAGTGTATTCACATAGATTATTATATTTATAATATATATTTTTATTGATTTATAGTCATTCATCAATTTTAGTATCGACCTTGTCTAATCGTGTTCTGTTTCATGTATTATCAGTGTTTATGTTCACATGTCCATCAATCATTCATGGTACATTCATCTAAAATATATCAGTGTCTTTAATTTTACGAATTTATGCTCTTCTTATGTTTTCATTTGTTTATATATCCATTTTATCTTCAATAGTCCATATTTTATGTATTTTACATATTTAATTATGTATATTTATGCTGGTTGTATTTATGTGATTTTAACTACTATACAATATATTGCGATATCTGAATTGGTTTTATACAGTAATAATAATTATTATTGTTATAGTTTGTTTACATTTATTATTTTACTTTATAAATATTACTAATATTTCTGATTTATCATATTGGTTGTCGAACGTATATAATTATGTTCTTTTATTATGTTTAATATAATATGTTTATTTTGAATCGCTTGTTTGTCCTTATGTCTATTTTATCATATAATACTTTTGTAACTATTTCCATCATAGTTTATCTTGTTTGCATGGTTAATACTATGAGTATTCAGACTTTTATGTTCTTATTATTATGTATGTGTTTTCATTTTAACGCTTATTATACACAATGATTATATTTGATATATTAAATATACATGTTTAATATTGATTTAGTATTGTGTCTTGTATGATAATTATTCACCGTCACATGCTCTCAAAAATTATTGCTTATAAGTACAACTATTTTATTGAATTTATCATCATGTTATATCCTTACTATTTGTTATTTTTGATTATTATATCTATTCTTCTTTACGTGTGTTTATGTTTGGACTACCTTTGACAAGAGTTGCTATAATACTATCTTTGAATTTTTTCGATACTTGTGCATTATATGTCTTATTTGGTTAAATACGATTTGCTGATTACATTCATGTGTTTTGTTTGTAACTATACTTTTGTATATCTCGAATGTTTATTCTACTAACTGATTGTATGATATTCCTATTGAAATTTAATATTTTATTATTATTTTCATGTATCTTATGTTGTATATTATGTTTATCTAAACTATATATATACGTTTGATTCTTTACTATTTTGATTTGCTTATATAATCTTCAAATGTTTCTTTTGTTTTTGCTTGTATATGATTCATCTGTTATTTGTATTGTATATTTATGTTTTTGTCTTTTATCATGTTTATCATCTGCTTACGGATGATTGAATTATATTTGTTGAGATTTTTGTCTTTTATCTTCGTTATTATTTATATTGTTGAGTTGATACACTTTATCATATATTCTAGTGATTAACAAGTGTCTGAATTATGTATTTATATTTCATGTCATATTTTTCATACTATATATTTGTTATATTTTACCAGTTATGTGTTATTAATTATATTTTAACACTAGGGTGTGTCGTCTTACGATACTATATTAATGATATCATGTTGATCTTATATTTTTCTTTAATTATATATTGTTGTTGACTTTTACTATTATGCTATGTTTGACTAATACTTATATTTTTGCATGTGCCTAGATGTTGTGTTATATTATAATTTGATACGTATTAACTATTTATTTACAATATACATGCTTCTTTATGTCTGTGCAATCTCTTTCAATTATGTGTTCACTCTCTTTATATTATACTTATCTCATTCTTATTATTTATACTACATATCGGACTTTATTATGACCTTGATTTGCTTTATAAATTTGCATTGACTATTCACTTTGATTCTTTCGAATTATTCTCTATTGTGTCTTGTATAACTTATAATATACAAATTCATTTTCTCATTCAACATTTGCTCACATATTTGTCATAACGTGCTATGACCTTATTTTCATATTTCTATCCTTGGGTTCTTTGTGCATCACTCGCATTTTGAATTCCGAGGACGGAATTTATTTTAAGGGGGTAGGATATAATGACCGTAAATTTCTAATACGGGTTTAAATAATTTTCTGGTATTTAAATATTAAATATTATTTTTCTAAAAGAGTATTTGTATTTTTCTCAATTTCTCTAGAATTATCTACGATTTAAAAATACGGTATTATGTTATTTTAATAGTTTTGCTAATTATAAATTTAATTGTTTTGGTAAATTTTTTAAATAAATAGTTAATTATTCATTATTGTTATTGTTATTATTATTTTGACCATAAATTTTAATATTTATTTTGAATAAATTTTATGATATTTTTAAATTATTTAAGGGGGTATTTTTCCCTATGTTTTTTCCTCTCACAGGTATTTCACTCTGTATCTCTCTCCCCTTAAAACTCTCCCCAATTCACGCAAATCCACACATCGTGTTTCCCCAAACTCTCAACCCACATCCTCCCAACCACCCTATCACGTACTCTCTCTCTCTCTCTCTCGTTAAAATCTTCCTCAGATCTCACACTCAATCTCTCTCTCTGACACACTCTCTCTCTTCTCTATTATTCTCTCTCACTCTCTTTCTCTCTCCAATCTTTTTTTAAATTCCATAATATCTTTTCCCCCATAAATCAGTACCCATCTTTTCTCTCCATCTCTCTCACCGTACCCCATCTCTCCTCCATTTCCCAAAAGATTGAGCCAGCTCCCCCATTTCTCGTTCTCTCTCTTCTTCTTCACGCCCAAACTCCTCCTCACCTCACCCCCGCGCCGTCGAGCTCCCTCCGCAGCCACCCCTACCCGCGCCGCTCGCCTTCAACCTCAAACCGCAGCCCCCAGCCACCTTCGCGGCCCTCAACCGAGCTGCGTCAGCCTCGCCTCCAACCCCTCGCCGCCGTCCAGCAGCACCCACAACCACCTACGCCATCGCCCTTAGCCAGATTTGCCGACGAACTCTAGCAGCATTCCTCCACTCGCCGCCGCTCGTCTCAGTCGTCGTAGTCGCCGTCGACCTCCAGACCCGCTCCCCCATCACCTCTCCAGCCCCACAACCGCCGCTCCTTCGCTGCCTGCACCACCCGCTCCACCAACCATCCCCCTCCATCTCGAGCTCGGCCACCTCCTCCCCATTCGTCGAGCCTCCACTACAGCCACCCACTGTCTCTGTTCGTCGCTCTCTGCCCCTCAACGATCTGCATCAGTGATCTATGCCACCAAGCTCCGTCGAACTCGACGCCGCCGCCAACCCCCTCTGCTCCGCCAGTGCCATCACCCGGAGCTCTGCCGCTACTCACCAGCGCCTCCATCGTACGCCACGTGTTCGCGAAATGCCAACGCAGAGCCAGTTGCAGAATCGCACACCAACATCCCCCGTCGAACCCCGTTGAGCCCTCAGTGATGACAACCACGTCGTTCAGATCCGCTACTCCCTTTCAGACCATCGTACCACTAGTAGAAAATTAATTATTCTAGACGGAATATCCTAGACGGAAAATTTTCCGTCTAGGATATTACATTCTAGACCGAAAAATTCCGTCTAGGATATTCCGTCTAGAATATAATATTCTAGACGGAAATTTCCGTCTAGAATAGTATTCTAGACGAAACTATTTTTTTATTTATTTTTTTATAATGAACCGAGAATCCTAGACGGAAATTTCCGTCTAGAATACATCCTAGACGGAAATTTCCGTCTAGGATGATCAGCTCATTTTTGTTAAAAAAATTCACGGTACCCTCCTTAATTTCTCCCGCCTAAAATTCCTACCTCAACCCCCAATTTTCCCTCGTCAACCCTAAATTATGCCCCATCTTAAAAATCACAGAGATCCCCAAATTTTCTCTTCCCCTATTCTTCTCCCATTCTTCTCCTCTGTGCAAAGGCGATAACTCCCGTCCCGTCGTCGCCTCCCCCC
>BQKN01066292.1:2205261-2243577 GCA_022839385.1 Asparagus kiusianus | reverse complement strand
TCACTGTTTTGAGTGTGAATTGATTTATGTAGATTTCACTATGTATCCTGGCTGTATTTTCTCTATTTTACAGTCCTCGTGTTGGACTATAATCCATTGAAGTCCTCGTGTTGGACTATAATCCACTTCAGTCCTCGTGTTGGACATCTGCCACTTGTTCCCGTGAGTTTGGAAACTACAGTATATGATTCCCACATCAGACATAGTTCCCTGCGCATAACTTCCTCACGGAAGCCCATGACATGATACTTATGTGGATTTTGATATGACACTCATGTAAACTATAACATGATATTCATGTAGGCTATGACATAGCACTGCACTTACGTTCTGTGATTGGTTGTAGTTTCTTTTATTTTGTTCCTGTACTAGAACCTCGGGTTTTGTGGTTAGGGGTTTACAATTCGAGATACAAGGTATATACATGAGGGTTTCCTTGTTTGGATTATTTCGCTCGACGTACCTATTCTCGTGCTGTAAATTTCTAAATACTAAAACCCTCTTTAGAAAAATCAATGATTTTATATCTATTAAATGTTAACTGTATTTTCATATACAACGAACCCTATTCCCTTAGGGTTGGTTGTGATGTTACTCGCTAGCGCTTTGACGCTCGTTGTCCCTCCCCCTTTCAGGTAACGAGCCAGGAGCCCGGAGATTCGCAGGTTGATGGCGACACACCTTAGTGTTCAGCTGTTTAGTTATACTTATGTTTGTAGACGGTAAAAATTACCGTGGCGGACTAGCAAACAAATTCGCCCACAAGTCAAGACCATCCACTGAGACGAGGAGTAGGGCGTAGCCACGAAACGGATTCGACAGCACACCTGGGCCCTCACGCGCCAAGTCATATGGACCCACTAGCAGGGTGGATCCGCCCTCATAAGCCAGATCCGCTCGTGGATGTTTAAATCCACCCCCATGAGCTAAGTCCGCTCGCAGAGGTGCGAATTCGCCTTCATCCGCTCACAGGGGCTCAAATCCGCCCCCATATACCAAACCCACCCACAGAGGGCCACGTCTGCCTACGAGAGTCGAAAGCCGGGTTTCTAAGGACGAACCTTCCCCATCTCCCGCGATGCGTGGGGAGGGAGCACAGCGCTCCAGATTCGTCAGATGGCCGCCCGCAATTCAAGCGAACAAGACAATCGTCGGACCGGCCTGCACCCTCATAAATGCGGGTCACCTCACCCATCAGAATGGAAAACCGCAGCCGTCGGCACACAGCAAGCTATCCGGCACCCACTCAGACATGGACGTCCATTCTCAAATCTCTGCCAAGACACAGGGAGAGGAGAGAAGGCGCAGGACCCCAGGACCGTCAAATGGCCTCTCGGTGGCTCACAGCGCAGGTGAGCAGACAGCTGCCAAATCAGCCTGCACCCTCATAAATGCTGCTTACCTCACTCATCCAAACGGAGAGCAAGAGCTGTCGGCGCTCGCTGAGCTGGTCAGATCCACTCAAGCATCTGGCAACCGCCGTCACGGGTACGAGGAGGGGCTTTCCCACTCCTACGCGACGTGACGCAACATGTGGCTCCTTGAATGACCGCTGGCAGCACAGAGAAACAGCAGAATGTCTCTGAACAATGTATGGTCATATCCCATAATTCCAGGGACAGCCGAACTATCTCTCTCCTATTAAAAGGCTTCTTACAGCAACTTGGAAAAGGGATCGATCGATTGATCAATCAAGAGAGGAAGAAGCTTTCTGCATACCCTTGCATTACAGCGCCATCTCCTAGCTCCGAGCCCTGATCGCCGGCGAGCCAGAAGAGACGAACTCCTTCACCTTGAGCTTCTACTGAGTACTGAAGCTCTCCAACAACCTCGATCGAATCGCCCAAGGGAGGCAAACTCGGCACAAGCACCAAGCGAAGCATCCTGTAGCTACCTTAAAGTCCCCATGATTAAACAAAGAGGGCCTTCCCTCTGCTTCTGTTGTAATTCAGATTGATTTAGTTTGTAATAAGCTTTCTTATAAATACAAACAAAATCCCACATTTTTGGGAAAATCAGATATTTACACCTACAGAAGATGGTGACCACAGTGGGAGAAGCTGTTTCTTCAAACAAAATGGTGGTAGCTCAGTTCGATGAGGTTGCTGTTGGGACGACGGTGGAGTCCCTAGAGATCGAGTTTGACCAGGCCAAGTACGAAGAGTACTTGTCTTCCTCCTCTTCCGGTGGCGAAGCGTCCCGCAAGCGCCACAGAGTCATGCACAGGAGCCGACCTCAGACGGTCAAAGCTCCCGCGCCAGAAGGCTCTACCCGAGTCTCAACGGGGAAACCCGCCCTAAAGTCTCTCGAGGCCAAGTCCCAGACCGAGAGCATGGGGGGAGGGTCTACTAAGTGGGTCGCCAGACGACCCTTGGTAACACCCGCCCCAAAAGAGACATCGGTTCACTCCGGCACAAACCACACTGCCACAACCCACGCAGATGCTCTCCACGCTGGAAGAGCTAGCCAACAGTGACGGCAGATGTTTGACGGACAAGGAACCCACCCCTCCGCTTCACACAACGGCCTGAATTACCATACAGGCCCAAGAAGCGAGAAACGAGAAGGCGACTCGCCCAAGATCGGGGGGGCCTCCCAATCAGGAGCGCCAACCAAGAAGGATGAGGCCACCCGCTCAGGTGGACTTCGCTTTTCAGGTCACAGCCCTGACGCGAATAAACCACCCCAAGCGAGTGGGCCTGTCAGAATAGGCGAATCCTCGAAGGCTGGCGAGCCTCGCCATAATCTTTTGGCGGATAAACGCAAAGACAAGGAAGTAAATGACACTTCGCGAGCCCACTCGCTCAAACGAAGGGTCGAAACTCATCTACGCGCTGGAGTTCGCTCAAAAACTCGCCCGTCAAGGCGAGATTGCCTAACTCCGACACCACGTCATTCCACCCAGCGTGCGCCAGAGAGTACATCCAAAGATCTCTCATGTACTCACCCAAACGATCCTTCTGATACTGGGGGTTGTCACCAACCACCCACAGGAGATCTCCGAGAATATCTGACTCGCAAGCGCACTATGCATGAGGCGAGCCCTCAGTGCCACTGCGAAAGGCTCATCCACACGGTACTCGCCGACTGCCAATGCTTAGGAACGGCGAAGCCTTCAGTGTTTGAGAGACTTTCTCAACAAACTTCATGATAGAGGACCTCCCGTCGAAAGCGTCGTCACCAAAAAAGACGCACTGCCGACGACCTAGAACTCCCGTCCGCCACGATCAACATGACGGATAAGGGTAAGGGGGTACTCTCCGATTCCCCAGATTCGGATTCTGTTCTAAGACCTAACCGCCAGCGCGCCCAGCGCGGACAAGGCGGCATATATCAGCGAACCCGTAGTCGCAGGGGGGTAAGCATCGGGTTTGACTACTCTACCCTAGTCCCTCCCTCATACGGCAAAGACGAAGTTCATTCGGCGGCGGCCACGTCCCAGACCTCACACTCGAGTCAAAGTGCGTCGGCGGGGGTACACATGACCGAGCTCACTCACGAGCAGACAATGGCTCAAAAGCTGGAAGAACAGCAGGCGACCATCGACTCTCTACGAGAGATGATGGAGCAACTTCTGAATAAGAAGAAGAAGAAGAAGAAAAGAGCCCAACGACCCTTACCCCGGCGAACTGGGGATAGGGAGTGGGTACCTCCCCACCATCCGGTGACGAAAACGGAAGACAACAGTAATCCGCAATCTGATTACTCTTCCAAGACGTCGCTAGGGACGTCACACACCGGGGATGGCACCCGTGACAAGAGATTCGATGAGTTCCAGGACCAGCTTAACGCGCTGAAGCTTCAGCAAAACATGAACAAGCTGGGGGTGGTTTGTCCCTACCCCATTGACTGGGATACAGTCCCGTACCCGGTGAAGTTCAAGCCGATCAGCTTGGTGCAATTCGATGGCAAGGGCTCATCTTCCCAGCACATTTACTACTTCATGGCCCAGACTAGGTTCCTTACGGGGAATGACGCCATTCTTACGCGACTATTCATAGATACCCTCAAAAGGGTGGCCTTTGAATGGTTCCGCAAGCTGGAGCCCGGCTCTATCAAATCATGGGCCGACGTCGAGAGACTCTTTTTGGCCCGCTTCTTCGACGACGATACGGAAGTATCGATGGCCACCCTCCTGGCCGAAAAACAACGAAAGTCGGAATCAGTCAACGATTTCGTAAAAAGATTTCGGAACCGATCAGTCCACTGCCGGGACCAAGTCTCCGAGTCGACATTGATCGAGATGTGTCATAACAACCTATCAATCCACATCCTATCCAAAATAGGCACGGTGGAAATCCGGACGTGGAAAGAGCTGGTGCGTCAGGGTGAACAGGTAGAGAACATGATCAAGAGGCTAGAGGCCGAAGAGCCACAGCCTAAGAAGGGAGCTGCGGAGCCGACTACGCCAAAGAACCCCCCTCGAATGAGAGGAAAGGAGATCATGGCCATCGATTCCGCCCTAACGCCAAAATCTGCCCCAAGGCCTAAGTCCCGGCAGTTCGAGCCACGCCCGCCGCGACAGTACGACTTCAAGAGTGGTCGAATCAAACTGCCAGAGGCCACGAAACCGGAGGAGGCGGACAAAACTGGTGACCTAACCTACTATGCTTATCACAGGTTCCTTGGTCACTACACGACCAAATGCTACGTCCTCAAGGACAAACTCCAGGCCCTCTACGATGCAGGGGTCTTGAAGAAGGAGAAGGTCCAAAAGCAGGTGACCACGAACATGATCACCTTGAGCTTTGGGACAAATCTCCCAGAGGTCCGAGCTCCGGCCGGGGTAGTTCCTATCCCCAAGGTGGTTTTGAAGATCACCAACGACGATCCTCACAACCAGCGGGAGAAGGGCTTGGTCCCGCAGACCCTACCATTGGGACAGATAATGTGGGTCCACCCAGACCTCCTCAATGACGAACATTGGACTGCAAAGCCTTCGAAAGAGGCCAAGAGAAAACATTGCAACGTTGTCTCTGCCATTCCGGATAGAGACGGCGAAGTAATAGCCGCCCTTACTGAGTTCGAGGAGGATACCAACGTCTTCGCCACGAGGGCAGGAAAGGAATTCGCCAAAGAATATCCCACGAGGACAGAGAACCCGGCAGGACCCCCCAAGAGGCCAGCCGCTATGACTCCTCCCAATCCAGATGCACCCGCCTCGAGCCGCCAACCTTTCCGATTCAATGTGCTCGCACAGCTGAAAAGCATCCCAGCGCGAATCACCATGTACGACCTCCTCCGGTTGTCCAGGTCTACCCGCGAAGCCCTGCAAGAGGCTTTGGCCGACTCAGAGGCGTTTGTCACCCATTTCTCGAAAGAGGCAGAAGTGGAACGAGAATGCACGACCTGCTGCCAAGTCTGCGAGAGACGAGTCTCGTGCATCACTTTCACCCCTGAAGACATGCTCATCAAGAGCACGTCTCATGATCGACCTCTGTACTTCACGGGATACGTCAGCTCGGCGAGGGTGGATCGGATCCAAGTCGACCCGGGTTCCGCGTTGAGCATCGTGCCCCTGAAGTTAATCAAGCACCTGGGGATACCGCCGAAGCGTTTATCCTCGACCACCACGACCATTTTCGGCTTTAACGCTACGGGGACGCGGCCGCTGGGTAAAATCCGTCTGAAATGTCGCATAGGCGACATGAAGACGGAGGTGACCTGCTATGTCATCGATGCCGAGCCTTCCTACAACGTGCTCTTAGGATGCCCGTGGATCCATGGCAATCGAATAGTCCCGTCCACCCTTCACCAGTGCTTGAAGTACGTCGACGATTATGAACGTGTGAAGACTGTAGTAGCCGACAGACAACCTTTCAAAGGCGTTGAGAATTACTTCACAGACTCTCTGCTGTATCAGGACCCCGTCGAGCCACCAGTTGAGGAGCCAGAAAGCGGCAACGAGGCGGATAGCGAACCTGAGTACGGCGATAACCTAATACTAAACGACTTCGAGTCAATTGTAATCGGTTATGAGAGTCACCATGTAACCAACGCCGTTCAGGCGGGGAAGATTATCATGAATGAAAAGTCCGACTTTGCTTATGTGTCGTCTTGTTCTACGTCTGAGGGCGATGAACCCAACGACTCGTGGACAAAACTCCGCAGCGATCCCTCCCTGCACATGCCGGTATGCTCGTCGTACGTCGCGAGGGGGCGGCCGATTGACTCGTCGCGAGCCGTGTTTGTTGTGCCAGCCCGAGATAAATATCGAAAAGACATTATTTTCGGCCGGATCGACCAGCCCTTGCGCACGCTCTGGGATGAGTCTGAAGACGAAGACCCAGCGCCCCAGTTTTCACAGTACAGTCGAATTGTGAAACGTATGATGAGCGATATGGGGTACGACCTCACTCATTTGGAGGGCCTCAATTACGGCTGAGGACGCAAGACGGTCATCCAACCCGCTTACGTACCTAAGGGGAAACCCTCAAATTACTTCAACAGGACTAGGAGAGGCTTAGGCTACTCCTCCTCCTCGTCGGATTTGTGTTTCTACGTCAACGAAGATTCCGACTATGCATGTTCAGGGGATCAATCGTCAGTAACCTCGGCATGGGACTCGGATGTCAGCGTGAGGGATCTGTTCGAGGGCCTCACAGTCAACATGGCCACGATAGATCCCGTTGAGCTTGCGGAGGATGGACAACTTCCACTTTATGACGAGACATGGGATCGCCATGTTAACGCCCAGTGGAGCAGTCGCTTCGAGCAGCGGGAACCACCGACTGAAGACGAAATCCTCCAGGTGAACATGGGCACTGAGGCGAATCCCAAGCCCATATTCATCAGCGGCAGTCTGCCACCCCAAGAAAAAGAAGACCTCATCGCCCTCATACGGGAATACATTGACGTCTTCGTGTGGAATTACGAGGATATGCCTGGCTTGGATCCGCGGGTCGCTACGCATCACCTCAACATCAGCTCAGACGCCAAACCAGTCAAACAACAGCAGAGGTGCTTTCGCCCTCAAATTATGGAGGCAATTGAGGCTGAAGTGAGGAAGCTCATTGAATCCGGCTTCATCAGAGAGGAACAACACCCTGACTGGGTGGCAAACATTGTTCCGATCTTGAAGAAAAATGGTAAAATCCGCATCTGCATTGACTTCAGGGACCTCAACGCCGTGTGCCCAAAGGACGAATTTCCTTTACCCATCACGGATGTCATCATCGACAACACGTATGGATTCGAGAGGATGTCCTTCATGGACGGTTTCTCAGGGTACAATCAGATCAAAATGCACCCCGAAGATGAGAAACACACTTCGTTCCGCACTCCCATGGGGGTGTACTGCTACACGGTCATGCCCTTTGGACTCAAGAATGCTGGTGCAACCTATCAACGTGCCATGAGCACGATCTTTCGAGAGCACCTGCGAAAGACGGTGGAATGCTATGTAGACGACCTGGTCGTGAAGAGTCGCTACAAAGACGACCACCTCCAAGACTTGAGGACGATGTTCGAACTCATGAGGACTCATCAGCTCAAGATGAACCCCACGAAGTCATTTCTAGGGATGTCTAGTGGTAAATTCATGGGCTTCGTCGTCACGACGAAAGGGATCCGGATCGATCCAGACAAGGTGCGAGCCATTCAAGAGCTTCAGCCGCCCCGAAATCTTAAAGAATTAAGAGGTCTTCAAGGACGATTGTCTTACATCCGAAGGTTCATTTCAAACCTTTCGGGCAAGTGCCAGCCGTTCTCCAAGCTTATGAAGAAAGGCACTTCCTTCGTATGGGACGAGTCTTGCTAAAAGGCCTTCGAGGACATCAAGGTTTACCTTTCGAATCCACCAGTCCTCGCTGCGCCAATCTCAGGGAGACCATTCCTCATCTATATCCGGGCCATGGAGCATTCTCTAGGTGCTCTCTTGGCACAAAATGATGACGCGGGCCATGAGCAGGGCATCTACTACTTGAGTAGGACCCTACAAGGGGCTGAACAACGGTACCCGATGGTCGAAAAAGAATGTTTGGCACTGGTTTTCGCCGTCCAAAAGATACGACATTACCTGGTCGGCCAGACAATCCATGTCATCTCCCGGATAAACCCTATTCGGGTCTTCATGACACAACCCGCCGCATTGAACTGGCGTCTGGCTAGGTGGGCTCTTCTCCTCTCTCAGTATGATATCCACTTCATGCTCCAAAAGTCCGTCAAAGGACAGGCCATCTGCGATCTCATGGCTAGTCATCCACTGGAGTCAAAGACCGACCTGTTCGAGGATTTGCCAGATGAACCGCCCGAAGCCAATGTAACTTCGTTACCAGAGTTGTGGCAGATGTTCTTCGACGACGCGTCTCGCGCAGCCCCGGATGGCTCTATTATTGCAGGAGTGGGGGTAGTCCTCACTTCTCTGCATAACCACGTGCTATCCCGAGCCTTCTCTCTGACAGAGCCGTGCACCAACAACGTGGCCGAGTACAATGCGTTACTCATCGGACTCGAGCTAGCGAAAGAGCTAGGGATAAAGCATCTCGAGGCTTACGACGATTC
Source organism: Asparagus kiusianus (assembly GCA_022839385.1). Taxonomy (NCBI): domain Eukaryota; kingdom Viridiplantae; phylum Streptophyta; class Magnoliopsida; order Asparagales; family Asparagaceae; genus Asparagus; species Asparagus kiusianus. The sequence continues at coordinate 2,235,075 of BQKN01066292.1, read as the reverse complement.
CCAACTTATCGTCAAACAGATGACCGGCGAATACGAAGTCAGGAACGATGACTTAGTCCCACTCCACAAGGCGGCTGTCCGACTAGTGGAATCATTCGAGAACTTTCGCATTGAGCACGTGCTACGTTCCAAGAACACACATGCGGATGCCCTCGCTTCCCTGGCGGCCAACTTGGCTCAACCATTCGGGACAACCCAATGGGTCACAGTGGCAAGCAGAAAGCTCTTTCGACTGAAAGACGCCCCAGAAGCGAACGCCACCCATCAAGTTTCAGATCAGCCCGGTGCTGAGGATTGGCGCCTCCCGATCATCGATTACGTCCTATACGGCGTATAGCCCGAAGACGCAAAGGAGCGAGAGTCTATTCGGAGACGTGCCGCGAGATTCTACTATGATTCGAACACCAAGACGTTGTATCGAAGATCTTACGATGGCTTGTTGCTCCGATACCTTTCAAAAGCGGAGGCACAAGAGGCTCTGCGCGAGGCCCACAACGGCGTTTGTGGAGCTCACTAACCCGGACCCAAACTTTGGGATCGCCTGCGAAGGATAGGCTATTTCTGGCCTGGGATGGTTCACGACGCAGTCGTCTACGCGAAGCGCTACCATGAGTGCCAAGTCCACGCCAACTACATGTATCAGCCGCCAGAGGACATCCACCCGACAAAGGCCTCCTGGCCCTTCAAAGCATGGGGAATGGACATAGTTGGCCCAATATCCCCACCGTCGGCGAAAGGTCATCGCTTCATCCTCGTGATCACTGACTACTTCTCTAAGTGGGCCGAAGCCATCCCCTTGAGAGAAGTCAAGACTAACGACGTGATTAAGTTCATCAAACACCACGTCATCTACCGATACGGTGTACCCCGACGTATCATTCATGATAATGGTACGCAATTTGTCAGCCATGCATTCACCAGGTTCTGCGACAAGTTCTGAATACATAACCTCTCCTCCATGGCCTACAACCCGTCGGCAAATGGCTTGGCTGAGGCCTTCAACAAAACAATCATCAAAATCTTGACCAAGTTAACCTCCACCAGCAAACGCGACTGGAACGAAAAACTTGGCGAAAGCTTATGGGCGTATCGCACAACGGTTCGCACACCGACTGACCACACACCCTACTCGTTGGTGTACGGTTGCGAGGCCATATTGCCACTAGAAATTTAGATCCCGTCCCTCCGCGTCGCCTTGGCAACGGGAATGACGGTGGAAGACAACCACCGACAACGACTCGCCGAGCTCGAAGCATTCGACGACAAACGGCTAGAGGCTCAGCAACACATTGAGTTCTATCAAGCCCGAATGGCCAAAGCGTTCGACAAAAAGGTTAAGCGCAGGTCCTTCAAGGAGGGAGAACTGGTACTCGCCGTCCGCAGACCGATGATCCTCACCTCTAAGAAGAAAGGCAAATTTCAATCTAAGTGGGAAGGGCCATTCGTAATAGAAACAGTCTATTCGAATGGAGCTTACCGCCTTGTCAAGCCAAACGGCAACAAGATCATGATGCCTATCAACGTCAAACATTTGAAGAAGTACTACCCTTAATTCTTCCTCACCAACTCCCATGAGTGCATGAGTCTAAACTGGTCCTCACACCTCCAACTGGTACACGAGGTTAAACTGTCCCTACTTCATCCGCTCTGGCGGAACATCTCTACTGCATTCAATACACCTATCTTCTCCAATGAGATGGCGGATCCACTTAAGTCGTCCATATCACGACAAACACATTCAGTTCGCCTATCTTCTCTAATGAGATGGCGGATCCACCAAGGTCGCTCCCATCACGACGGACATGATTCAATTCGCTATTCTTCCCCAATAAGATGGCGGATCTACTCTTGTCACTCATATCATGGCAGACTCAAAAGCTGATTCGCCAACCCTCCCTAACAGGACGGCGAATTCAACAATGTCGCTCGTATCGTGGCAAACAACTCGGTTATGTTAACTGTCACCTCTAACCGAGCTAACTTATCAGTCTCCCTCAACGAGATGGTAAGGCCCCATAGTTGCTCCGATCGCAACAAAGCTTCATCAGGTTAATGATTACCTCCGATGATTGGCGCCGCTATTCTTACGAATCGCATAGCCTAAGTGATAACCTACCACGCGATGTGTTATTGCTTTGGTCGATAGTCACACTCCTACGTCCTTGAACTATTTCACCTATCCCAGATACTCTAACCTGCCCTTAGGGTAACTGATGGGTAGCAGCCTACCACGCGATGGCTCCTACAACAATCGAGCGTCATATTCCTACATCCCTGAACGATTCGATTATCACCTATGTCGCCGCCTACCCAGACGACGACAATTGGCGAGAGCGGCTCGGCAGACGGCCTGTCTGCCGGTCCCCCAAGCGACAGCTCGCCGAGTGGCGAGTCAAAGCTGGGTTCTTCAGTTGCCCGCATGAACGAACGATTGTTCTTTGCTGCAAACCAAGTGTTACTCTCTCGATCTCATCAGAGCTACAAGGCGAAAATCGGGGTTAACCCGATCCCACGCTGTGAACAACCGAGGGAAGGACAAGAGCCTAAAACGACTAAGTCCAAAACAAGACAGTCAAATGCTCGCCAAGTTCAACTCAAATGCCAAACAACGCGGACAAAAGAAAGAAAACCGTGATTACGAAGCAAAAATAAGCAAAAGCTAAAGGCCATTACGGGCCAAGAGTCACATACATAAGTTTGCAAGTTATGATGCCTATGGCATCAACTGAAATGACAAACAAAACAACAAAAAAAGGGGGGGGGGCAGGCCTCAAAGGAACTTCAGCAGGCTAAAAGAGAAAAGCTTGGCCTTGACCGCCGCACGAGCCGCCTCCCGCCGGATCCTCGCCTTCTCCTTCTGCTTCTGCTGCCGCCTGACCAAGTCCGCCTTGCTGTCCTCTTCCTCCTGGTGAAGAAGCTGCAGCGCCCTCTCCACATCTCTGGCGGCCTCACCGAGCCTCCTCACCTCGTGCTCGCGCTCCCGCAGCTTCGCCTCGCCACGAAGAGAGCCAGCGTCCTCGAAGAAGGCCCTGTCCAGATAAGCGTCCATCCGGTCCAGAACCGCCCGATGTCGCTTCCGCAGACGTCGGAGCTCGGCCTCTTTTGCCTGGATCTGCTTCGCCCACTCTTCGCGCTCGAGCAGAAGGCGCAAAGAGAGGGGCGGGGGCACGTCGGAGGGATCCTCGTAGGCCAGCTCCTCGAGGCGGTACATCCACCCCTCAATCCGCTGGAGCTCCCGCTCGCATTGACGTGCGAGCGAGATACCGCCCGCTCACTGGATCTCCCTCAAACCGGCTTCCACAATCGGAAGCGCATCGAAGTATCGCTCGCCACCCGCGCCTACTGAAATGGCGATCCCCCGCACCAAATCCTCCAACCTCTGGAGGGGCACGAAGGCAGGATGAGCCACAGGGTCTGGAACCGAGGACCCCTGGACTGAACCCACCGGGGAAGCGGGTAGAGCGTCTACGTTGACGACGGTGGCGGAGGAGCCGACCTCCTCGGAGGCGCCGTGATCAGAGTCGGAGTCCATGAGAGCAGAAGTTACGGCAGCGGTCTTTCGTCTAGCAAATTTTTTTTAAAAAAAGAAGAGAGCGTGACTGAGAAAATGGTGAGTACGGGAGATATAGCCGAAGCTGTAACGGTCGGGATCTCTACCCTCGAGCAATCGAACGGCCCAGATGCCTTGCGGGGCTTCGAGCTCAACGCCATTTAAGGCCATGCTTCTCGAGACCCGAACCGACCGATCGGATGAAGCCCAAGAGGCGAGGCATTCTGTCACTTCGCCATTAATGAGCTTGACACGTCTTTAAAGCCCTAGCTGGCAAGCATTTGGGCCCGCTAAGAGGCGCGAGGCGTGGGGTTTCGCCTACAACCTAAGCTCGCCAGAGACTGAGTTGGGTCTACAGCGCAAACTCGCCCTTTTCAAAAGTTCTGGTGGCATTCTAAACTCGCCAATGTCCAGGGTTATCCTCAACACGAATCCGCCAATACTGGGGTTTTGCCTACGGTTCGAGTTCGCCAACAGTCAAAGTTAACCTTCAAGCGAACTCGCCGGCAGTTTAATGCGACTCTCCCAGCGAATTCGCCATCATTTAGACCGGCCCGTGTTCGAGTTGAGTCTTCGCCCAAGGGGTGCCACCTGAAATCGCTGATGGCCATGCCAAAGAAACATCGAAGGATGTTGTATCCAAGAGAAACGTGACAAAAAAACACGAACTTTATCAGATGCTTCTAGACAGTACATTTGAATAAAGTTATGATTTTATAACTAAGAAAGTCATAATGCTACGTTCAGAAAAGCAAGGCATGCACCAATTGTTCGTCAAAACAATACATTTGAACAACTAATGACTTCACGAGTCATGGCATAGTTTCAAAAGCGAGACAAACAAACAGAGTGTCTTAAGCACAGATACATGGTTGAAATCTCAATCAAACACACTAAAAGTGGAAAGCTCCTCTTTGGCCAATGCCACCCGTCTCGCGTGGTCCTCCTGAGCCTTGTCCTCAGCCGCTCTCCTGATTCGTTCCTCAGAGCTCGACCTAGCGGCAGCGTCTTTTTCCCGCAAGGCCGAGAGGCGCCTAGTTCCCGCCTCAGCTTTCTTGCGGATAGTGACGACATCAGATTGAAGCCCTTCCAACTTCGCCTCCACATGTCCCAGTTCGGCTCGTAGGCGAGCTATCGTGCGATTGAGGTCGACGATTTCCTCCTCCGACGAGTGTTGTTGACCCACCCAGAAGTTGGCAATGGATTCTGAATCAGCAATTTCCTTAGAACGGACCTCCTGTTCCTGAGCCTCCCTACGTCTGATAAAAGCCAGGCAAGACTCCATATAAACTTCCAGGCCTTCCCGCAGCAATGTCTCTAGCCCTATCATGCGCGACTCCAGAAGACGGAGCTCTTGCATGCAACGGGTGGTAAGCCGATTTTCGCCCGATCGTCGAAGGTCGACCACGCGATCCAGGAGAGATTGCCTGAAGCTGTCAAAGCTGCCCATGCCAAGATCGACAAGAGAAATCACCTGCCTCACGGCATTCTCAAACTCCTCGACGCGAGCCTGCCAAGGCAAAGAACCAGGGGAAACAGGCTCTTGACCTGGGGTAAGCATCGCGATGGGTGGGACCTCGAGGCAAGGTTCCGTTTCTGGCTGCGGGGCGGGACCGGGGGCAGGAGAAGCCTCCGGACTCTCGGGTTCGTCATTGGATATCAAGATAGGCTCAGCCTCATGCTCCTCGGGAAGCGGCGCGCCGCCATGGGCTGTGAAGCACAGCGAGGGCATGAAAGAGGGATTTAGGCAAGAGATACCTATCCGTGCCTAAATGGGGGTTGAGTTAAAAACATACCTTCGACAGAAGCTCCTCCTGCCGTACCCGAAGAAGATGCCTCCTTCCTCTTCTTGGAAGTGACCCTCTTCACCTTCGGTGCCATCTGGGAGACGCGAGAAAAACTTGGAATTTCTCTGAAAGAAAAAAACGGCAAGAAACCTTTGATCTTTCTTGATGAGAAGAAGGGTACTAAAATACCCCGACCCTAGGCAGTTATACGCGGCTCGATTAGACCTTTCAAAGCCCAAACAGTTGAAGGGAAGGCCGAATATTCCGTATCCTATATGAGCGGTTGAGATTCGGCAGTTCCTAGGCACGATCTCTAACCAACGGCCCGGATCGGGCGTGAAGGACGGATGGACCTATCACACCGCAGTTAATGCGAGGCGACGTGCACGTGGGTGAACACACGACCGGCTAAAAGCGGAGCCCACCCATAACCGAAATCGCTGTTAGTATGATAACTGCGAATTCACCCTCAAGCGAAACTCGCCTGCAGGCGAAACGAGTCTATTGAGGAAAGTGTCCCACGGCTAAACGCCGACTAGTGCACGAAAATGTCTATGTTATATATAGTATGCACACAAGCCATAATCGACAGAAACAAAAGGATAATTTCATTCGTGAAAAGGAAGTCCTATTACAAGCAAGAAATTAAAGGCGAATTACAAGGATTTCAATCGCAGTTCCGCCTCACGAATTTCTTCAGCATGACGAAGCTCAAACCTCCTTAGGACCTCTCGAAGAAGATCTTCCTCCGTGCGCGAGATCAAGTCTTGAATGCTCTCCTTGACATCCTTGAGAGCCCGATCCTTCTCCTCAACAGAGTCAGTGGCCAATTGCCGGCGAGACTTAACACCCTTCAACTCCTTTGCCACCTGATCACGAGCCTTCTCTTGAACGGCCAGGGAAGCATGTGCGTCAGCTATAACCTGTTTCGGCCTCTCTATTTCGAAGGAGAGTCGAGAGAACTGGTTATCGATCGTCTCTTGCTCGCGGGCCACTCGTGCATCCTTGGCTTTGGCCTGCTCCAACTCTGCTGACAACTTTAACTCCAGTGACATATTCTCATTCAGGCGGCGATCATGATCTGCCACAGCTACTCGAACCTCACGGGAGGCAAGATCAACAAGAGTGGAGCTTTCCGCGCGAAGAGCGAGCAGCTGCTGAACAGCCCCCTCCACTTCGTTCAGACGTCGAAAGTAGGGCCTCGCCGCTGTAGCGCCAAGCCTCTTACGCAAAAAGGACACGTCATGTTCAAGAACTTCCTTGAATTCCTCAAAGGGGCAATTCTCCTCCAAGACCAGCCGGGTGCAGTGGGCCAAAGTGTCTTTGAAGTTGGCCAGAGCTCGCGCCACCTGTGTCTTTCACCAGCGTTCCAAAGGAGAGAGAGCGGCATCTTCGACAGAGGACGAAGCCACGATCGGGGTACTGGTGGTCATGATCGCAGAAGCAGCGATTGGCGCCGCCAAAGCCGGAACAATCGCTGGTACCGCCAGAGTGGCAGTGGCAGAGTCACAGGTCACCACCGACAAGGAAGTGGCCATCAGCCTAATGGGGGTTCCCCCTTGAGCTGGAGACTCTTGCACCGAGCGCTCACCCCCGACCGGTGCTCCCTCGAAGGTGGAGGTTCCCCCTTGTTGACCCGCAGGGATCGATACTTTCTCTTCGCTCGATAGCGCCTCGTGAATTGAGGCGTCGTCATCCGTCTCAGATTCGCCTGAATGACCCTCCCAAGAGGGAGGATCCTCCTTGCCAGTAACTTCATGAGAGGGGCCAACTGCGGATACAAATAATAATAATAATAATAATAAATGCCCCCTTGGCTTAGGAGGATCAACAGCACTGAAACTCATGCTTACCTGAACCCCCTAGTTCTCTTTCGTCTCCACTCCCCTCCTCTTCGTCAGAAGGGATGGAGATCGCTTTCTCGACTGCACCTACACGGATTTAATATGAACAGTCAGAAAATACGAACCTGACTTCATACACAAGAGTACCGCGCCGAAAGATTACCTCCTGGTACATGTGTAGGAGTCGCTGAGACCCCCACCTGTGACCCCACATCGGATGAAGGGAGCGTGTCCTTCGAAATCGCCGGAGCCGCCTGCGGTGCGGCAGAAGGGGAAGGTTGAGCAGCTCCCGCCCCAGGGACAGTATCGTCCCGACCAGCTACCGCTCTAGTGGTCACCACAGTCTCTTCGCTATGGGCTCTCTTGGCCGCTTCCGCGCTAGAACTCTCCGCCGCTTCTCGCTGCCGTTTCGAGAGCAACGAGCTGCTTGGAGATAACAGAGGCACCCCCATCCACCCAGCGATTATGCTCCGGGCTTGCTCCAGACGTTCACCCGCTCGAGTCAGCTCAACAGGCTCCCTACTCTCGCCTTGGGAGTCCGAGGGGAGACTAGGGGAAGGAGCTCGTACCTCAGGCGCTTCAGATTCGTCTGGATCCATGCCGCCACCTTCGGTGTCTTCAGTCAGGTCCTCAGACAACCACTCCTTAACCGTTTGGCGGCCCCTCCGTCTCGAAGTACGTAGAGGCCTTCTGGGAGGACGCCCCTGTTCCGCCAAACACGAGCCGCCAAACCAAAAGCCTTCAGGATTGGCACTGGCACCCCGATACCACCTGCAGTACAGGAGAGTGTGGTGCAAATCGCGATCCTTCGCAGGTGGTTCAAAGTGGGCCTGGGTACCGCCAGCGTAAGTCCAAAACCATCCCCGAGCTCCGTCCACCAACCCTCCTTCGAATTGCAGATGGGGATTGGCGTTGCCTACGTACAATTGGTCGTAGCCAAACTGACGGGCGAACCTGCAAGGGATATACGGCTCGAGATAACATACAGAACCCGTCCGTAAGATATGATACCCCGGCCGAATATTCACCAGCCAGCGAAAGGCACCGCGGGAGAGAGCTGTATGATGATCCGCCGTCGGCGCATCTCTAAAAGACTCCCCATATCCTCCTCCGCTAAAATAAGGGAAGAAACGACGGAAGTTGTAATGGACAAAATGCGAAAGCGTCTTCCGCGCGTCAGGAATGTCTTTACACTTCCAGGAGCACCTCTCCAAGCGTTCGACGAACGGGACAAACTTATCTCCTGGAAGAGTCGCAGGAGCGCTCATCAAACATTCGCAATGGCAGACAAACCATGCCATCAAATAAGTATACGGCAGTCCCACCCTAGGATTGGGGGTCCTGATAATCTCTCCTGCCCCCTCATTGATGGTCGATACGCGGCAGAATTGGGTCGCCAGAGTGCGGAGCCCCCGGTGAATGCACTCTATCATCGCCGATACTAAGGCGTAGGACTTACCGTGAGCCAGGCAAACTGTGGGATACACGACCTCCACAGGAAGCGCCTCAAAAGAGTGAGTGGGGACTACGCACCTCTTCAGCCATAACATAAGGTACCCAGCGAGCAGAGCCTTCCCAGATATGGGGGACTTCGCCTGATGGTGGAACGAGTGAAGGACAGTACCAGATTTAAATCCGCCCTCGTCACGTTCGAGAGTTATGGTGCTCCCTTCCTCAGCTGTTCTCGTCTCCACTTCAGATTGGTCGCATTTGCCTAGTGGGAGAGCTGGCTTCCCCTTGACATCGTTCCCTGGGAACAGATAATCAGCCCAATTCTTGTGACTGATACCAGGAGTCCTCTTCTTCTTTCCCTTATGATCCGATGCCCTAAGGTACTGAGGCAGATATGGTAGTGGCAGAGTAACTCCCACAGAGTTTTGACCGCCAAGGGAGAATGGTTCGAAAGCTGATCAATCTCGTCTTAGTCCGGGACGTACTCTTCATAGGGAAAATCTCCCAGAGGCAGCCCTAACACGTCATACATCTCATGAGGGGTAATGCCAAGCTCCCCGTTAGGGGTGAAGAACGTGCCGCTTTCCGCACAGTACAGTTCCAGGATGCTGTGGAACTGGGAAGCGTTGATCCGTAAACCATGTCGAGTGGCTTGAATGGCCACATACAGCTCCGAATTCTTGAGGTCAGAATTCTCAGCCAAAACATAATCGGTGATCTTGGACCACCAAGTATCGCTACCAGGCGCCGAATACACCCACCCCGGGGCTCTGAAGTCCTTTGGAGGAAATTTCCCACCAACGCGGAAGAAGTGACGGCGAAAAGTCTCCGCTACCGCCGTCGTCTCCCCTGCCGGCAGCTTGTTGGACAGCAGGCCAGGGTGTAGACCCGCCACACGCTTACATGAACTCTCCACCCCATACCCAGCCGAAGAGACCGTAAAGACGCCACAGGTGACCCCGTCCTGAGTCGGAGTCAGGTCCCAGTTCATCACGCGGGGGACCGCGAGGGATCACAGTTCGACGATCGAGAACCCTCTCTGCATGCTGGGAAGGTAGTAGTGAGTCCCTTCCACCATGCGGAACCACCTGCTTTCTTTGAGCAGCAGAGCGAAAGGATCAGTCGCTGCATCGCCAAACAAAAACTGGGGCTTTGGCAGCTCCGCCCTGACATCATCGGTCAACACCGCATCGGACGTCAATTCGCGTAATGTCAGATGATGCCCGTCTGAGACCCTCTGTATCAAGCCATGTGGCTTGTCAACAGTGAACATGGGTGCCGGAGCCAAAGAAGGGAATCGAGGAGGTGACGTATAACCCACACCCCCGGCGTATCCAATAGCCGCACCCTCTGGAAGAGCCTCATCGGAAAAGGTCGCTGCGAGAAAGAGCAAGAAGTCAGTCAAGACAAAATCCGCTGTAAGTGGCGGAGTCACCCATCAAACGAGTATGGGCGAATTCGCTTGCCGAAAGGGGAAACCTGCTTCGAACAAGGTCTATCCGCACAAACGATACTACCCCCCTTCCAGAGAAGGGCCGAACTCGCCTGTCAAAAGCGAAGTTTGCCCCTCCCCCTTTCCCGTTAGAGTTTGAGTTCGCCTGAGGAGACAGAAATCACCCTCGAAAGGCAAATAGGGCTGACTTAACCCCAAATCAGGGAGGCTACCAAGGGACGGCGGAATTTCAGAGGGATGAGCGACACTCATTCCCTCAGGCCCAACACCAGAAGGATCTCGCGACTTACCTGAACGCGGCTCCGGCATGCGGAGGGGCGCACCGGCGGAGAGACGATCGGGAAAGCGTCAGGGCCCTTTTCCCTTTGCAATGCACTTCTTGGATCGTGTCGCCATTGAAGGACGAAGCAGCACTTTATCCCCTTGAAAAAGTTTTCGAGATTTTTGAACACGGCAGCTCTCGAGGGGAGAAGAGGGCTCATTTAAAAGAGACCTAACCTCCCACGTGGCCACGACCACCCTTGAAAGGCGAAAACCCACGAACGGGAGACGTGGACACGATCGAGATCGACGGCCCAGATCACCCTCGGTACATCGAATGGACCGAGATTAGCGGTTGCATCCGATGGTTAGATTCGAAAACCACGGCCACGATTAGAACGAGGCGCGCGGAGTGGACGTCGAACTGTCAAATCATGATAAAACCACGCCGCCTTAGCTGGAAGGGCACGAAGCACAGCTGGTGGACACATGGGTTGCTCACACTAGGCCTACTTTCGCCCGAGGGAAAAGTCTCGACGGTGAAATCTTGAACGAAATCCGCAGGTCGGATGAAATTTCGCCATCGAAGCCCAGCTTCGCCTACGTGACTCGCCCACCCTTGGGAAGCAGGCGATTTGCCCAAAATTTTGAAATCAACGAAGTAACTTTGTTTAGACCAGCGTCCCAGGCGGCTAGGGGTCAGAGTAGAAATCTTAGCATTAAGCCTAAGAGAAACCACTCAACAACTCATCATACTGAGGAGAATAGTATGGCTAGCCCGATTCAAACGGTAATCGGTAAAGGCAGATCAAACCCGTTGATAGCTGAGGATTTGCTAAAAATCCTAAGACACTTGGTCCGCCCAAAATTTCTTTATTCAAAGTATTCCAGACCACACGTAAGCCGGTTTTGGTCTGAAAACTTTGAAGGGGGTCTTGTAGACGGTAAAAATTACCGTGACGGACTAGCAACAAATTCGCCCACAAGTCAAGACCATCCACTGAGACGAGGAGTAGGGCGTAGCCACGAAACGGATTTGACAGCACACCTGGGCCCTCACGCGCCAAGTCATATGGACCCACTAGCAGGGTGGATCCGCCCTCATAAGCCAGATCCGCTCGCGGATGTTCAAATCCGCCCCCATGAGCTAAGTCCGCTCACAGAGGTGCGAATTCGCCTTCATCCGCTCATAGGGGCTCAAATCCGCCCCCATATACCAAACCCACCCACAGAGGGCCACGTCTGCCTACGAGAGTCGAAAGACGGGTTTCCAGGGACGAACCTTCCCCATCTCCCGTGATGCGTGGGGAGGGAGCACAGCGCTCCAGATTCGTCAGATGGCCGCCCGTAATTCAAGCGAACAAGACAAGCATCGGACCGGCCTGCACCCTCATAAATGCGGGTCACCTCACCCATCAGAATGGAAAACCGCAGCCGTCGGCGCACAGCAAGCTATCCGGCACCCACTCAGACATGGACGTCCATTCTCCAATCTCTGCCAAGACACAGGGAGAGGAGAGAAGGCGCAGGACCCCAGGACCGTCAAATGGCCTCTCGGTGGCTCACAGCGCAGGTGAGCAGACAGCTGCCAAATCAGCCTGCACCCTCATAAATGCTGCTTACCTCACTCATCCAAACGGAGAGCAAGAGCCATCGGCGCTCGCTGAGCTGGTCAGATCCACTCAAGCATCTGGCAACCGCCGTCACGGGTACGAGGAGGGGCTTTCCCACTCCTACGCGACGTGACGCAACATGCGGCTCCTCGAATGACCGCTGGCAGCGCAGAGAAACAGCAGAATATCTCTGAACAATGTATGGTCACATCCCATAATTCCAGGGACAGCCGAACTGTCTCTCTCCTATTAAAAGGCTTCTTGCAGCAACTTGGAAAAGGGATCGATCGATTGATCAATCAAGAGAGGAAGAAGCTTTCTGCATACCCTTGCATTACAGCGCCATCTCCTAGCTCCGAGCCCTGATCGTCGGCGAGCCAGAAGAGACGAACTCCTTCACCTTGAGCTTCTACTGAGTACTGAAGCTCTCCAACAACCTCGGTCGAATCGTCCAAGGGAGGCAAACTCGGCACAAGCACCGAGCGAAGCATCCTGTAGCTACCTTAAAGTCCCCACGATTAAACAAAGAGGGCCTTCCCTCTGCTTCTGTTGTAATTCAGATTGATTTAGTTTGTAATAAGCTTTCTTATAAATACAAACAAAATCCCCCTATTTTTGGGAAAATCAGAAATTTACACCTACAATGTTGGAGCTCCACTATGGATTATGTTAGACAGTTGAGAGTATTGTTCTAGAAGTTGTAAAGGCTGTGTGCCTTATTTTTCTTTTGTCAGATATTTATATTTGAGACTTGTTGAGTACTCCAGTTTATTTATTCAGACATTGACTATGTATTTTCCATTTGTTGGATGATGAGACATCTATTTGATCATTATTATATCATCAGTCCTTCGTGTATTATCTTTTACTTGCTTTTGTACCTACACTTGTTATTGACTCTACTAGACAGATGTTAATTGTGATGGTGAAACATGTTATTACACGGTGTGGTACATGGCAGGTTTGACATTCTTGGTTTCACCTTGGACTGCAGCCGTGTGTGAACCCAGGGGCATCACAGTTGGTATCAGAGCTCTAGTTCCAGTATCCTTAGGATAATCCTGTGTCGAGTCGTGGAGCTAGGATAGAGTTTCTTAGGATTCATGTATAGAGTCTGCAATGATTTCCTAGTATGAGTGAGGACGATATATGCGTATATCTCAAAAATTTGAGAAAATTTTTTTTATGACAACTAGTTTTGAATAAGTTTAAAGTAATTGTGCAAATATTATATGTTGTGAAAATTGTATTGTGATACGCTATTTATAAAGGTCTATTTTGACTCATGAACTTTTATTTTTCTTACCATCAGGGAGAGAGATGGCAGGATGTGGTAGACCTCGTACCAGGAGAGCTAGCCAGGCAGAGTCACAGCAGACTCTATCAGAGCAGCAGCCGGCTCAGTCCGAGCCTCAGCAGGCTCCACCTGAGCTGCAGCAGGCTCCTCAGTAGTTGGTGGACCTTATGGCCCCTCTTATTGCCCGGATGACAGCTATTGAGGAGTTGGTGACGACTCATATAGTACCACCGACACCACCACCACCACCGGTAGCTCAGCAGCAGGGGATACCTGCCGTTCCTGTCAAAGAGAGACCCCCAGAGGTCACACCTGCAGCCATTCCTCTAGCAGTCCCAGATAGAGCCACAGAGCAGGAGGCTTAACTCCGTATGGTGGAGAGGTACCAGAAGATGAGGGCACCAGAGTTCCAGGGGTCAGCAGACCCTCTTGCAGCCCATAAGTGGAAGGAGGATGTGAGCAATATCCTCGATATACTCGGTGTAGATTCAGTTCAGAAGCAGAGACTGGCATCCTACAGCCTGAAGGGAGATGCCGGGAGGTGGTACCGACTCCAGTTTACTCCAGAGCAGAGGCTGACCCTTATGTGGGAGGACTTCATATACTTCTTTGATGGGCAGTACATTTCTTCTGCAGCACGGACGGGGAAGGAGTTTGAGTTATCCCGGTTGACTCAGGGGGACATGACAGTTGCAGATTTTGAGAGCAAATTCATAGAGTTGCTACATTTCACGGGCATGTGGCAGATGGGAGAGCGTCAGGCTCAGATGTTCTTGGCAGGGCTTCGCCCTAATCTCCGCCGATACCTAGTCTCGAGGAGGTTCTATTCGGTTAGAGAGGTAGCTGAGGCCGCCACTTCACAGGAGATTGAGACTAGCATGTTTCAGAAGGATAGGGAAGGAAAGGCCAAGGCAGGACAGCGCGGCGACAAAGGCAAGAAAAAGAGATCTTTTTCTGGACATCAGTAGCAGCATCAGAGCTCTTATAAGAAAGGACCCCAGCATGATCAGAGAGCGCATCAGCAGCACAAGTTCCAGTGATCTTGTTTTAACTGTCACAAGGTCGGGCATAAGGCAGCGGAGTGCCGTAGCGTACCAGCAGGAGCCCAGTAGGGCAAGGGTCCGAACCAGCAGCAGCGCCAGCAGGGCAGAGGTCAAGGCCAGCAGAACAGGCTTGAGGCACCGCTAGCAGCTCAGAGGACTGAGGGGCAGATTCGGGCGGTTCAGGATGTTCCTCAGGGACAGATTATCCCATATTCTCCACCACCATCAGCAGAGCAGTCTTCAGCCACGGGCAGGGTATATGCAGTAGTTCCTCGTGATCATGGAGCCAGCGGAGCCGTAGTGGAGGGTACGTTCTTTGTGAACTCTCTTCCCGCCCGTATACTTTTCGATTTGGGAGCTTCGCATTCCTTCATCTCGCATGCATTTATGACTAGACTCCAGCTCGTAGCTCAGCCTCTAGACACCCCTCTATCTGTTTCCACCCCTTAGGTGAGGTGTTGCTTCTGGAGAGCGTTTGTAGGAGGTGTACCGTCAGTGTAGACGAGTCGGAGTTCATAGTAGATTTGATAGTGTTGCATATATCCGAGTTCGATATCATCCTTGGTATAGATTGGTTGTCTTCCTACCATATTAGTATTGCCTGTTTTGCAAAGACAGTTAAGTTACGAGCGTCCGATGGGTCCGAGATAATTGTAGCCACCTCTTAGGGCAACCGACTTGCGGAGTCATTTCTGGCATACATCGAGGAGGTGATGCGACGGGATCAGGGTGCTGAGTTATTGGAGACTAGAGTTGTCTCGGATTATCAGGATGTCTTTCAGGACATACCTGGGTTACCTCCTGTGAGAGAGGTCGAGTTCTGTATTGAGTTGTAGCCAGGCACAGCCCCGATATCCCGCGCACCCTATCGCATGGCACCAGCTGAGATGAGGGAGCTTCAAACCCAGTTGGACGAGTTGCTAGCTCAGGGTTTTATTCGTCGGAGTCATTCTCCGTGGGGCGCACCGGTCCTCTTCGTGAAGAAGAATGATGGTAGTATGAGGCTATGCATAGATTATAGAGAGTTAAACAAGGTCACTATCCGGAATAGGTACCCACTACCTAGAATTGATGACTTGTTTGACCAGTTGCAGGGAACGCAGTATTTCTCGAAGATTGATCTTCGTTCTGGCTATCATCAGCTACGGGTTCGGGAGATGGATATTCCCAAGACCGCATTTCTTACTCGATATGGGTCCTTCGAGTTCTTGATCATGCCATTTGGGTTGACCAATGCACCCGCGGTATTCATGGATTTGATGAACCAGGTTTTTCGTCCCTTCTTAGATCAGTTTGTGATCGTTTTCATCGATGATATACTCATATACTCGAGATCAAAGGTAGAACACGAGGAGCATCTACGAGTAGCTTTGAAGACTCTGCAGGATCACCAGTTGTATGCTAAGTTCAGCAAGTGCGAGTTCTGGCTTTCAGAAGTCAGATTCCTTGGCCATGTTATTAGTCGAGAAGGTATAGCAGTGGACCCGGCTAAGGTCGCAGCAGTCCTTGATTGGGAGCCACCGAAGACGGTGACAGAGATTCGCAGCTTTTTGGGTTTGGCAGGTTACTATAGGAAGTTCATTCAGGACTTCTCGAAGATTGCGATGCCGATCACACGCCTTACGAAGAAGGGTGTACAGTTTATATGGAGC
The DNA here is from genome assembly GCA_022839385.1 of Asparagus kiusianus. Lineage (NCBI taxonomy): Eukaryota > Viridiplantae > Streptophyta > Magnoliopsida > Asparagales > Asparagaceae > Asparagus > Asparagus kiusianus. The sequence goes on along the minus strand of BQKN01066292.1, from coordinate 2,219,123 downwards.
ATGGAGTTCCAAAAGGCCTTTGATATTTTGAAGGTTAAGTTGACTACAGCGCCGGTTCTGACTATTCCGAGCAGTGTCAGGACATTCGTTGTGTATACGGATGCATCATTGGCAGGCTTAGGAGGCGTATTGATGCAGAATCAGAGGGTAGTAGCTTATATCTTACGGCAGTTGAGGGTGCATGAGCAGAACTATCCCACTCATGACTTGGAGTTAGCAGCGGTGGTATTTGCACTGAAGTCATGGAGGCACTATCTATATGGAGTGCAATTTGAGTTGTTCACAGACCACCAGAGTCTGAAGTACCTCTTTTCCCAGAAGGAACTCAACCAGAGACAGAGGAGATGGATTGAGTTTATTAAGGACTACGAGTTCACGATCCAGTATCATCCGGGGAAGGCGAACGTCGTGGCAGATGCTTTAAGCAGGAAGCGCCGACATCTGGTTTCGGCTTTGAGGTGTTCGCTGCATCGGGATCTTAGCACTCTTAGCCAGTTTGACTTCAGACCTGAGATTGGTGGTACCAGTGAATTCTTTGGAGCTATATCAGTGCAGCCATCTTGGAGTGACAGGGTTGTCAGAGCACAGTTGGAAGATTCTTGGATTCAAACCCGTAAGGGGGAGATTTCCAAAGAGCCTAAGGCTGACTGGATCATTGGAGCAGATGGAGGATTGCGGATGAAGGGTAGACTGGTTATGCCAACCAGTGCAGAGCTAAAGAGGGAGTTATTTGATGAGGCGCACCGTACTCGGTACACAGTACATCCAGGGACTACCAAGATGTACAAAGACCTGAAGAGGCGTTTCTGATGGAGTGGTATGCGGAGAGAGATTGCAGACTATGTGGCTAGATGTTTTACCTGCCAGCAGGTGAAGGTAGAGCATCAGAGACTGGTAGGGACACTTCAGCCTTTACCCATTCCAGAGTGAAAGTGGGCAGACATTTCTATGGATTTTATTGTGGGGTTGCCGAAGTCGAAGAAGGGGAATAATTCTGTTTGGGTGATAGTGGACCGATTGACGAAGTCAGCACATTTCATTCCGGTGAGGACCACTTATACAGCTGAGACTTATGCGAGGGTCTTCATTCGGGAGATAGTTCGACTTCACGGAGTACCGGACACGATCGTGTTGGATCGAGGATCGGTTTTTACTTCACATTTTTGGAGGAGTTTCCAGGACTCATTTGGCAGCACGCTATCCTATAGCAGTGTATTCCACCCCCAGATGGATGGTCAGACGGAGAGGGTGAATCAGGTATTGGAGGACATGTTGTGGGCATGTGTAATTGACTTCTAAGGTAGTTGGGAGGATCATATTCCACTAGTAGAGTTCGCTTATAACAATAGTTATCAAGCGACGATCAGTATGGCCCCGTATGAAGTATTATACGGGAGACCTTATAGGTCACCGATATGTTGGGCCGAGCCGGAGGACAGCTTGATGCTTGGGCCAGAGCTAGTGAGGCAGACTACTGAGAAGGTAGCTTTGATCAGGGAGCGGATCCTAGCCGCTCAGAGTCGGCAGAAGAGCTATGCAGATAAGAGGTGGAGACCCCTAGAGTTTCAGATTGGAGATTTGGTTATGCTTAAGGTATCGCCTATGAAAGGCGTGCAGCGATTCGGGAGGCGGGGGAAGCTTGCACCGAGATATATTGGGCCTTTTCAGATTCTAGAGCGCATTGAAGCTGTGTCATATAGACTAGATCTTCCAGCATCTATGTCTAGTATACACAACGTATTTCATATTTCTATGCTCAAGAAGCACTTACATGATGAGGAGCAGCAGCGAGTATTGGATGCACCAGAGATCGAGCTTCAGGATGACTTGTCCACTATTGAGATTCCGGTTCGTATACTTGCCAGGGAGGACAAGAGACTCAGGAATAAGGTGATTCCCTTAGTAAAGGTTCAGTGGAACCGAGGGGGCATTGAGGAAATTTCTTGGGAGCGCGAAGAGGACATACGTCGCGACTACCCACACTTGGTTGAGCAGGTAAATTAATTCTTATTGAGTTATATGTCTTAACTTATGTGTATATCTTTGGTTATGTTTGCATTTAACGCTAGAATGAGGATACTTTCGCTTAATTTTTAATCTTTTGGAACACATGGTATATGTATGGGGGTTCCTTGTTTGGATTTTTCGCCCGATGTACTAGTTCCACTAGATTAGGATTTGAGCGAGAATATTATCATTTTAGATCGTTAAGTGTAAATATCTCCATAAGGTTATCTAGGACTTCATACTTCAAGATTCGTATGATTTCCGAATTTCGAGGACGAAATTCTTTTAAGGGGGGAAGAATGTAAAACTCCGAAATCTTTTTTTATAATAAAATATGTGAATTAATAGTAATAAATATTTCTTTGGTGATAAATAATCATATATATATATATATATGATGTACATGTTTACCAGTGTTTGGGAACCCATTAAGTAATTATGTGTGAGAGGAATCGAGTTATATGACCAACTTATGAATTTCCTTCCAGCAGGCATCTTTGGGCTGCGCGGTCGACCGCGGCGGTCGACCGCGTCGGTCGACCGCACAGCGATCAGAGATTTTTCTCAGTTTCGGGTTCAAACGGGTTTCGGGTCGGGTTTGTGAGTTGGTATATTAACTATTGTGCCCGAGAGAGCCTCTCTCAGACCTAAGATCCAAAACCCTAGCCCCCTTTCTCTACTCTCTCAAAACCCTAGCTGGATCTGGCGATTTTTGGGAAGTTTGAAGGAGTTGCAGTGGGATTTTACAGGTCAGATCGAAGGAGGATCATCTTGAGGGCATTTGTCAGCACCTAAGGCGAGTATTATCTCGCCCAATCCCTCACCCCTATTTTCTAAGGTTTTATTTTGATTTTTCATGAGTTTTTGATGAGCCCAAAAGGTATTTTCGTATAAAATGAGTTCTTTACAATACGGATTGTAAGAATCAAGATTTCAGTTTATAAAAATTCACCAACGTTTTGTCTAATGAAGATCTAGATCTGAGAATTCTTAAACGAGAGTTTAATCATGTTTTACTATCATTAAAACGTTTTAATTTGTTTCTCATGTATTTTGAAATATTAGGAAATGTGGATTTCATGCTTGAGATTAGTTGTTTTTCTTCTAGAGACATTAGAACACTTGTTATCGTAGAAATTTTTTAAAATTTTGTTTCAGGTTTTGCGTTGACAGAAACCCAGATTGGGTTTCTGTCCACTTGGCGGTCGACCGGTGCGGTCGATCGCTGAACTCTCCGTAGAGGCAGAGATCGTCGGCGGTCGACCGACCCGGCCGACCGCGACACTCTGGCGGTCGACCGAGTTGCCGCAGCGGTCGACCGCGGCGCTCTGGCGGTCGACCGAGATGCCGCAGCGGTCGACCGAGATGCCGCAACGGTCGACTGCCCGGCTCGTGTCAGAATGCGGTCGACCAGTGTGGTCGACCGCCGCACAGTCTGCTGATTTTTTCCCTGTTCTGTCTGTTCTGTTCATGTTCGAAGTTTTGGCCTGATATTTGACTCTGGTTTTTGGCCTTATTACGTATACATGTATGACAGATAATCTGAAGGTACCAATTGGGGATATACTCACTGTTTTGAGTGTGAATTGATTTATGTAGATTTCACTATGTATCATGGCTGTATTTTCTCTATTTTACAGTCCTCGTGTTGGACTATAATCCATTGAAGTCCTCGTGTTGGACTATAATCCACTTCAGTCCTCGTGTTGGACATCTGCCACTTGTTCCCGTGAGTTTGGAAACCACAGTATATGATTCCCACATCAGACATAGTTCCCTGCGCATAACTTCCTCACGGAAGCCCATGACATGATACTTATGTGGATTTTGATATGACACTCATGTAAACTATAACATGATATTCATGTAGGCTATGACATAGCACTGCACTTACGTTCTGTGATTGGTTGTAGTTTCTTTTATTTTGTTCCTGTACTAGAACCTCTGGTTTGGTGGTTAGGGGTTTACAATTCGAGATACAAAGTATATACATGAGGGTTTCCTTGTTTGGATTATTTCGCTCGACGTACCTATTCTCGTGCTGTAAATTTCTAAATACTAAAACCCTCTTTAGAAAAATCAATTATTTTATATCTATTAAATGTTAACTGTATTTTCATATACAACGAGCCCTGTTCCCTTGGGGTTGGTTGTGATGTTACTCGCTAGAGCTTTGACGCTCGTTGTCCCTCCCCCTTTCAGGTAACGAGCCAGGAGCCCGGAGAGTCGCAGGTTGATGGCGACACACCTTAGTGTTCAGCTGTTTAGTTATACTTATGTTGGAGCTCCACTATGGATTATGTTAGACAGTTGAGAGTATTGTTCTAGAAGTTGTAAAGGCTGTGTGCCTTATTTTCCTTTTGTCAGATATTTATATTTGAGACTTGTTGAGTACTCCAGTTTATTTATTCAGACATTGACTATGTATTTTCCATTTGTTGGATGATGAGACATCTATTTGATCATTATTATTTCATCAGTCTTTCGTGTATTATCTTTTACTTGCTTTTGTACCTACACCTGTTATTGACTCTACTAGACAGATGTTAATTGTGATGGTGAAACATGTTGTTGCACGGTGTGGTGCATGGCAGGTTTGACATTCTTGGTTTCACCTTGGACTGCAGCCTTGTGTGAACCCAGGGGCGTCACAACTATATTATCAACAATATTAATATATTAAATACACTATTTCCTATAGTATATTATGTAATAATATAAAATTAATAAATCGTATTCAAAGGGTCAAATTGGATTTGACAAAATAACTCATCCTAGTGTTTTGAAAACATTTTTGGATAAAAACAGCGCGGTGTTGTGTTTTCTCAGAAAAACAATAGGAAAGAATCACTGCGGTATCCAAACGTCTTTAGATATTCCCGTTTGCATCGAGGCAGATACGATTTCTTTCTTCTTCTTTTTTACTTTTTGCCAATCTAAGTTCATATAAAAGTGAACATAACACCTCTTAATTTAATTCAAAAAAAAAGTCCACGACACGCTTCTCATAATCCACTCTAGAATATTACAGCTCTACCCTATTTCAATTTAGATATAGATTTCATAAGATCCCGACATTTTGTTTTCTTGAGACAGAATTGCAATTTGGGTCAAACAAAAAAGACAACCTAAAATATACAAAACTCCATAGAATCATTAATCTTGCTTTAGGGCTTCTCCAATGGAGCGCCAAAACTCCATTTTGAAGTGTTTTGGCCCTCCAATGGAGCGCCAAACATCCCGCTAAAATAGCGGGATGCTACAGTGTTGCGTCAGAAATGGCGCAACACTGTAGCATTAGTGCAATTATTTTATTTTTTTTTTGAAAACTTTTTAGGAAGCCCTTATGAGAAGAAATACAAAAACAAACTTTTTTTCTTTTGTTATTTATATTTGTATTAATAATATATATTATTTTATATTAACTATTATAATAAAATTAGAGTATAAAATAATTATTAAAATAAAATTCAGCGATAGAAAATAGATAATTTATCATTTGTGGGATGAATAAAGAAGCTCATATTACACTTCGAGATACATTAATTGATCATTTGTGGGATGAATATACTAATTCGGAGACTTAGCATTTTATCAATATAGACTATGTCATTTTATCAATATAGACTATGTCTTTGTGTTTTATTTTATGTTAAATGTAATGCTTTTTATTTTTTTTGCTTGCAAGTGTGATGTTTTCTTTTGTGATGTTAAATGTAATCTTTAGTTGAATTTATGAAAGTAATATTTTAATTTGATTTAGCATTTATTTTTTATTTTTTTATTTTTTTCATAAAATATATTATTATAATTAATTATATATAATGTATTATATAATTATATAATTTGTTAAATATTTTAAATAGATAAAAATGTTAAAAGATAAGAATAATAAAATGAATATTCTTTTTGGTGTAACATTTGGTGTAATAAGTTGGAGATGAAATAGTGATTTGATATAAAAACTATACTAACTTGATGTAAAAACTACACCATTTTAGATTTTTGGATTGGAGATGTTCTTATGCTATCAAACTAACTTTCCACACAGTAGATGTGACAGGTACGACTCTTTTTGCGTACATGTCTTCACGGCTATTGATATTATCTGCATAAATGACTACGTAATAGGAACAATATCCAACAAAACTAGGATTCCTATCTCCTTCATAATGCATCTACAAGAAAGAAATCAATCTAATTAGAATCTCAGGAGAACTCAAAGAAAATCAAAATTGTTGTAATCTTGCTACTTGTTAGAAAAAAGAGCTTGATGATTTTGGTGATTACGTGTGATCTTATTAAAATGTGAATTTTTCTAATTCTCATGCACTAATCTTTCATCCCATGATTAGTGCACTGTGATATATGATAGTAATTATTACTTGTCTTTGGCCTCGAACGTTCATTTTTACTGGACACCCTTGTGATTTTTACACGATTATATCTCTTGATTCTTTAAGTATCTTTGCCCAGAAGGAAAACACTTTAAATTTTCTCTCTATCAATTAAGATGTGAAAAATTAATGACTCACTGAAAAAGTATTCACTTTTCTGTGCAATCCCTGAAGGATCACTTTGATCTATGGAAGCCAATAATCTTCCCTCAAACGCAACTGGAAGACTGAATCAGAACTTTTTGGATTTCAAATACATGACTAAATATGATTCAACCATGTGCTATATTGTCTAGCAGGTGAAGCTCGCAGAATTGATCAAAAATATTTTTTCTCATTCCATGCAAGTAGTATTGTACTCCAGTAACAGTACATGACCAAAAATTATGCCAAACATTCTGCTTTGATATTTACATTTAAAGTTGTAGAGAATCACAACAAATTGTTGATGAGAAATCACAATGTTAGACTAGTTGGCTTACGAGTTGTGTTTGGAGCACATGCTAGAATTCAGAAAATTACTTATACGCGTGGACAAGGAGGAGGCTATGAACATAGTAAGAGATCTTATCATGTAGTCATTTTTGGATTTTAAACCCTCGACTGAATACAATTCAACAAGTAACCTTGTACTCTTACAATAGTACAACGAAAAGCATTATGAACTAATCCTTGCATTAGTAGTTGTTAAAAACACAACCAACTGTTGTGAGAAACCATAATGCAAGTTTAATTGGTTTAGTCGTAGTGCCTGAAGCACATGTCACAATTCAAACTAATATTCATAAACTTGGACGAGGGAAAGTAGTGGACATTGAAGTGGATCTTATCGAGGTGGTCAAGGTAAACTATTTGGTTTTTCTATATTTGGATTATATGTATTTATCAGACAATTTTGATTTAACTTGAGTTTGCTTTAAACTCTTGTGAACCTATGTGGTTTTTATTTATACACTTTAGAATTTGTATGACCTAAAATACACCATGTTGCGATAATTTTTGAGATTTAGGGACCCAAAATCTTTTAAATTCTGGCATGAGCTATTGGGACATCTTGGACAAAATATGATTTGTCGGATTTCCTTAAATTAAATGGGGCATTCAAACCAAATCCGACCAACTGCATATCACAATTTTTCCCCTTTATCTAATACGTGGTGAAGAAGCAAAATATTTCCTATCTCCGTATTCTTTATTTGTAGTCCATGTTTCTATATCACCACCATAGCGTACCTCTATGGGACCTCGGTGAAGGTACATACATTATTTATGAAACTTCATTAATAATTTAGTACCTATGGCCCATGTTAGGGGATCAATTTACATTTTGGTACGCTGACTGTATTTTTATTGAAGATCAATTCTCGATATTAGGGGTGATTAGTGCCCAAAATACAAAATAATGTTAAGAAATTCCATTGATGAAAAAGATCTTCAATATTTATATCCATGTACTAGTCAAACTGAACCAAAAGTTCACATGATAATCTGCTAAGAAATGAGTAACTAAGCCTCATATTCATGTTGTGTATATCATAGATGATTTGGTATGCCAGAAGCATATGAAACATGTTAGTGTAAAAGATAAAAGCCCGCGGCACACCAACTCTATTATAGAAAGACAGTCACTCCCATAACCTCCGGAAGAGGCTTGTCCTGAAGACGAAATCTCCAGTAAATTACACGTGCACTTGATAATTATAATATTGGAGATACGGAACGACCAAATCCAACTGTTAAGGAAATGACGAGGATTTGGTTGACATAAAATAAGAATTAAAGTGGCCACGAATTTATGAAAAAGGAGAAATATATAATAGAAATATAAAAGTTATCAACACCATAGTTGCCTCTACAGTTGCTCTTACTATCTCCGAAAATAATCTGGATCCAGAACCTAAGTCGGTAGCATGTTGCTTGAAACACTCGGACTAGGTGAGATGGAAAGTGACAATTGAGGCTGAGCTGAACTCGCTAAAGTATTTTGAACGTGTAGTTCATATATCCCTGCAGGATATAAATGGGTCTTCGTAAGAAAAATAAATGAGAATCGTAAGGTGGTGAGATATAAAGCGAGATTCATAGCTCAATGGGTTCACGCAGAGACCCGGCATCGATTTAGATGTAAAATATTATCATATTAGTGATTGTATTACGTTCCGCAAGTTAATACCTACGGCAAAAACTATGAATTTATATATGCAGTATATGTACGTCATGACCACATTTTTATATGTGTAATTAGACGCTAATATTTTTATATGAAAGTCATTGATGGACTTAAAATTCCTGAATTGATAGAAAACGAGAATCACAACATGTATAGCATTAAATTACAAAGGTCATTATACGGCTTGAAACATTTGAGTAGAATGTGATATAACCGATTGAGTGAGTTCCTCCTAAAGAGGAGATATGCAAATAGTGATGTCTGCCCTTGAAATTCGAAAATAGCTTCTATATTACTCAGTCTATATTGATGATATAAATGTTATTAGAACGCACAAGGAGCTTACAGAAGTTAGCTCATGCCTAAAGGCGGAGTTTGAACGAAAAACCTTGGGAAAAACCAAGTATTGTCTCGACCTGCAGATCGAGCATGTTCCTAAAGAAATATTAGTACACTAGTCAACCTACCTGAAGAAGGTCATGGAGAGATTTTAAATGAATAAATCTCATGAACTTAGCACACCAATGGTTGTTAAATCCCTTGAAGTGGATAAAGACCCGTACAAACCTAAAGAAGATAATGAGGATATTTTAGGACCCGAAGTCCTGTATTTGAGTGCGCTATTGAAGCACTTATTTATCTTACAAATTGCACAATGCCTGATATTGCATTTGTGCTATACTTTCTAGCAAGAATTAGTGCATCTCCTGACAGGAGATATTAAAATAATGTTAAATATATCCTCTGGTATCTTCAAGAGATCTTTGTTTATTATATAAAAGAAATCGAAATATGACATTGGTGGGCTATTCTGATGTTGGTTATATGACTGATCCCCATATTGCCAAATCTCTGACTGGTTATGTTTTTCTCTGTAGTGGTACTGTTATTTCTTAGATGTCTATTAAGCAAACAATGTTTACTAGTTGAAACCACTCAGAGATTGTTCCTTTATATGTGCCCCACGCGAACGCGTAAGGTTCAAATCGTTGATACAACACATTCGATAATTGTGTGGCATATTAAACAAGGATATTACTCTCGTTGTCTTTTCTAATGACAATGTAACTTGTATTGCATAAATGAGATGTTGAAAATTTTTATCCACTTGCGCTCGAAAATTGTTAGTCTAAGGTGTAGACCCAAAGTCCGGACGAAGACTGGAATCAAAAAGACAAAAAAACACGCAGACAGATCTGCGGTCGACCGAGTCGGTCGATCGTGAACGTGTACAGGGAGCTGGGAGAGCCTGGATCAGGTCGCGATCGACCGGGGCGGTCGACCGCCAAAACCCTGTAGAAAAACTGGTCTCGGGTTTTTTGATTGCGGTCGACCGCGCCGGTCGACCGCCAAACTCTCTGGAATTTGAGCGGTCGACCGGGCCGGTCGACCGCGACGCAGTCAAACAGAATCCTGTTCTGTTTAGGAATCTGTTTCAGCCAGGATTCTATATATACCCCAAACGATTTTAGGGTTTGTGCCACATCAAAAGTAGAGTTTTTTTTTGCTGCAAAGAAAGAGAGAATCTCAAAGAGATTAATCCCTTGTTTGAGAGCTTGTATTTTTCTTCTTCAATTAATAAAAAGATTGTGTGGTGTAGCTCCTGAGGACATAGGCACGTTGCCGAACCTCGTCAAATCTGTGTGTTCGTCTTCTTTACTATTTTGCAAGGTTAGATCTTTATTTGTGGTATTATTCCTACTTTCCTACTTTCAACACAAGGTCCGGAAAGGCAAGGGTTCGATTGATTATTTCGAATCCCCAACAACTGGTATCAGAGCTTCGTTCAGCAATTTGTGTGAAAGCCATGGCAGAGGAAAACAAATCAAAGATTGAGAAGTTCGATGGATCGGATTTCGCCTACTGAAAGTCGCAGATGGAGGACTATCTGTACCAGAAGGATTTGTATCGCCCGTTGATGGGCAAGGAAAAGGGAAAGAAGAAAGAGGAGTCTGATGGTGATTGGGAGGTACTGGATAGGAAGGCTCTAGGGCAAATCCGGTTTTTGCTCGCCAAATCAGTAGCCCACAATATTCTGAAGGAGAAGACGACGGTGGGGCTTATGGAAGCGCTCGCGAAGATGTACGAACAACCGTCGGTAGCAAACAATGTGCATCTAGTCAAAACTCTTTTCAACCTCAAGATGGCAGAAGGGCGGTCCTTCACGATGCATCTCAGCGAGTTCAACACGATCGTTGATCAACTTATCTCCGTGGACATCACGTTCGATGACGAAGTGCAGGCCCTTTTACTACTATCGCAGTTGTCGGATAGTTGGGCAGGTTGTGTGACGGCAATCAGCAATTCGGCGGGGAAAGAGAAGTTAAAACTGAATGAGGTTGTTAGCATGATTCTATCCGAGGAGGTTAGAAGGAAATCGTCCGAATCAGAAGGTTCAGGTTCAGCCCTAAATTTCGAGCAGAGAGGCAGAAGTCAGAAGAAAGGGAACCAGAACAGGAATCGGTCAAAATCAGTGAAGAAGAGGCCGAACTCGAAGGTTAGATCTATCAAATGGAAGTGTTGGAACTGCGGCTAGGAGGGCCATATGTCTTCGGTCTGTAAAGCACCAAAGAAGGATGCGGGTGAGCAGGAAGCTCATATCGTGCAGGATGCCTTGATCCTTGCTATGGATAGCGATTCTGATTCTTGGGTCATCGGCTCGGGAGCTTCTTTCCACGCCACTGCTAATAGGAAACTACTTCAGAACTATGTAGCAGGGGACTTTGGTAAAGTATACTTGGGGGGACAATGAACCTTGCAATATTGTTGGAAAGGGTGACGTTCAGATACAGATAAAGGGCTCTAAGTGGAATTTAAAGAACGTGAGACACGTGCCAAAGCTGAAGAGAAATCTTGTTTCGGTGGGATAGCTTGGAGCAGAAGGCTACGTTTCGACATTCACCGGGGATTCGTGGAGAATCTCCAACGGTACGATGGTTGTTGCCCGAGGCAATAAAACAGGGACTCTCTACCTCACTTCACATGCGAGTGACACCCTCGCAATTGCAGCTGGCAAGGAGAGTACAGATCTGTGGCACAATAGGCTGGGATACATGAGCGAGAAAGGGATGAAAATCCTACATTCACAAGGAAAGCTAACCGGGATCGACACCGTGGAAGTCGGGGTTTATGAAGACTGCATCTTTGTGAAGCAGAAGAGGGTTAGTTTCCAGAAGGGTGGAAGGCCACCTAAGGCACAGAAGCTAGAGTTGATTCATACAGATGTATAGGGTCCAGCCAGTGTATCTTCTTTTGGCGGTTCGAGATACTACGTCACCTTTATCGACGATCACTCGAGGAAGGTATGGGTTTACTTCATGAAGCACAAGTCAGAGGTGTTCGAAATCTTCAAGAAGTGGAAGGCCATGGTCGAGAACGAGACAGATCTGAAGGTGAAGTGCTTGAGATCAGATAATGGTGGAGAATACGAGCTGGAGGAGTTCAAGAGGTTCTGTGCTACGAATGGGATTCGCTTAGAGAGGACTACTCCAGGGACGCCGCAGCATAACGGCATTACAGAGAGGATGAACAGGACCTTGACAGAGCGTGCGCGGAGCATGCGATTATATGCAGGTCTGCCTAAGATATTTTGGGCGGATGCGGTGCATACGGCAGCATACCTTATTAATCACGGGCCATCAGTTCCATTAGACTTTGGGATTCCAGAGGAGGTTTGGAGTGAAAAGAAAATAAATCTCTCACACTTGTGGGTATTTGGTTGCGTGGCTTATGCTCATACCAGTGACCATGTCAGGGACAAGCTAGAAGCTAAATCACAGAAGTGCACATTCATTGGATACGGCATTGATGAGTTCGGGTATCGTCTTTGGGATAAGAAGAACAGGAAGATCATCAGGAGCCGGGATGTGATATTCAATGAGGAGATGATGTACAAGGACAGGGACAATGCTAAGGATAGCCAAAGCAGTGGGAGTAGCACTACGGATACAGGTGGATCCGAGTACATAGATATAGAGGAAATTCCAGACAGGGGTGATGATGTTTGTTCTGATCGTAGAACGGAGGAGGCTCCAGGTGCAGAATAAACTACCCAGGGCGTGGAGCTTAGGAGGTCATCCAGGGTACCCAAACCAAATCCCAGATATCTTTCATCTCTTGACTATTTATTATTGACAGATAGCGGTGAGCCGGAAAGCTATGAAGAGGCAATGCAAGTGAGTGAATCTCAGCAGTGGGAGCATACGATGCATGAGGAGATGGATTCTCTACTCACTAATGAGACATGGGAGTTAGCCCAGCTACCTGCACAGAAGAAAGCCTTGCACAATAAATGGGTCTACCGGGTCAAGCAGGAGAGTGATGGAAGCAAGAGATTTAAGGTCAGATTAGTCGTGAAGGGGTTTCAACAGCGGGAAGGAGTGGACTACACGGAGATATTTTCTCCTGTTGTGAAACTCACAACCATCAGAGTGGTGTTGAGTTTAGTAGCTGCAGAGGACCTCTTCCTTGAACAGTTAGATGTGAAGACTGTCTTTCTTCATGGTGACTTGGATGAAGAAATCTACATAAAGCAGCCTGTTGGCTTCATTGAAGAAGGAAAGGAAGAGATGGCGTGCAAGCTCAAGAAGAGCTTATATGGTTTGAAACAGGCTCCGAGACAATGGTATAAGAAGTTTGATAACTTTATGCAGAACAATGACTGAGGAAGATGCAATTTGGATCATTGCTGTTATTTCAAAAGGTTCGAGTCCAGCATCATTATTTTGTTATTATATGTTGATGACATATTGGTAGCAGGACCATGTTTGGATGAGATAAACACTTTGAAGAAGCTGCTGTAGGCGTATAAAACTGCCTATAGATCCCTTCGCACAGCTTGACACGGGGAATCGACAAATCAACGAACCATCGAGTGACGAGGCGGCAAGGTCAACAAATTGCACGCGATCAACAGAATGCATTCGCGTGCGGAATCAATCCAACGGTTCGGGGAGTCAATGAGTCGTCCAACCAAGAACGGACTCGGATGAATCGCGATCGAATCAAGATCAACTTCGGACTCGAACTCAGAAATGGATTTACTGCCAAATCGGGAATCAAGTCAACAAATCGATTCCAAACCAAGTCAACCACAAACCAAAAACAGCGGAAAAGACCGAAACGAACAGCACCCGAGGGGACTCGGCCGAAACCGAGCCACCGCAAGGTGGCTCGGCCTAAGCCGAGCCACCCTAAGGTGGCTCGGTGGCCGAGCCACCACCCTGGCCGAGCCACCCTGAGGTGGCTCGGCAGCCGAGCCACCTTGAGGTGGCCGGCTCCCCCCCCCC
>BQKN01066292.1:2181014-2198352 GCA_022839385.1 Asparagus kiusianus | reverse complement strand
ACAGTGACGCTTGGCTATAAATAGGAGAGGGGGTTGTTCATTTGAGGAGGTTGGATTTTGGAGGAGGCGAAGCCCTGCAGAACTGAAAGCTCAGATCTAAAAAAGATTCAAGCTTTAAGACTTCGAAGACTTGCTCATCCGGATCTGGTGCTCGGCGATCATCAACGCCAAATAAGGCAGGTGTTCGAGAGGACCGGATCTCAGATCTACGTCGATATACTCCGGATCAAAGCTTGGTCTTTGATCCCGAGATTTGAGCGATTGTTTCCTTGGTGAAACAATCCCTCCGGCTATTATTTCCTTGGTGAAATAATACCCGTTATACTGCGTAGATCCGACCGGATCTAGATCTCGCGGTGGTCCACGGATAAACCCCGGCGCAGGCAAACAACCCACAAAGCGAGTGACCGCAAAACAGGAGCTCGTGATTTGTTCGACAAACAAGAGAAAAAGTTGTAATCTTTCTTTTCTTTTATTTTGATTTTCATTATAACCGCATCTTATAAAAAGATCGGATCTTTGTAACGCATAAAGTTGTTAACTAAGATAGCAATGGAATCAATAAAGAAAGACACGATTTTTCCCGCGAACAGCTGCTAGCAAAGGAATTTGTAATGAAGGATCTGGGCGCAGCAAAGCATATTCTAGGGATTCGAATCAGTAGGGATGAAGCTGAAGGGACATTGAGATTGAGCCAAGCTGAATACATTGAGAAGGTACTTCAGAGGTTCAACATGCAGAATGCTAAAGTTGTTAGCACACCCCTTGGAAGTCAGTTCAAGCTATCTGAGGAGCAATCGCCTAAGACAGATGCAGATAGAGAGCATATGAGCAGGGTGCCATAGTCTTCGGCCATTGAGAGTCTCATGTACGCGATGGTTTGCACGAGGCCGGACATCACCCATGCAGTGGGAGTTGTGAGCAGATTTGCAATCAATCCAGGAAAGCAGCATTGGGAGACCGTGAAGTGGATAATGCGGTACTTGAGAGGGACAACGAACAAGCCATTATGTTTCAGGAGGAAGGAGTTGGTACTGCAGGGATACGTGGATGCGGACTTCGCCGGTGATCATGATACAAGGCGAAGCACCACGGGGTATGTTTATACCTTAGCGTCGACAGCAGTGAGCTGGGTCTCACGTCTGCAGAAGATAGTGACTTTATCTACAACCGAGGCTGAGTATGTCGCGGTGACTGAAGCAAGCAAGGAGATGATCTGGTTGAACGGGTGCTTGGAAGAGTTTGATCTGAAACAGGGAAGAGGAGTTCTTTATTGTGATAGCCAGAGCGCTATACATCTTGCTAAGAATCCAGTATATCATGCCAGAACGAAGCACATCGACGTCAAATACCATTTTATACGCTCGCTAGTTGAAGACAAAAAGTTACACTTAATGAAGATTTTGGGGAATCAAAATCCAGCGGACATGTTGACGAAGGCAGTCACTATTAAGAAACTGGAGTTGTGCGTAACTTCAGTTGGCCTTCACGAGTGGAAGACGAAGGCGGAGCCACACTACGAGGATCGGCGAGATCGCCGGGATATTGTTGATTGGAGGAAGAATTTTTCGAAGGGAAAAGATACATGCGAAGAAGGAGAGAGTTCGGGTGAACTCATTGCAGGCCCTTTGGTCTCCAAATGAGAGATTATTAGTCTAAGGTGTAGACCCAAAGTCCGGACGAATACTGAAATCAAAAAGACAGAAAAACACGCAGACAGATCTGCGGTCGACCGAGTCGGTCGACCGCGAACGTGCACAGGGAGCTAGGAGAGCCTGGATCAGGTCGCGGTCGACCGGGACGGTCGATCGCCAAAACCCTGTAGGAAAACTGGTCTCGGGTTTTTTGATTGCGGTCGACCGCGCCGGTCGACTGCCAAACTCTTTGGAATCTGAGCGGTCGACCGGGCCGGTTGACCGCGACGCAGTCAAACAGAATCCTGTTCTGTTTAGGAATCTGTTTCACCCAGGATTCTATATATACCCCAAACGATTTTAGGGTTTGTGGCACATCAAAAGTAGAGTTTTTTTGGCTGCAAAGAAAGAGAGAATCTCAAAGAGATTAATCCCTTGTTTGAGAGCTTGTATTTTTCTTCTTTAATTAATAAAAAGATTGTGTGGTGTGGCTCCCGAGGACGTAGGCACGTTGCCGAACCTCGTTAAATCTGTGTGTTCGTCTTCTTTACTATTTTGCAAGGTTAGATCTTTATTTGCGGTATTATTCCTACTTTCCTACTTTCAACACAAGGTCCGGAAGGGCAAAGGTTCGATTGATTGTTTCGAATCCCCAACAAAAATAACAATGAAATTAACATAGATAAGTTCGCTCTAAGTAGTGACAATCTAGACGATTTGATCACCAAATCCCTTAATACATCAACTTTTAATTTTATGGTATCATGCTTGGCCACCACAGTATGCATAGACTTGAATGTTTGTTGTCTTGAGGGGGAGCAAATTATTTTTCAGAATAATCCTGAAGATCAAACCCCGAAGGCGGTGGCTGTACTCTTTTTTCCTTAGTTAAGTTTTTGTCTCACTGGGTTTTCTTAGCCAAAGGTTTTTAAAGAGGCAACTAATGCAACACAAGTTTGGATCTCGAAGATCTATAGTTGTACTCTTTTTTCCTTTGCTAAGTTTTTGTCCTACATGGTTTTTCTTAGCGAAATATTTTTAACGAGACAACTGATGTAACAGAAATAATGTATGTATGTCATGTACTCTTTTCCTCGACTAGTTTTTCCCACTGGGTTTTTTCTAGCGAGGTTTTTAACGAGGCATTGACATCACGAAGTAATGTCCAAGGGGGAGTGTTGAAATCTAGAAGATAAGATTAATGCGGACATTACTTGAATATGGACAATTAATTAGATGACTCTTCATTAGCCCATATCCTTTAGTCTTCTTATTATCCATCTATATTATGTATGTCATGGACTACAAAATGTATGGAGAAATAGAAGATGAATAAAATGAGATGCTCACTTTCTCCCTATCTCTTCTCTTCTCTATTTATTTACTCTTACATTTCATGTTCGATTCTTACTTACGATACATGATGTATGTAGATATAACAACAAGATTACAACAAAAATCTCTTTTATTCAAAGTTTATAACAGCACCCCAAAAAAAAGCCCCTCAAAACTCAAGGGAGATGCAGTAGAATATGAACTATGAGAAAAATACAAAACACCATAACAAGGACTTTTAGACGTCAAAAGTTTTTCTTTGCCATCGACAGAAATTTCACATTAATGCGTGCAAAGGCTACCTCAGAACACATTACTTAACGTTTATTGTCTCATAAATCCACTGAAATAGCACAAATACAAATGACTAGAATTACTAAGAAATATGAAATGAAAAATGAAACGGAAATGAACTTACAACCCAAAAATCAAGCAGCAGATGTCTTCTTGTTTGGCTCGAACACATACTTTATAAGCGACTCCTTAATGGACAGAAGCTCAGGGAACTCATTCTTCAATTTGGTGGCATCCAATTCATTGTTGCTCCTAGGTGCAACAATCACCTTAGCTTGCTCTGCAAGATTGAAATTCTTCCAGGTGAAGCTTGGGTCAATGTAGTCTCTGTACATCTCTAAGATCTCGTTGTGGCTTACAACACCAGGGTTGGTGAAGTTCCAAATCCCGGTGAGGTTCCTCTTCGCCATTTCGATTGAGATAGGCAGGAGCTCATCAAGGATGGTCATGGAGTTTGGGATGTTGACGACCTTGTCATACCTAGCGATTTTGGTGATGAAGTTGCGAGGGTTGGAAAGGTCTGATGATATTGGCATCCTGACTCGGAGAGTACAGACGTTCTCGTAGTTCTTGAGTAGCTCCTCAACCTATCAAGTTAAAGATGCAAAATTTATTAGTAGGTATGCAGTGCATTCATTCTTCGGCAAGCAAATTTGAAGCTGATGGCAATGGCTATTTAATGGTGGGGATCTTCTAACTTGTCAAAGCTTATATTTCATGCTATTATAGAACATGGACAAATTATTGGGTAGAAAATCTGGAAGAACAAAAAAGATGCCTGGACAAAAGAATGAAATTAATTAATTCTTGATCAAATGGACTCCGTTGCTATCTGATCTAACATCTAGTTGCAGCTCTTTTCCATTCTCCTACTACTGGTATCTAGAAGCAGGAGAACACACAGTCAGCTGAGGAACAAAGAAGCCAAGATCTACCTACTTGATGCCATAATGATGGAAGGATATAGTTAGAATATGCATTATGGTCACATCAACTCAAATGACAAAGGAAAATTTCTGATTTATATTAAATATCAAACAGATGATTCAATTAAAAACGTAATAAAGAGATTCAGTTTACTGATTCACGATATACTAATGATACACTCCGATTAAATATCTCAAGAGAATACAATAACTATTCCTAAAGAACCTGCTTTTCCCTAACAAGTATCTAAAAAATGCATACTTTTCAGCTTATGGAGCAAATCCACTTCTCTAGTCAGTGCACAGATCCTTTAAGTTAGAAACCATAGCATATCTACAGTTGACCCATGGCTTGACCATTAACCATCTAAGAGAATCTAACAAACCTAAAAGATGAACAGTTGAGAATATCAGTAGTAGCTGAAAGCACTAGCCGACAAGGGCGCTTTAATTGTAGACAGGACCTTATATCAACTCAAAACATATAGCAAGAGATTTAACCTCTGGGAAAAAGGAAGCATGTTGGCTAAGGCTAAGTGTTTGAGTGTAAAAATAGCAACGAAAGAATTTAAGAAGGTGCTGCAAATGTTGGCTAGACTTAAAAGATGTTCCCTCCAACAATGATGCTAATGCTTTTATTTCTTTAGTAAGCAGCTCAATATCTCATATCAAGCATGCAAATTCTAATCACTATTGGTGGAATGGTCATATTCTATTGAACTACATGAGTTTCCATAAGAAGAGCTTTGAGATCGTTTTAGACCTCAAGTATCTGTGAATATATCCATCCCAGGGTATTTTTTATCACACATCCCCTTAAGACAAATGCACACAGGCAGAAAACAGGAGGGAGGAGGGCATCACCAAATGCGAGACTTCCATGAATTCACCTCAAGATGTAAGCTTGTGATCCATATAAAAACATATCTACAAAACCTTTCTTGCCAAAGTGGTAAAGTGGTAAAAGACCATTGCAAAGCTGGTGTTCAAATTAATTGTGCTGTCCTAATGAATATTTTCACATTCTCTGTTGAATAACTAAACCCTAGTGAATGCAAGCAAAGTTGGTGAAACAATAAGAACCCAACAAATACATGTGCTTAACAAAGATAACTACATCCAAGTAGGATTGAGAAACCCAAGGAGGTGTGAACAAAACGGGAAAACCCAAAACAAAGAAGTACCAGGGACATACTATAAAGAAAAAGTGCATGTGAGATAACCCAAGGGAGAGGATATTAGATCCTTCAAGGCTATGTAGCACGGACACGGATCCGACACGGCCATCCGACACGCCGACACGAGGCAAATCCTAAAAAATACATAGGATACGTGTGTTCGACACATGTGTCCGACACGGACACGACACGACACGGCTTCATGTTATGCGTGTCCGTGCTTCATAGCTTCAAGGTACCACATATTTGTTACTTCAATTTCTCTCCTTTCACTCTCGTGTATTACC
This sequence comes from Asparagus kiusianus, assembly GCA_022839385.1. Taxonomy (NCBI): domain Eukaryota; kingdom Viridiplantae; phylum Streptophyta; class Magnoliopsida; order Asparagales; family Asparagaceae; genus Asparagus; species Asparagus kiusianus. The sequence goes on along the minus strand of BQKN01066292.1, from coordinate 2,192,698 downwards.
CCTCCCTCTCTTCTCACCGATACCACCGTAAACCAGCATCTGAAAGCTTCTAGGTGCCTACTTAGACCACCTAAGCAGCTTGAACAATTGAGCCACCTTATCTTTCCTAACCTAATTTGCATTGCAACAACTCCTTTGTTCTGTCTATAGCTACAACTATTCCTATCAGTGTCCATAAGATGCACCAGTACATATTTTAAAGAGAAACTTAAGAAAAAGAATCTAATTCCACATAACCTGGAGCATAAGCAAACCCTTCTTTGCCCTTTCAACCTATAGGCCCAATTCTCCATAACATTACCACATAAAGATTTCTCCTTCTCGTTCTCTCTCCCTCTCCATCAGAAAAAAAATTACACCCAATCCCCGTCTCCCACTTCCACCAGCACACACATCCCCCTTCTCCAGAGAAGTAGATTGCAAACTAATACACCTCTAGAAATCTTTGACTGAATCACTCTTTCTTTCCAGCAACCATAGAAATCTAGGGCCAAACCACTCTCTCTTTCCTTCAGCCATTATACTAAATAGCCTCCATAATTCAGTTACTACTAGGATATATATTTTATTTCTTTTCAACGTCCTTACTATTTCGTGCTTATTTATTCTACTTTTCTACTCCTTTTCCAACCAAGTTTGCTGCTACTTTTTATTTGTTTCTTCTTTGTTTTGTTTAGTTCTATTCAATCTTCTTTTTTATCATTCAACTCGGTCCATCTTTGAACTATACACAATTCAATAACTTACATGTCCATCTATGATTATAAATTCACATATAACCATGTTTCCAGAAAGGAAAATTATTTGATTCTCCAATTACATAATCAAATAACTACAAAACATCTACATTTTCTTATTTACCTAAGTGAGAAAGACGTGTAACTACCGTTTATTGCTCATGGCTGCTGGATAGGCATAATTCGCGACACATAGTCAGTGCTACGCTTAATAATCTCAGCTCCAAAATTACAAGTTTTGGACCCCATAACTACAAAAGTTTTACTGGTGAATGAAGGATGTACCCTCGTCTAGATCAGCCTAAACCCACCGCTTTACAATCCTTATACTGCCGCATCCACATCTTGAGATCCAAATCGGATGACAAGTACATTTTGGTTGACAGGGTAGCCAGCTGCAGCCAATAAAATCATGCCCTTAAACATTCACACTAGTAAATATATTGCAAGCGCGCGTTAGATCCGGGATGAGATCATGAAAAGGTTCCACCCGTCTCCAATTCAAAACACTAGCAATTTGATGCTTCACCCAAAAGTAAGCTTAACACCAATACCATCCAATTACTAAATCAATCTAAAAAACCAAATCAGATCAACTGCTACAAAGTTTCGGTTTAAAAAAAAAAAACCCAAACGAAAAACAAAATCAAACCAGCTAATAAAGGATCAAAGTAAGGAGCTACCATAGCCTTGGTCTTGGAATAAAAGGACCCAACAAAATTGGGCGTGTCCTCCTCCTTAAACCCGACCCCAGACCCCTCGGGATGCGCACCGTCGTACTCAAAGATGCACCCAGTCGCATAATTAATGAGCACCAGCCCCTTCTCCCTGCAAACATCGGCCAGGGTCAGAGTCCCCACGACGTTGGCCCGTATCGTCTCCACCCTGTGGGTCTCGCACCAGTCGACGTTGGGCCGGCCCGTTACCCCGGCGGCGTTGAACACGTGGGTGGGCCGGGCCCTCGCAACGTCGTCCTCCAGCTGGCCCCGGTTCTCCAGCCGGCCGGCGCCGTATTCGTACTCGATGCCTTGGGCCTCGCACATGCGGCCGAGTAGGCCGCCGATCCAGCCCGTGCGGCCGTAGATCAGGAACTTCAGTGGGCCTTTGGTTTCGAAGCCCATGGTTGTCAGATCTGGATCGGGGGTAGCGGGTTTTTGGATCTTGAGATTGAGGAGGGGGAGAGGGGGAAACGGGGGAGAGCGTTAATATAGGAACCGGGGGAGGAGAGTGTTAGTGTACGACTGTGATATTCTCACGCTTAACCTGGTGCGGGGGTGGGGGGTTAAGTTCTTTCCACATTTTAGTCAATTGATAATTTTAATTTATTGATTGAAGTTAGCCCCCCTCCCCCCTCAAAAAAAAAAAAAAAAAAAAGAAAAAATCATTAGGCTTGTATTACGCACCTTAATGCTTGTAAATTGTTTGAAACTTCGTACCTCAAATCATTATAATTGTTATTAGTGCTTCTTCACATCTCTTATTTTATAAGTTGTTCAAATTAATCTATTCGGCCGTGAGTAATAATATAAAATTTAAGACCGTAGAGACCTAATAGCAGTTTCAATAACTTAAGGAACTAATATCATAATATTAAAGATTGAAGACCGAATAGCGTCTGGGTTAATATGTTTTTTTTTTTTTCATGTTGTTTAGAATTCATGGGAGTCAATTAGCAATAAACATAGATTTGATGGTGAATCCACGAAAAATAAACTTGGGTATTCTAATAAAGGACTATTTATAATTCTTTGAAAATAGACGGGTACCTTTGTCATTTTATCCTAGCTTTTAATTTGAAATGTAATGACATTAAAATAAGAGAGGTATTTTAATTACAAGCCAAAAAAATGTGCATAAATTAGGAAATATTCGGATTTGGGAGGACATAGAGACACAATTTTGATGAACATGGATGGAGACGGTCGAGGCTTAGGAGAGGGTGAGCGTGTGGGAACGGGGGGTGGTGTTAGATGTGCGGGGGAGAATATCTTGGCGTGAGAGGACGGGAGTGGGGCACGTGACTTCCGACTTGGGGTTTGTGGTTGGAGAAGTTTTAGAGCGAGGCCGAGATTTGGATCTCGGACTTATGTTATTCATTTCTCGAGCCTTCTTTTTGCACCTTTTTTTTTTGAAGCTGAAAAACAGGGAGTTCTTCTTCTTCTTTTTGCACTTAAATTGGCTACAATTCCATACAGAACAAAATTTGCCGAGTGTTGCGAAATGAATGCTTCATAGTTAATAAAATCTAAATAATATTATATTTTTCTGCATCACGTAACAGATGATATTAAAGTGAAACTCTAAGAAATTTTAGGGTATTTAAGTGAGGTCATTTATAAACTACGGAGCATTTATAGGTGACATTAGGTAAACAAGAGGGCACTAACATATAATATTTTGTAACTTCATAGTATTTATTTACAACACTTAAATACATTGAGGTATTTTTTTTATTCGGATTGATAAACGAGATCACTTAAGTATAACGTCCGAAAACTATAGGGCATTTAAGTGCAATTAAGCCTTGTTTTTTACGAAAATAACTGGGTTGTAATGGTTGAGAGAGGCTTTTGTTTAAGAGTTGGAAAGTTATGGGAAACAAATAACTACTTAGAGGCTGTCTGTAAAAAAAATCATAATCATAAAATAACTATAGTAAAATTAGAGTACCATAGATACTATATATATATACACGTATAATTAGATTAACCATCAATTTACCTCGTATTGGACGGTTAAATTGGTTTCTTTGACTCCGTATCAGAGTCACTGAAGCTTTCGTTTTTCGTAATTTGTCAATATTCCTCCATGATTTTATAGGAAGAAATTGCAGATAACACCATCAATTATAACTTTATTTGTATTGAACCCTCCACAACTTATTTACTAGCATTTAGCCTCCTTAAATTCAGAGAAAAAGGGGTCTCATATCCAATTTATCATTCTAATTAAAATGACAAAGCAAGGTTCTAATTGATAGTAAAAAATTTAACGAGGGTTCCATGTAACTGAATGTACAGATGGTCATGCACAATTATTAATATTATTAAACTTTTTTCTGTGCGTGCATTCTACTAGGGATGGAAATGAACCAAATGATTAACAAATAGTTTGACAATTGTTCGAGTAACTATTCGGTCATATTCGATTCGGTAGTTCATTTGTCACTAAACAAATATTTTTTAGTATTCGAGTTTACTAACGAATAGAATTTAACCAGGTGTATATTCGAGAATTTAACCAGGTGTATATTTGATTCGTTTATCTATCAAATATTCATTTAAAATTTGATCACTTATTATTTGTATTATTGTATATATGATGTCATATTTTAGTCTACTTACCATTTATGCTTAAGTTTTATGTACTGATTTTAAGACTTAAATAATCTTAAATCTATTTTCTAATAAAAATCTTAATTTAAATATATATACATTATACATTATAAAGGAAAAAAAACTTTTATTTATGAATTTAAATATTATTTAAAAATCAAATTCTTTAGCAGAATAAATATAATTTGATATTTAAAAAGTATTCGTGAATATTCATTAATATTTATCAAATACCAAGTATTCGAGTTCGAATTAGAAAAACTACATATATGAATATTAGAGTCTGCATTCGAATTCGATAATTTAAAATAAATATAAATACAAACACATTAGTATTCGACTCGATTCAATCGTTTTACCACCCCTACATTTTGATGCAAAGCTTGTTGTTAGATATTCTGTTCTTTTTTTTTAATCAAGTTAGATATTCTGTTTTGGACCACACAAGCGAGATTGATGTGGACGCGTAGGAAACTGGAGGAGGAAAAAAATAAGGAATGTGTGAATAATATTAGCAATTTAGCGTTGTCATGAAACCGACCAGCATTTAAATAATTAAATGTAATGTAAATACAAAACGAAAAGCGATGCAGATCTACACTTGAAAAGTAAAAGAGTTGCTATTGGACCAGATCTATTCAGGGCAAGATCTTGTCAGAACCGTTTAAAGGTTCAGGTGACCCCACATCAGGGAGCGGTCCATGAGCGGCTCCAATCTCGCGCGCTTGCTCGAAGTTAAAAATATTAACTCATACATCATAAAAATCATAAAATTAAGTATAAAAGATATAAACATGATTAGATACATAAAAATCGAAAGAAATTTGTTGATGAAATATTGAATATTTACATCTAGTAATTAAGCAAAGATAACAAGTACACAATTCTTGAAGAAAAAAAAATACTCTTTCTACTGAAACTTGTGCAAATGACTCGTAATTAAGCTTAAATACTTTTGGAAAAAGTTACATAAACAACTACACGTGAAAGAGAGAATATACATTTGGTGCACATTCAATATTATGAATTGAATCCACCAATGCACAAATCAGATCAAAGCAACTGACCGTGTGACGCTTTGAGCCACGACTAGAGGTCCACATCAGCCCAACATAGAACCAGCATTCTAATTGCTCTGGTTGAAACCAGGATGGTACAGAAAAGAAGACTAATTTATTGTTTTAGACTTTCATTCTCAAATTCTACTTCCAAAATCTAAATAAAGCAACATGTGCTTTGTACTTGCTAGCACATTGGCACGTGCGATGCACGTGCAAAAATATTCAGTTTTATGATTACTCTCACATTTTCATATAATAGTTTAATAATGATTTAATTTATGCAATTTTATTAAGGAGCTCTACATAGAAAATGTATTTTAAAAATGTTATTTAACAGTTAAATCTATTCTTAACGTAATTTTGCTGAGTAGTTTCCTATAAGTGATTAAAATAAAAAAAATAAAAATGGGGATATTGTAAGTTTATTATGTGTGTATTATCATTTCATGATTTAAAATTTTCTAAATATAAGAAAGGAAAAAACAAGAAAAGAAAAGAAAGAAAATAAATGTTTCTCTTGAAAAATTATAACCTTAATTATGCAAGCTCAAATCACATTCTCATGTCAAGATTTAGAGTCTTCCAGAAATAAAAACGAAAATATAGGGGGGAAAATTGCTCTTGCAAAATTACCATCTTACCCTCTACATTATAATAGGAAGGAGGAAATTGTCCACCCATCCAACTTTTACTACCCCCACTATGTTTATTATATAGTAGTATAGATAGTGTAGATGAGAGAGATCATTTAATTATATAGACATGATAGTAGCGTGTACAGGTGCAAAACGATTCAGATAGTCCGATCCGATTTGCAATCGTATTCGTAACAGACGCAGACATGACCACCGAAATTTAAAACCGGTCACATACAGATATAATTTCGGATATTATAAAGATGTGGATACCGATTCAAAATTTGGACACGGTTTGGACATCCCGGATTATTTAACTACACACGTATTACTCGGGTCAGTCGGGTCCCTTTCTCAAACCTAATCGCAATTTTCTCAAACCTGCTCGACGATGCTCCGCCTTCGAATTTGTGATTTCAACCTAATCACTCTCAGCTCTGGTGCTCGGCGCTCCTCCACCTCCATCCATCGAAACGCCCTTCCTCTACTTCTCATTCTTCTCAACTCAAGAAATCTTGGAACCCTCCACCCTCTTGCTTGCGGGGCCATCTAACCCAGCAAAGTCCTCTCGCTGTAGGGCGATCCTCCTCCTCAGCCGTCATTGGCCGTAATTTTGTCTCAGTTTTACTCCGTTCTTTTTATTTCGTGACGGTATCATCGTATACCTTTTGACTAGAATTTTTTTTTTAATTTTAATTTTAATTTCATCGACTAGAAATCAGAAATATGCTTTGCTTAGTTTTAGACAACAAATCTTGGCACGTGATTCTGAATCTTGTCTTGAAGGACAGATATGATTAAAGTATGCAATTGGCCAATGTACCTGGATTGATTTCAGTATTGGCTGGAGTTGATGCTCTTTCTCATGTTGATGGTTTGGCTGAGCTCGAAAAACATGCCAGCTTGGCACACTACTTCCCAAGCTCATTAGATCTGGTTATGATTACCACTTATATCCGGGCCATATCCGTTTACTAAATATCCAATCCGATTAGTATTTGTTAGTGTATCTATAGCCGTTCTCTAATATTTGAGCTGTATCCGTTTTCCTTTTTTGTAGACATGATTGTGAGTTTTTCTTAAACTATCTATTTTTCGTAAGTGGATACAGATATGGCAAGCCATATCCGAACAATATCCAAACCTTTTGCATCCCTAGCACATATTATCATCGTTTATGCTAGAAACTTAATTATGCGGGTTAGGGTGGATTTGGGCAAGCTCAAGATCCCTCAATCCTCTTTGATAGCTGAATTACTTTGGGCAGAAGAAGATTCCTACACAAATGCGGAACTTTAGAGGGTCAAAGTTGGATTCTCTGGTGGTTCTTCCGACGATCGAGTTAGTGATGATTTTAAAAGAGAAAATATATGAAAGAAGTCATTGTTAGGGTTTTTGGTTATAGAGAACAACGTACCTTCATGTAGAAGACAATCTGCATATTTATGGTGAACCAAGAAGGATATCTGGGTAACTTCGTATAGGTCCATGTGGCCGGCTTAGATAGCCGACACTTTACATGTGTCAGCAGTTAGTGGTCCAAGTCATCCTTTCGTTTAATACGGTGGTGAAAGAATGGTTAAAGTGCTGGCGTGGTCCGAGGAGTCATTATGACTTTAGCGGGGGAGTGATGATGGCTCTGACCATGCATTTAATGCAACTGTGATGAGCTAACATCGCTGGGGAAGACGAAGAAGATAGGTTCGCTTGCGGTTCAAGATGCGTTGTCGAGTTCAAGTGGAGACGCCTTTCGTCTCGGGCTTTCGAGAGAGTCCGAGTGAGAACGTCTTTCATCTCAGTCCTTCGAGAGAGTCCGAGTGAGGACACCTTTCGTTTCGAGCTTTTGAGAGAGAACCTGAGTGAGGACACTTTGGTCTCGGGGCTCAAAGTGCTTTAAGAAGAGGAGCCTGCATTTGTGAGCCCCGAGTTGGGTTAGTGTTATAATGGTTAAGTTGGCTAATCGAGGCACGTGTCTCCCTTTCAAGAGTAGTTTATACTTAACAATTTTTGTGATACAACAATCATCTATAAACTTGGACAAGCAGGGGACTTTGCTCCAAACCTTTACACTTAATAGATCATGCATATCTAAATTGATCAACTATTAAAGGTTTTTCCTAGAAAACACTTTTAAAATAGCATAATTCTACAAGAACAACATTTTAATTTTAATTTATACAGAACCATCTTTAAAACATGTTTGTCTTGCAACCAACCACCTCCAAAGCAAAATTTCACTAAAAAACTAAACATAACCTTAAAAATCCATTTTCAAAGTACATGACATTCATCTTAACTAAACCTAAACATTAACAAAATGAGACACTTGCCTTAAATGTGAGTTTTTAAGGATATTTTTGGGTTTTTAGTGGAAATTTTAACTGATAGGTGGTTAATTGCAACAAAAATCCAGTTGAAAGGTGGTTTTTGTATAAACTGAAATTGAGAAGTGTTCTTGTAGAATTGCCCTATTTTAAGGTGGTTTCTAGACCCAACTATCATTCCTATTTTATATATAAAAAGAAATTGGTGCAATTTCTAACGATACAGAAAATTAACATGTGTCAAACTATAAAGATATAAAAAGTTGGCATGTGTCATATCATACGTATCTGCATGTCCATTTATCCTATTAGAAGATGACATGTAGACACTTAATCTTATATCATCTTGAATTATAATCAAATTAAAACTATTCATAGAAAATTCTAATAGTTAAATATTTTATAATATTTATCAAATATAACTATCCATAATTAAAAAAATCATAATTATATATTTAAAATTTCAAATTTAAAAAATCATGTAAAAAGTTTGTCTACTAAAATCATGGGTTAATTTTGAAAAACCTCCCTCAACTATATTAATTTGAAAAAAACCCCAAGTATTAGCATATTGTAGAGAACCCCCTCAACTATAAAAATTTGAGATGACCCCTTAAAATTTTCTCACTTAATCCTAGGGCTGTCCAAATGACCCGTCGGCTCAGGTCCGGCACGGGATTGGCCCGGAAACCTAGGCCAGACCGGTTCCGGGCCCAGGTACGGGCCGCCTCGTCGGCCCCCGACCCGGCCCGAACGAGAAAATCATTCGGGCAAAAATAACCGGGTCGGGAAGCCCGGGCGCAGCAGGCAAAAGTCGGGCCAGACCGGCCCGGCATAAATGGTCACAAATGTGACCGTTTATGCCAAAATAGTCACATTTGTGACCGTTGTGACCAACCCGGTCATAGCGGCCCGGCCCGACCATAATGGCCATTGGCTATTTTGACCATTTTGCCCCTAAAAACGATTAAAAAATGGTCATGTAGTGAGGGTATTTTGGTCATTTGCCTAGGGGGTTGCCTCTATAAATAAAGGAAGGTTTTTATTTATTTTTCCCACGCCAAAACTCATCTCATTCTCTCTTATACTCTCTTATACACTCTTATACTCTCTTATACTTTCTAATAATCTCTTATACTCTCTAATTCTTCAATCAAATGACTTCTGTATCTAATTATGAAGGGTAAAACTTATCTCCTAATTTTGAAATAAGTCCTCCTACCGGGTCTACTCCTACCGATCCTACCGATGTTAATCCTGGATCCGGTGGCGACGATTGTACACCAAGAGCTCCTAAAAGGCCGAGATTCGATGTATAAAATATTTACAAGAAGATAAACGTCACCAAGGATGAACACGGTAAGATCCTTACCCAGAAGGCTAAATGTGTGTTGTGCAACAAGATTTTCCAAGCTCATCATAAGAGCAGCACCAACCACCTCAAATGTTATTTACATAAACACAACTGAGGCCAGACGCCTCAAGGTGATATCAGATAATCTATGATCTCGCAATTCTCAACTTCTGGTAGTCTAGAAAGTTAGAGTTATGACGCAGCCCGTGCCAGGACATGCGTCATCAGGTTTATCATTCTTAAGAATCTTCCTTTTAGATTAGTAGAAAATGATGAATTTAAAGATTTATTTACAGATGTTTTTTACCCCGTATTTAAAAATTTTCTCGTCAAACTTGTCAACGTGATATTTTAAAATATTATCAGGAGGAACAAGTAAAAATAATTTCTTATTTTCAAAGTTTAAACTGTAAATTTTCTTTAACTTCTGATATTTGGATATTTAAAGCACAAACTGGTTATTTATGCATCACAACACACTGGATTGATAAAAAATGATAAATATTTAAAAGAGTTGTTTCCTTTATTACAATTGAAGAGTCACATACTGGTATTAATGTTGCAAATTTAATAATTGAAGAACTTATAAAACTAGAAATTTTAGAAAGAATATTTTTTCTTTTACTAGATAATACAAGTAATAATAATGTAGTTGTTGATTTTATCAAAATAACTTTGTCATTACCATGTCATGGTGATCTTTTTCACATTAGACGCATTTGTCATATTTTAAAGTTAATTGTTCAAAGTGCATTTACTGAAATTAACCCATGATAGAAAAGGTTAGGTCAATAACTTATATGCATAATGCTTCTAAACAAAGAATTAGAAGATAAAAATAATTTTGCAAAAGAAAAAATGTAAAGCCCAGACTAATTTCAAAAGATGTTGACCATAGGTGGAATTTCACCTATGCAATGTTAAGTGTAGCAATAGAATATAAAAAAATATAAATAATTTTATTGCTTATTATTCTTCTAGTTTTAGCTCTAGTAGCACCTATGGAATAACTGAAGAGGAATGGACAATTATAAGTAATTTAAAAGAGACGTTATAAATTTTTTATGATGCTACAATGTTATTATCTGACTGTTGTCATCCAAGCATTGCTTTAGTTATTTTACAAATTTTAAATATTAAAAAAATTACTAAATATCGTATGGATGATACTTTTAGAACTATACTTTTTCAAATGGAGAGCAAATTTAATAAGTATTTTAGGCATATTCCTCATATTTTTGGTTTGAGGGTTCTTATTGATCCGCAATTGAAGGATATTGACCTTTGAAGTTTGTTACAATCCTTGTATGGTAATCAGATTATAGACTTAGATGATGGATCCACCATTACTGCTACTTCTCATCATAATACTATTAGAAATTTTTTAAACCTTATATGATAAGTATGCAGCTAAACATGGTGTAGCTGCACAGCAGTCTAGAACTTCGGTTTCTTCGAGCTCAAGTCAATGTAAAAGTGTAAGTTTTGATAGATATGCAATAATAACTGAACTAACTGGTGGATCTGTACTTGGATCATCATTGGAAGTTTCTAAAATAGATGAATATTTATCTCCTTAGTTAAATATTAAAATAATAATAATTTAGATACTTTGTAATGGTGGAGAGTATTGTTCGCGGGAAAAGTTAGTGCTTTCTTCATTATTGATTCTATTGTACACTCTTGTAATAGTTTATCGATTACAAAGATCCGGTCTTTTTATAAGATCCGGTTACAACGAAAATCAAATAAAAAGAAATGAAAATTACAACTTTGTTTCCTTGTTTGTCGAACAAATCACGAGCTCCTGTTTTGCGGTCGCTCGCTTGCGTGGGTTGTTTGCCTGCGTCGGGGTTTATCCGTGAACCACCGTGAGATCTAGATCCGGTCGGATCTACGTAGTATAACGGGTATTATTTTACCAAGGAAATAATAGCCGGGAGGGATCGTTTCACCAAGGAAACGATCGCTCTAATCTCGGGATCAAAGACCAAGCTTTGATCCGGAGTATAGCAACGTAGATCTGAGATCCGGTCCTCTCGAACTCCTGCCTTATTTGGCGTTGACGATCGCCGAGTACCAGATCCGGATGAGCAAGTCTTCGAGTCCCCAAAGATTGAATCTTTTTAGATCTGAGTCTTCAATCCAGCAGGGCTTCGTCTCTCTCCAAAATTTCCAACCTTTTAAAATAAAACACCCCCTCCTCTATTTATAGCCTCTCTTCACTGTGCCCGTGTG
>BQKN01066292.1:2151998-2174538 GCA_022839385.1 Asparagus kiusianus | reverse complement strand
TTTTCAAGTTTATACAAAAATGAATTTGTGAAAATATTAAGTTATTTGTTTATAGACTTAACAATCATGATATACATCTTTTATTAAGTCTATAAAATTATTTTATAAAGTTTTAAAAGTTAGTTTAAATCAATATGTCAAAAACATGTATGTTTAGTTTTCATGTTTTTGGACATTTTTGCAAAATGATTATATTTTATAATTATAGACTGTCTAAAAATCACAACAGATAGTTAATCCTCATCAAATACCGATGATAGAAGTTACAATTTGACGACTTTCAGAGGGCTATTATTTAAAGAATTTTACGTAGATCGATGAAGGTTACAATCTGACGACCTTCACAATAACTAATGAAAACTCTAATTCAACAGCCTTCACAATCAACATCGTGAGTTACACATTGACGACTCTCATATTATCAAGAGCTAAATGTAAGGATTACAATCTGACGATCCTCACAAAAGTTCAAAAAAAAAGAGATTATAATTAACAATCTCTTCAATACGGAGGTCCCGTTTGACCATTTTAAATTCTTGAAATGGTCCTCCACTTAATGGGGCAATTAAGCCCCCATTATGGAGCTAATTAAGGGGATAGTTATACCCCTTAAACTCCTACAAATAGGGGGTTTTTACAGCAAAATACGGGCTGGTGGCAGAGGGCTGGACGAAAAAAAAGAAAGAGAGAACAAGAGAGGAGGAGAAAAAGTCACTTTCGCGCAGTTGTGATCGACATGACGATCGGACCCTCATCTGTGGTCCGCTCGATGTGAAATTTGGAGAGTAGATACTACCCTTGTCGTTCCTAATTCTAAACAGTGGAGATTGCTTTCTATCAATTAGATTTGGAGATATGGAGGTTTTACCGGAGCTGATCGTTCCAGGAGTGCAGAGAAAAGTCACTTTTGCACAGCAGTGATCGACATGATGATCAGACCCCCATCCATGGTCCGATCGACATAAAACTTGGAGGATAGCTACTACACTCCTCGTTCCTAATTCTGAATGGTGAAGATTGCTTTTTATCGGTTAGATTTGATGAAGGTTTGACCAAAGCTGATTGTTCCAGGAGTGCAGAGAAAAGTCACTTTTGCACAGCCGTGATCGGCGTGATGATCGGACCCTCATCCGTGGTCCGATCGACGTGAAACTTGGAGAGTAGCTACTACACTTATCTTTCCTAATTCTGAACGGTGGATCTTAGTTTCTATCGGTTGGATTTGAAGATATAAAGGTTTTACTGAACCTATAAAGGACTGGCAGAGCTTTTTGAGATCGGCCAAAGAGAGAAAGAGATCAGCTACTCTTTTGAAATGATTGAATTTCCTTTATTATCATTAATTCTTTTTAGAGTTCCCCTAACTTGATCAGAGTTTTAAAACTTACTTACCAAGTTCTTTTCAACTCTTCCAAAGAGTTTCTTAACTCGGCTAGAGTTTCAAACTTGTTCAAACAAGTTCTCTTCAACGTCCTACGGGGCTAGAATTTTTGGGAGAGATCAAACCACCAAGAGGTTCAGATTGGGGGTTGGAGATTTGGGGATCAAGAAGATCATGTAAGGTTGGATTCTTGGGTGGAGAGGGTGAGTTTTCTGAAGATCAAGGAACTACTCGGCAGTTAGTAAATCAAATCTTGGAGAATTCTTCACCAATAGTAAATCCACTTGGCATCTTAACTGATTATTCTGTTTTTCAACATCTCTTTTCAAAGTTTTTAACTCGTTCTGAGTTCTTAAACTCATTAGGAGTTCTAAATCAAACTTGTCATACAAGTTAATCGTTCCCATGAGACAAGACGGTCGGATCGTCAATGGAGAGCGAATTTGACGCAAGCATTTGAAGGAGACACTCCATCGCTACCAAGAAGAACCCGGTTTTAAACAAAGGGGAGAATCAAATTCATTCTCCTTTCTTTTGTAATCAGGAAATCCAATTATAATTGAGATCAAAGGAATACAAATCAAAATTTTCTTTCGTTTCTTTTACTTTGAATTTTTTCACAAACAAAAGATGGCGACTCCGCTGGGGACTAGCTTCTCTGACGAGGAAGTGGTGGCGCAATCTGACGTTCACCTCACGGGAACCACCGTTGAAACTCTCATCGTAGAGTTCGACCAAGCCAAATACGAGGAGGCCCTCTCCTCTGGATCGCTTAGCCCTAAGGCTAGGCGCGACACCCGCAAGATCTCCAAGGAGGTCTTAACTACTGCTGAGATGCCAAAGAAAGCCCTATTCTTTGGCCAAGACCTTAAACTCGCTCAACGAGTTGAAGACTCCACACCCGTATTAGCACAGCGTGTAATAGGTCATAAGAGACCCATGATGGAGGAAAGTCCAATCAACACCGATGACATGGTGGCTAAGTCGTTGAAACAAGCCAAGAAAAACGCCGCTCGACGAAGGAGAAGATCCATACGGTGAGCACATCTTCGAGAAAGCCAAGCTATCGCCTAACGCGAAGATTACGTTTCTAAACCTTTGCCCGAACTGTGCGCTTCTGATCCGAAATGCAGACTTCACGACAATGAACCCGATTATGAGCCTCGGGTAATCCAACTTAGGCGTGACCCTCAGTGGCGCGTTGTTCAATCTAGACGCACATCTCAGGGATGCGTCTCAAAATCAAAACGTGACCTTCAAAGGCACGTTCAATCATCCAAACGCACACCACAAGTATGCGTTCAATCAGAACACGACCCTCAGGGATCTGTTCAATCAACCAAACGCACACCACTAGTGTGTGTTCAATCAGAACACGACCCTCAGGGGTCTGTTCAATCAACCAAACGCACACCACAAGTGTGCATTTAACCAAAATATGACCCTCAGGGGTCTGTTTCATCATCTAAATGCACACCACAAGTGTGCGTTCAATCAGAACAAGACCCACAGGGGTCTGTTTCATCAGTTAAACACAGGCCTCGGTCTAATGTTTATAAACCTAAACGTGACCCTCGCGTTTCTTCTCAAGAACACGACATGGTCCGTCGGGTTCAAGAGAGTCGGCATGGATTTAAGGTTCATGTCCAACCCACCCAGGGGTAGGGGGTTTCATCTCCACCCTCACAAGATTTTTCCCAGGTCTCTGACTTGCGTGAGCTACTGTTAAGAGGAAGACCAACACAGCAAGTGGCTCATTCATGCTAATGTGAGCGGCTTATTTCTGCAATTCTTTCGGAATGTCACTGTTGTACATCTGAACCTCGGCAATCCATGTTCAATAGATTGATGAATGTCGTTAGACCCGCCAAACGACAACGTCGCCAAAAAAAGAAGGCCTCTGAGATCGAATATCCCGAGGTCACTATTAACGTGATCGGCAGAGGAAAAACCTCACATCCCAATTCTGATGAGTCACAAAGAAGTCATTCCCCGACTGTTCGGGAAATTTGTGACGAGTTCGAAGGAGTATACCGGCATACTCGGACTCGGACAGGAGCTATCCGCTCGGTCGACTATCGAAGGTTGGCCAAGGGGATTATTTCTGATAAGGAGCATTCGGCAATTGCTGACTCTCAATCTTCAAGCTCCGTTGTGGCACGAGAGGCTTCCGTTTATATGACTGGAAACCCTGAAGACTTAGCCAAAAGAGTGGACGAACATCATGTCATGCTCCAGGCACAACAGGAGACACTTCTCCAGATGAAAGACATGTTGGCCCAGCTCCTGACTGAAAAAGGCTAAAAACTTGAGTCTTCCCGGAAAACAATCTCCAAGGGAAAGCAGAAAGCACCTGAGCATTCGGATCGCGAAGCTCAGAACATAGAATCTTCTTCTGAAAATGAGAAGGAGATGGAAAAAGAGCTGCACCCTCAGTCCTCTAAGGTGGATGAACTAGAAGCTCGCCTTAACGCAATCGCCAACAAAAGCGAGCTCCGTGAAGAAGGAGTGGTACGGCCTTATCCTGCTGAGTGGGATACAGCTCCCTACCCACCGAAGTTCAAGGCCCCTACCTTACAACCGTTCGATGGAACATGCTCGCCAAATCAGCACATCTACTATTTCAAGTCTCAGACTAGAGATGTGGTGGCAAACGACGCCATCCTGACTCGGCTGTTCATCGGCACTCTTAAGGGTGTCGCTTTCGAGTGGTTCATGAAAATGCCTACCGGATCTATTCAGAAATGTGTAGACTTAGAAAGGCTTTTCTTAGCCAGGTTCTTCGAGGATGACACGGATGTATCGGTCCCTACCCTTCTCGCCACCAAGCAGAAGAAGGGAGAATCTATCAAGACTTACGTGGAGAGATTCTGCAGCATGGCATTGCGATGCCCTTCGGGTATGACTCAGTCAACTTTGGTTAAAACTTGCAGGCACAACTTGCAGACACAGCTCCTTGCTTAGATGGGGCTAGCAGAATATCGCTCCTGGAGACAACTAGTTTCGCAAGGAGAACAAGACGAAGAAATTGTTGCTCGAGTTAAGGCTGAAGAAGTGATACAACCCAAGCCACAACAGCAATGTAACCAGAACAATGCTCCTCGATCTAAGGGAAAGGAGACTTTGGCAGCTGACGTCAACACGCGAGCACCACCACCTGCTAAGCAAGGCAAGGTACCAAATCAGCAAAGAGCACCCAAGCAATACTCATTTAAAGAGGAGCATGTAGACACCTTGTTCTAGTTACTTCGGAAGAACAACAAGCTACAGCTGCCTGAAATTAGAAAGCCGGATGAAGCAGGGAAGGTGGATGGCCCTAATTATTGCCGCTATCATAGGTTCCTAGGACATCTTACCAGAAAGTGCTACGTCTTTAAAGACATCTTGCAAAATTTGGTGAATGCTAACGTGCTCACCTTAAAGCCCAAGCAAAAGACCGTATCCACCAATATGATAGCTGTCCAATTCGGTGACTTCCATCCGGTAGCGGTTGCAGATGGCGTTGTCCCCATTCGTAAAGGAGAGATGCGCCTGAAAAACACTAATTTATACAGTCAGGAGGACAGGGGGTTAGTACCCCTCACTACCACAAAAGGGGAAATCATATGGGTCCGCCCTAATCTGGTGAGAGACCAACAGTAGACGAACACCTCGTCCAAGAAGAAAGGAGGCAAGGCTAAGTCTTCCAACATGATTAGTTCCTCCGTTACTGAGAATGATGACCACCTCAAACCTCTTACCGATTCAGAAGAAGAGATGATTACCCTGGCAATATACCTAGGAGACAACCTTGGCACTCGGTCAGAAAAGGCTTACTTGAGAGACTACAACTAAAATGCTCAAGAAGATGAAGAACAGCCCCAAGACGCTGGGGGTTCTGTACCAAAGAAGCCGGCCGATAAAGGAAAACAAAAGGAGCTCCTGTTCAACAAAAATCTTCACCATGAACTTAGGGAGTAGAGCGCCCCTTTCCAATTCAATGTCATGGCACAACTGGCCAACATACTGGCTAGGATTACTCTATATGAGCTCCTGAGGTTGTTCAAAACTACTAAGGAAGCTCTAATCGAAGCCTTAAAGAACACGGAAATCTTTATCACTCAAGTTACTCCGATTTCCGAAGCTTCTGAAGGCCAATCTTGCCGGCAATGTCTGCAAGCAGCAAGGAGTTTACCCTGCATATCATTTACTCAGGAAGATATGCAGGTTAAACACAAGCATGACAGACCGCTGTACTACACAGGGTATATCGGGTCCTCCGAAATCAGTCGTGTCCAAGTTGACCTAGGCTCGACACTTAGCATCATGCCTTACAGGGTCATGCAGGTCTTAGGGATTCCCATGCATCGTATGAACACCACTCAAACTACCATCTTCGGGTTCAACGCTAACTGCACTCGACCCTTGGGAAAGATCAAACTCATATGCTAGATCGGAGATCTCAAGTCCGAAGTGACTTGTTACATCATAGATACGGACACGCCCTACAACCTTTTATTAGGACGACCATGGATTCACGCAAACCGCATCGTTCCTCTATCCTACATCAGGTTATGAAGTATGCTAATGACGAAGGAGAAGTTCGAACCCTGATTGCGGAAAAATATCCTTTCCGGGGAGTGGAAAACTTTCACACCGACTCCGTCTTTTACTTGGAATCCTAGGAGAAAGAAGATGTGTATAGCGGCAACGAAGCCGACAT
The DNA here is from genome assembly GCA_022839385.1 of Asparagus kiusianus. NCBI lineage: Eukaryota > Viridiplantae > Streptophyta > Magnoliopsida > Asparagales > Asparagaceae > Asparagus > Asparagus kiusianus. The sequence goes on along the minus strand of BQKN01066292.1, from coordinate 2,168,455 downwards.
TGAACGGAAGAAGATTGTCCATGTGAATTGAATCTAAATGTAATGGATCAGGATGAGAGTAATAATAATATACCGAGCGAGGGTGAATGGTGTATTAATGAAGATTTTATTTTGGCATACTTGTCTAATGTGTCCTCTAAAAATAAACGAATAGAGAATGATCTTAATGCAGGTACCAACCCATGGCACACATTGTGTGCAGAGGCATCCCTAATATTGCCAATTAAATCATCCTTCACTTCAGATGAAGAAGTAGAAGATGCACAGAAGGCTTTCTTCAAAGTCTCGTTCAAAAGGAAAGGGTAGAAGCCGATATATTTTGGTAAAGTCAAATCCAAACAACTCGAACGAGGAAGTTCAGAAGAAGATGATGGAGTTCCCCAATTCTATTACCACGAACCCAATTCTATACACTTAATGAAACGAATGGGATATAACTTTAATAAAAAATAGGGATTAAACTTCGATAAAGGCAGACGAACACCGATCCGAATGTCTCTAACCCCCAAAGGAAAACCTCCGGATTATTATCAAAAAACCGGAAGGGGTGTGGGTTACGTCACAACTCCCTCTGTCTTAGAAAATAAAATCAATAATTATCTGTGTCAGGACCATTCATCCAGAACATCTTCCTGGGAATCCGACGTCAGTGTCGGATCTTTCTTTAAAAGTCTGACTGTGAACATGGTTTCAACTAGTCATCCAGATGAAGATGCAGGGGGTGACGAAGAGTTAATCGAATCGACTAATGATCCTTGGATCAAACGCCTCAACATCTTGTGGGATATACGCTTTGAACAACGCGAACCACCCACTGAAGATAAAGTGATCCAGGTCAACATGGGAGATGAATCTAACCCTAAACCTATCTTTATAGCTGAAAACTTATCATCGTCCTAGAAAGAGGACCTTATATCTCTCATCTAAGAATATATAGATGTCTTCTCTTAGAATTATGAAGATATGCCTGGCCTTAACCCACGCATCGTCTCAATATCGATCCAGATACAAAACCCGTCAAACAACAGCAACGTAGATTTCGTCCAGAGATCATAGAAGCGATTAAGTCAGTGGTTAAAAAGCTTATAGACTCGGGTTTTGTTAGGGAGGAACAACACCCGGACTGGGTAGCCAACATTATTCCAGTTCCCAAGAAGAATGGTAAGGTCCGGATATGCATCGATTTTCGTGACCTTAACCTAGCCTGTCCAAAAGATGAATTTCCACTCCCCATCACTGATGTCATAATCGACAATACCTGCGGATATGAAAGGATGTCTTTCATGGACGGATTCTCCGGGTACAATAGATCAAGATGTATCCTGAGGACGAAAAGTATACTGCGTTCAGAACTCCACTGGGGGTGTATTGCTACACAGTGATGCCCTTCGGTCTAAAAAATGTGGGCGTAACTTATCAACGTGTAATGAATACCATCTTCCACGAACATCTGCGTAAGAAGATCGAATGCTACGTTGACGATATAGCAGTAAAAAGCCAACATAAGGGTGATCATCTTACAGCTTGAAGACAATGTTCGACATCATGCGTGCGCATCAACTGAATATGAACCCGACAAAATCGTTCCTTAGGGTATCAAGCGGGAAATTCCTAGGATTTATAATAATCACATTTTATTACAATTTTATACTCTCATTATCTATTTTATATAAATAAATATACCACTAATAATTGTTTTTATTTTTAATTACAGGTTAATGAAGAATAAAGCTCAAAATCCCATCTCTCAACAAAAACCCATGAATTAAATAAAGAACACAAGCAAGAGCCAAAAAGCCCAAGCCCAGAATCAAATCGAGTAGCCTGTAGAAGCCGGAGAAAATAAAAAAATCAAATATGAAAAAAATGTATTCAAGATAGTTGGCCGTAAAGAAACGACGATATCTCTCAATCCGGAAGGCGGAATTTAACATATAATATATGAAAATCACCTACCTTGACGAGACGAAGCCATCCGTGAAAGTAGAATTTTGATAGGGCATCGATGCTAGCATCGATGCCGGCATCGATGCCAGTATCGATGCCGGCATCGATACTGACAATTCTGTTACGAATTAAGGGCTGATTTTTGATAGTTTTGGATAAGATTTCAATCCAAGGGCTCACATTCATTGATGTTTATTTTAAATAGGGGTAGAGAGTGAGGGATTAGGGGTGTGAAAATTTTTGTAACTCCTTTTGGAGAGGAGGGCTACTCTTAATTGAGAAGGCCTTCCAAATTTGTAACTTTTTGTTACAATTAATAATAATAATTTTTTACCACTTTAAATATTTTTTCTCTTTGTTGGATGATGAAGATAAAGATGAAGAATTATTTAGAGGTTTGTATTTCTTTTCTTTTTCTCTTTTATTTCTTTTTTATTGCTTATTAGTTTAGATTTATTTCTATGCTTATAGTTAGATTTTATTTTCTTGTTAAATAGCCAAGAGGCTAGAACTCTCTTGCCTTAGATTTATTTCATACTTATAGAGTATATTTATTTTCTTATATTTAATTCTTATAATTTATTTTGTAGTTTAGATTTTACAATTTATTTTATAGTTAGATTTTAATTTTTTACACTATTCACCTTGAGGCTAGAACCCTCTTGGGTTTAGTTTTTCTTTTTGTTTATTTTTATTTTGTTTGATTCGCCTTTAGGCTAGAACCCTCTAGGGAATCACCCTTTTCTAAGAAGTGGGTTCAATTTTAGATTACCCATATCTATAATTGAATTCACCATCTTTAATTTCTTGCATTTTCTTTTATTCTTGAATTTTATTTTTGATTTGTTTCTCAATTTTATTCATTCTTCTTTCTTGCCTTATTGATCACATTTATTCTCAAACACATTGATCTACACACTATCACTCTTATTATCTCTCCACAATCACATTCACTCATCACTCCTATTTGTCACGCACACAACATAAGAATCGATTTTATGTTTTCTCCTACAAAAACACCTTCCTCGTGGGATCGATATCTTTATACTATAACTTGACACGGTTGTGCACTTGCAACCTTTTTGGTACATGTTTATGCCGCATCAATTTATCATCATATCCAAGGGAATCTCTCTTGAGCCGGAGAAAGTATGTGCTATCCAAGATATACCACCTCCAAAGAATCTCAAAGAACTTAGAGGTTTGCAAAGCAGACTGGCCTACATTCAAAGATTCATATCTAATCTTTCGGGGCGCTGCCAACCTTTCTCTAAGCTCATGAAGAAAGGAGTGTCCTTTGTTTGGGATGAAGAATGTCAAAAAGCATTCAAGGAAATTAAGAGATATCTCACTCAACCGCCAGTTCTCGTGGCCCCAATATCAGGAAAACCATTCCTGTTGTATGTGAACGCCATGGAACATTCTCTTGGAGCTTTGTTAGCCCAGAACAATGATCAAGGGCAATAGCAAGCTATCTATTACTTAAGCAGAACCATGATGGGAGCCGAGCATCGGTATAACCCGGTCGAAAAAGAATGCCTCGCATTGGTATTCGTAGTTCAAAAGATGCGACATTACCTAGTCGGACAAACAATTCATGTCATTTCTAAGGTAAATCCCTTGAGAGTTCTGATGACGAAACCATCATCTCTAAATTGTCGCCTCGCCAAGTGGGCCATCCTCTTGTCGTAATATGACATGAAATTTATGTCCTAAAAAGCAGTCAATGGTCAAGCATTGGTAGACTTCTTAGCCGATCACCCGGTGCCAGGGACATCTAAGTTGTATGAAGAATTACCCGACGAAGTTGTTGAAGCTTGCGTTACTCAGGAAGCTACACAAGTGTGGAAATTATTCTTCGACGGTGCATCTAGAGCAAACCCTCATGGAGCAATTATAGCAGGAGTAGGAGTAGTATTCATCTCTCTAAACGGTCACGTGATCCCAAGGGGATTTTCCCTGGTCGAGCCATGCACCAATAATGTAGCCGAGTATAATGCTCTACTATTAGGAATGTAATTTGCTGAAGAACTCAATATTCGGCATCTCGAGGCTTACGGTAACTCTCAGCTCATCGTAAATCAAGTCCGAGGGGAATATGAAGTGCGTCATGAGGATCTAATCCCGTACTACTTCGCAGTGCTAAAGCAAGCTAAAAAGTTCAAAGGTTTCTTTATTGAATACATTCCGCGAACTCAGAACGCTTATGCAGACGCTTTAGCCTCTTTGGCAACTTCACTAGCATTGCCACCAGGGGCTGAAATAATGATTCCAGACACGGGATGTGAGCTATACTGTTACAAGATTCCTATAGAGGAAAGCTCAAACAAGACAACGACAGGAAAAGTCTGTACAACCTCCATGGAGTTTGAATCTAGGGATTGGAGATTCCCATATATCGACTACGTCCTGTACGGAATTTTGCCCGATGACCCTAAGGAAGTGGCCGCTATCAAACGAAAGGCCCTCCGATTCTATTACGATACAGTTTCTCGAATCCTGTATCGTAAATCACATGATGGAGTTTTGCTTCGATGCCTTTCACGGAAGGAAGCAAAAGAGGCCCTCAAGGAGGCCCATGACGGAATGTGCGGAGCTCATTAACCCAGAGCTAAATTGGGAGATCGCCTCCGACGAATTGGCTATTATTGGCCAAAAATGTTCTCAGACGCAGTCGACTACACTAAACGTTGTCACGTATGTCAGGTTCATGGGGACTTTATCTACTAAACGCCAGGTAACTTACATCCTACATCCGCATCTTGGCCATTCGAGATGTGGGGTATAGATGTCGTAGACCAATCTCGCCTCCGACTTCTAAAGGGCATCGGTTCATTTTGGCCGTGTCCGATTATTTCTCCAAATGGGTGGAGGCAATCCCATTAAAAGAAGTCAAGACTTCGAATGTAACTAAGTTCATCAAACATCATGTCATATATCATTTTAGAGTCCCGAGATGGATAGTTCACGACAACGGGACACAATTCATCAGTTTTGGGTTATGGAGATTTTATGATAAATTTAGAATCCAAAGCGTTGCCTCTACGGCATATTATCCACCAGCAAATGGCCTTGCAGAAGCTTTTAACAAGACCATCGTGACGCTGCTCAAAAAGTTTATTTTCAAGAGCCGACGCGATTGGGACGAAAGACTTGATGAATGTCTGTGGGCCTACTGCACAACGGTGAGGACCCCTACAAGAGCTATGTCATTCTCTTTAGTATACGGTTGCGAAGCTGTACTATCACTTGAGATTCAAATTCCTTCCCTGAGAGTTGCGATTACAACTGGACTAAGAGCAAGGACAGCAAGCTCCCACCCCACCTCCTAAGGCTGAGGTGGCGGTGGGAGCTTGCTGGACTTGCTCCAGCAGGCTCCTACGGGAGCTCCTTGGGCTTCCGTGGCACAAAGCCTAGGGGCTTGTGCTACGGAGCTCCCAAGCGCTCCACATATTTGTGGAGCACTTAGAAGCTCCCAAGCTATTAAAATTTTTTTATCAAAAAACTCCTTGCTTTTGTACCTTTGCAATAGAAGAGGGGTTTTTTTGATAGAAGAGGGGTTCTTTGATAGATTTTTTTAATAGAAGAGGAGTTTTTTTGATATTGTTGGAGCTCCTAACTAGGAGCTTGTTGGAGCTCCATAAAATAAGGAGGGTCTCCCAAGGCTTATTTTTTAATTTTTTATTCCAAAATGCTTGAGAGCTCTTGAGAGCTTGCTGACTAGGACTCCCAACTGGGAGCTTGATGCACTTGCTCTAACAGAAGAAGAGAAACATCAACGACGTCTGTAAGAACTTGAAGCCTTAGATGACAAACGACTTCAAGCTCAGCAACAGATCGAGTTGTATCAAGCCCGGATTTCCAAAGCCTACAACAAAAAAGTTAAAGAATGGATTTTCAAGAAAGGTGATTTAGTTTTGGCCAACAGACGACCCATGGTCATGACACACAAAATCAAAGGGAAGTTCAATCCTAAATGGGAAGGGCCCTTCGTAATAGAATCAGTGTATTCGAATGGAGTTTATCGCCTTATGAATCAAAAAGGAGACAGGCTCATGATGCTAATTAACGGGAAATTTCTTAAAAGATATTTTCCATAAATTATGCAGCCCCCTAAACCTCAGCCAAATCAAGCTGGGGGTTGCCAATTCATAGTGTATTTCGGGAATAAATTTTAATTTTCCTGGTTTGTATGTCATCATGTTAACAATACACCTCTGATGATTGAGATTTTCTAGAATTATTCTAAGTAGTAATAAAGAGAATTTCGATTTCATGCTAAGTTAACACTACACTTACAGCATCGACATTACTTTTCATTGTCTTGGATTAGAATTCAACAAAAAAAAGATGATGAAAAGTAAAATGATATCATTTTCATTCAATATTGTTAATTTGAATACAAAGTGATGACAATCGAAATAAAAACGATACAAATTTATTCCTCAGCTAAAAGCAATTCAAATCCTAAGCGTCGGGGCCCATCAGCCTAAAGGACTTAAGCTTAGACTTCAAAGCTGATATGTTGTCCTCACGAGCCTTTTTTATTTCTTCGTTTATCTTGCTCTTGAGCTCCTCTTCATCAGGTGTTGCTTCTGTAATCTCTCGTCGAAGCTTATCAGCAGCAACAATTTCATCGCAATAGCCTTTGAAAAGCCCGTCACAGTGAGTAGCTAGCCCTTTTATAACTTCCATATCGTCAGCTAATTGGGCATTTATTTGAGATAGCTCAACACCCGTAAGGGTAAGTTCTGCTGTAGTATCCCGGATACCCATAGCTAGGCTGCCCATGTCTTCTTGTATTTGGAGATGCTCCTCGCGTAGGCTGGCAATATGAGACTCTTTCTCAGACAGACTCTTCTGAAGAGCCTCTTGATGTTGTACTTTTAGAGCTTTGGCCTGAGAAAGAGCCCGATCCATTTCTGGTCCTATATCGTCGCGTTGCAGTATTGAAAGGAACTCCAATTCATATTCCAGAATAACAATGCTTTCACGAACAATTATCGGTCCACAGGGCATTTCCCTGGTGCCCGATCTTAGCTAGGCACTCTAGCAGATGGGGTTCAAAAACCTTGAAGCTCACTTCCCCGAGACTAACAACATCAATGGTTATTCGCATCCAATGTTCTAATTGCTCGATAAGATTCCTCAAAGTTTCTGAGCTTGGGGGTGGAGCAATCGGATAAATAAAACAATTCGCATAATCAGTGCGAATGGGACGATGGATGACCTTAGATGGTAATCCTTCGAGCATATTTGATGTTGAATCTCTGACGATTTACCCCTGCTCGGCTATGGTCATCTCAAGACCGGAAGAAGCGGCTTGAAGCATAGCATCCTCTTTGTTCTTAGGGGGTGCAACATGTGCAGACTTTATAGCGTCCCCCTTCAACTTGGCCTTCTTGGAATTCTTAGCTGCAACAGGCTTCCGCTTACGAATTCTCTTCTCATATTCGCCTTCCTCCTCAGCAGTAAGGGCCCTCTTTCCTGATGATCTTAAGGAGCGAGGCTCAGGAAGGGGTGCTCCCTCAATAACTTCTTTAGTAGCCTCTTCTTCAGAAGGCTCAGCAGTGGGTAATTCCTCTGGGATCTCCTCGATTTTGACTGCCTCTAGTTCACAAGACAGATAATCCTCTATCCCTGGTAATTAAGTCCTGGTAGAACCACTTCTCGACTTATAAAGTTTCCGGATCTCATTTATACATGAGGTATATACATCATATTCTTGGATTTGAGAAGCTTTATCAAACCAATCGTGGAAGTCAGCTACGGTTGAGCAGCTAGGCGGCAAACTGGGCAGTGTGAACTGCGCATGAGTCCCTTTGGCAGAAGAAAAAAACCAAGCACGAGCCCCTTCATATAGGTTCCCGATGTGAGCTAGTCGCAGATTAGGGTTACCAACATAAAGTTGGTCGTACCCGAATTATCGAGCGAAACACGAAGGAACATATGGCTCAATTATGCATCTTTCGCCCAGTCGGAAAACCAGGTAGCCTACTCTGATAGTGAGAAGCCATTGGAAGGTCCCTGTATTTAAAAGTGAGGACCTTTCGAAGACTACGTCGCCAAACTTCAGGCCTTCTTCTTCAGCCCCATCAAAACAAGGGCAGCAACAAAAAAGATCGTAATTGCTCCCGAGGGACAGGAATTGTCTAGCCCGGACTATGTACACAGTCGTCCACGTGGCTGACTCAAGCCTCTGCACAAAAGGCATAGAAGTGTTGCTGTCGTGCACAATACCTGTCATCGAAGAAGGACAATGTAGCACAAACCAAGCCACTAAATAAGTATAGGGCATTGGTGCGCGAGGCTGAGGAGTCTTCCAAACTTTCCTCCCAGCTACACTGATCTCCTTAATATCGAGGAATTTAGAAATCAGATCCCGTAGACCTCTCTGCAGACAACCTGTCATTGCAGAGAGAAGACTTAAAGGTCTTTCGTGAGCCAAGAGAATGGCTGGGTAGACTACCTTAGCCAAGATCGATTCAGCCGGTTTCGACGGCACGACGTACCGCTTCAACCATAGCATCAGGAAGCCAGCAAGGAGGGTCGTGTCAGAGATGAGAATTGCAGCTTGATGATGAAAACTTTCAAATTCACTGTGAGCTTCAAATCCATCTTCTGAATACTTGTTCTTATAAGTAGCATTAGGAGCCTTGATACGGGCTTTAATGCTCTTAGAAGAGCTTACAGCAAGACGGGTCACCTTCAAATCTTTCTGACCCAAATTCTGAAATAAATAATCTGCCCAGGCAGTATGCATGAGACCACCTCCATGCATCCCTACGATCTGAGCGCAGATGTGGAAATGACACATCAACTCCCAGAAAGTGACGTATATCTCTGGATGAACAGTCTTCAAAATGAAAAGTTCCTCAGTTGTTGGAACAAATTCTTCATAAGGCATTTTCCCAAAGGATAGCCTTGATACTGTATGCATCTCATGGAGAGCAAATCCCAACTCTCCAACGGGTGTGAAGAAAGTGCATCTGTCCGGATTATACCACTCCAGCATAGCAAAGAAAGAGGGATAGTTCTGGGTGATCCCACGCCTTGTGGCCTGTACCGGTATTGTAAGGCCAGACTGAGCTAGGGGATCTTTGAGTTCCTCAAGAACGAAATCCACCATACAGGTCCACCATCCATCTTCTCCAGAGAACAACCAGCCAGGAGAACGAAAGGCTTGCGTAGGAAATTCGCCTCGAGCAGCAATAAACTGGCGCATGAAGATATTTGCTGGAAGAGGCGCTTCCTGAGCAAGGTCCTTTTTTTTAAATCTGCCAGGTCTCAGACCTTTGAGTTGCCCGCCAATTTGTACACGAGATGATCAACCGGATCCAAATGATATGTTCTCCTTCTCCTTGACAAGATCGAAGGCCAAACATCTACGACCACCGACACTCAGAAAGTATGAAAGCGGATACATTCTCTTCATGCTTGGGAGAAAGAAGAAACTATCATCGACTCTTCACAACATCCGGGAATCTTCTACATACCCAACTTGGTCATCAGCTAATATATGATCTCCGAACAAAAACGCTGGTTTGACAAATTAATCCTGACCCACGGGTGTTTCTAGATCCAGATTAGTGATCAGAGCCCTAAGAGTAGAACACTCAGCAAACCTAATTTAAATGTGCCCGCTCCAAGCTAGGGAAAGTGCATAGAGGAATCTCTCTGTGAAGACCAAAAGTTCTCCCCACTTCTGGATCGTCAGTATAGCTGAAATGCTGCTTCGGCAGAAGTGGCACATTGGGAAAAAAACACTACGAAACAAGAAACAGAAGTTAGTAACTAAAGGGAGTTACCAATGAAAGGGACTAGATTGAATGCAGACTTCAAGATCTGCGTTTCTAATCTTGAACGCAGACTTCAAGATCTGTGTTTCTAATCTTGAACGCAGACTTCAAGATTTGCGTTTCTAATCTTGAACGCAGACTTCAAGATCTGCGTTTCTAATCTTGAACACAAAATTCAAAATCTGTGTTTCTAATCTTGAACACAGACTTCAAAATCTGTGTTTCTAATCTTTGAACGCAGACTTCAAAACCTGCGTTTTTAATCTTAAAACGCAGACTTCAAGATCTACATTTTGAACGCAGAATCCAAAACCCGCAAAATGAGTCATCTTCCTCGTTGACAAGAACTCATCTAGGGTTTTCAGAAAACTTGTCAAAATAAGTTACTATGACCACCACTTACCACAACAACGAGGCCCATACAACAGCGGCGGCAATATCGAGGCACTCGTGAGAGCAGCAACATCACCGGCGTTCTCAGTCGGTGATATCTCTGAAGCCACCTTGATGATCTTCTTGGAACCCGAGCTCATCCTCCTAGGCGCCATGGGTGCAGTTGATCGGAGAAGATGGAGTTCGCCGGGAAATCGATTGAAATTCAAACGAGAATTCTCGTTCTTGGAATCAAGCTAAAAGTAGAAAGAGTCAAATGACTCTTGATGTGACCACACAGGTCTATTTATAATAGCCGCCAAGCTGTTAAATCGGTGCAGGATTCTTGGAGAGAATCCCAACCATCTCTGAAACGCGATCTCCGCATTAGTAGATAAAGTCGGTTGGACTTTAACTCAGAGTTCACCTCTGCGTCCAATTCCCAAACGCGAGGCCTAAACCTGCGTTACGAGAGTTCTTAACTCTGCGTTTCGAACGTCAAACGCAAAGGTTACCTTTGCGTTGTAATTATCCTAAACAAAGGACCCACCTTTATATTTTCAAACATGACACTTATGCCCTGAGATTATGAATTCTTTTAACAGAGCGTTGTTAAACCTCTGTATTTCCTTAGCAGAATCTAAATCCTCGACAGGTTAATATTAAACCCCAGACGATCATCATCCCCACAGAGTTTAAATTTAGCTGGCATCAATACCAATATGGCTATAATTCCTCTATCAGAATCCACTTATCGATTCTCATCAATGGAACGATAAGTCTCCAAAATTACTCAAATCATGGTTAGTTTATTAACTCTCCGCAGCAGAGTAGTAAATAACCAGTTTATCAACTCCTTTCAATGGGGTGATGAAATTCCCCAAATCTTGTTCAAATCACAAGTAATACAATTCATCGCTCCGATGATAAAACATTTAGCAATCATCCCTAGCGAGATGCTAAAATATCTTCCCCATAAATGTCACGTTAAAATTACGCCTCTGACAAAATTAACTTATCGACTCTCCCCAATAGAGCGATAGGTCCTCAAAATTACCACGATCGCAATATTTCTTCCTGTCACGTTAATGTCATACCTCTGACAAAATTAACTTATCGACTCTCCCAATAGAGCGAAAATTAACTTATCGACTCTCCCCAATAGAGCGATAGGTCCTCAAAATTGCCCCGATCGCAATACTTCTTCCTGTCACGTTAATATCATACCTCTGATAAAATCAACTTATCGACTCTCCTCAACAGAGCGATAAGTCCTCAAAATTACCCCGATCGTAATATTTCTTCCTGTCACGTTAATATCACATCTCTGACAAAATTAACTTATCGACTCTCCTCAACAGAGCGATAAGTCCTCAAAATTGCCCCGGTCGTAATATTCCTCTTGTCAGGTAATATTGTACCTCTGATTAAATTAATCTATCGACTCTTTTCAATAGAGCGGTAGGTCCACGAACTTCTGTTATGTTAACAAGATACCTCTAACAGTTCCAACCCTTTTGAACCAGTAAATTCTTCTACATAAGAATAACAAGTGTTTATATACCTATCCCTAATAGATTAATTTTTTCTAAAATTATCTTAAATGATAATAAAGAGAGTTTTAAGTTGGGCGGTGTGAAAATTCATGTCAAGTTAATACTACACCTCTGGCACTTCTAACTTTTTTTAAGTGTTTCAAGTGAAAACATAACATAGAAAGAAACAATGACAAAGCCTACATATTCAATATCGTGGCCGGTTGTTATTAATAACACCGAGATCCATGCCTCACACGCATGGGGGACTTTATCTTGATCCCTAAATAGAGATAAGTCTATGCCTAACACGCGTTGTTGGTTAATCTTTCATCGTGAAAAAGATACCAGGATCCTTACATGGGGGAATTTATCTCGATCCCTAAAATAGAGATAAGTCTATGCCTAACGCGGGCTACCGGGTGGTCCGTTCCTGCAAAAATGACAAAGTCTATGTATTCAAAATCATAGCACTAAGTCTAAGAGGATTCATTCTTTTAGTACAACGTTATATGTACAACGGACTTAGACAATCCATACGCTAGCCCGACTCAAACTGTAGTCGGTAAAGGTTTATCAAATCCGTTGATGGATGAGGATTTGTCAAAAATTATATGAAAGTTTGCGGGCCCATTAGCTGAATAGATGTGAGCCGTAACGTGATGTTTGAGAGATTCTGCTCATGAGTAGCTTGTACCGTTGCTATAGTTTCTCTTCAAAGCTCATCCTCAAATGGGTCCTGCGTGGCAAATCCCTTCAACCAAGATGCCTTCGAAGTGGGTGTAGAGAACACCTTTTTTATGACAAAGAATCAACAGCTCCAAGATCAGAGTTGAGATCCAAAGTATTTCGAAATTCGTTCCAGTCAACCGCGAACTTTCAAAAACTTTGGAGGGGGTTCTGTAGACTGTCTAAAAATCACAACAGATAACTAATCCTCATTAAATACCGATGATAGAAGTTATAATTTGACGACTTCCAGAAGGCTATTATTTGAATAATTTTAAATAGATCGATGAAGGTTACAATCCGACGACCTTCACAATAACTGATGAAAGCTCTAATTCAATAGCCTTCACAATCAACATCGTGAGTTACAAATTGATGACTCTCATATTATCAAGAACTAAATGTAAGGATTACAATCTGACGATCCTCACAAAAGTTCGAAAAAAAGAGATTATAATTGACAATCTCTTCAACACAAAGATCCCGTTTGACCATTTCAAATTCTTGAAATGGTCCTCCACTTAATGGGGCAATTAAGCCCCCATTATAGAGCTAATTAAGGGGATAGTTATACCCCTTAAACTCTTACAAATAGGGGGTTTTTATAGAAAAATAGGGGCTGGTGGCAGAGGGCTGGACGAAAAAAGAAAGAAAGAGAGAACAAGAGAGGAGGAGAAAAAGTCACTTTCGCGCAGTTGTGGTCGACATGACGATCGAACCCTCATCCGTGGTCCGATCGATGTGAAATTTGGAGAGTAGCTACTACACTTGTTGTTCCTAATTCTAAACAGTGGAGATTGCTTTCTATCAGTTAGATTTGGAGATATGGAGGTTTTGTTGGAGCTGATCGTTCCAGGAGTGCAGAGAAAAGTCACTTTTGCACAGCAGTGATCGTCGTGATGATCAGACCCTCATCCATGGTCCGGTCGATGTAAAACTTGGAGGGTAGGTACTACACTCGTCTTTCCTAATTCTGAATAGTGGAGATTGCTTTTTATTAGTTAGATTTGGAGATATAAAGGTTTTACCAAAGCTGATTGTTCCAGGAGTGCAGAGAAAAGTCACTTTTGCACAGAGTGATCGGCGTGATGATCGGACCCTCATCCGTGGTCCGATCAACATGAAACTTGGAGAGTAGCTACTACACTCATTGTTCCTAATTCTGAATTGTGGATCTTAGTTTCTATCAGTTGGATTTGAAGATATAAAGGTTTTACCGAACCTATAGAGGATTGGCGGAGCTTTTTTGAGATCGGCCAAAGAGAGAAAGAGATCAGCTACTCTTTTGAAATGATTGAACTTCCTTTATTATCATCAACTCTTTTTAGAGTTTCTCTAACTCGATCAGAGTTTTAAAACTTGCTTACCAAGTTTTTTTCAACTCTTCCAAAGAGTTTCTTAACTCGGTAGAGTTTCAAACTTGTTCAAACAAGTTCTCTTCAACGTCCTACGGGACTAGAATTTTTGGGAGAGATCAAACCACCAAGAGGTTCGGATTGGGGGTTGGAGATTTGGGGATCAAGAAGATCGTGTAAGGTTGGATTCTTGGGTGGAGAGGGTGAGTTTTCTGAAGATCAAGGAACTACTCGACAGTTAGTAAATCAAATCTTGGAGAATTCTTCACCAACAGTAAATCCACTTGGCATCTTAACTGATTATTCCGTTTTTCAACATCTCTTTTAGAGTTTTCAACTCGTTCTGAGTTCTTAAACTCGTTAAGAGTTCTAAATCAAACTTGTCATACAAGTTAATCGTTCCCCGTGAGACAAGACGGTCGGATCGTCAACGGAGAGCGAATTCGACGCAAGCATTCGAAGGAGGCACACTATCGCTACCAAGAAGAACCCGGTTTTAAACCAAGAGAAGAATCAAATTCATTTCCTCTCTTTTGTAATCAGGAAATCCAATTGTAATTAAGATCGAAGGAATACAAATCAAAATTTTCTTTCGTTTCTTTTATTTCGAGTTTTTCCACAAACAATAATTAAGAAGTGCAATTCCAAAAAATACTTTTTTAACATATTTATTATCATGTTTCCAATCATCTCCCAAAGTTTTATATTTTTTAGAATTTATTTGCTATTTTTAAAGGCACTTCAAAAATCAGATTTTCTATTTTAATCAGGCTGATATTTGTGTTATCAGTCGACTGATGAAAGTGTTCAGTCGACTGAGAAAATGCTTAAAATCATCATTTGTTTCTGTTTCTTGTTCAATCGACTGATCAGTCGACTGATGAGGTCATCGGTCGACTGATACTACTCATCAGTCGACTGATGAGGTGTTTGCTGATTCTAACGGTCAGCTCATCAGTCGATTGATGAACAATATCAGCCGACTGATGAACAGTATCAGTCGACTGATGGCTCTAACGGCTATATTTTTAGTTTCTGTTATTTTATCTTTTTGCTTGGTTTTTCTTGGTTTTTGGGTTTTGTATTGTGATCCTATATATAGTCCTTGCCCTCTAACTTCTGAAAAAAAGAGAATGTTTTTGGAATTTATTTCCTATTTTTAAAGGTACTTCAAAAATCAGATTTTCTGTTTTAATCAGACTGATATTGTGTTATCAGTTGACTGATGAAAGTGTTCAGTCGACTGATGAAAAGCCTAGAATGATCATTTGTTTCTGTTTCTTATTCAATCGACTGATCAGTCGACTGACGAGGTCATCGGTCGACTGATACTACTCATCAGTCGACTTATGAGGTACTTGCTGACTTTAACGGTGAACTCATTAGTCGACCGATAAATAGTATTAGTCGATTGATGGCTCTAACAGCTATATTTTTAGTTTCTGTTATTTTATCTTTTTGCTTAGTTTTTCTTGGTTTTTGGGGTTTGTATTGTGATCTTATATATACACATTGCCCTCTAACTTCTTAAAAAAAAGAGAATGTTTTAAAAAAGTTTAAGAGAGTTTTACAAGGGTTTAAAAATTTGTTTAAGTTTGTTTGAGTTTCAAATTTATGAAGAAATTTTCACAAGACCTAGAAGAGATCATCCTTTGGTGTTTGAGCTTCAACTTCTCTCTCTCTCTCTCTCTCTCTCTCTCTCTCTCTCTCTCTCCATCCCTCTCCCCCCCTCTCTCTCTCTCTTTTTTATCTTTAGAGAAGTGTTTCTAAACTCTATCTAGCTTTACATTTACATATTTGTTTATTTATCATTTTTATTAAAGTTAGATTTATAATTGAGTTTAGATTTATTTTATTTATTAAATCTCACTGTTACACATACCCACTTTAGCATTAGTATTTTTATACATAGTATATTTGAGTTCTGGGGTTGTGCATTGAGAGTGAGCTTATTTGAGTTCTCATCATATTAGAGAATAAATTATTGTATTAAGCTTTCTTTGTGAGGATATACTTTGTAATACACTTGTACACCGAGAGGAGTGCGTGGTGAGAGACGGGGTCGTCCCAAGAGGAGTGGCGTCAGTAGTAAAGCCTAGGAAGAGGTTGTAAATCCGAGCACTTAAGGGAGACATGTGCTAGAGACCAACACTTAGAGGGTGTAGAGTGTGATTGCAAGAGTGTGAGATTGTAGAGTTTTCGGTGAGCTAGAAAAACGAATGTGAGGTGTAAGTGGTATTCGAGTGAGCGTCAAAAACTCGGTTGTGTTGTGGATTCTCCCCAGGAGTGGGGAGCGGAGACGTAGGTCAGAAGGATTGAACTCTGTGATCATTTGCTTGTGTTTGTGTTAGTTTATTTGCGCACTATCACTCTTACTTGTTTTTGTTTATTTCACCCTTATTTATTTTGCTTATCCTTACCAATAATTCATTGCATATCTTATTTGCTAGGATAACTTATTAATAAGTTTTTAATCAGGATAAAATCGGATTAGATTAGCATAAACCCTATTCACCCCCCCCCCCCCCTCTAGGGTTCTTTCTTAGTGGCATTAGGGTCTAATAATATATATAAAATTATACACATGTCAAATTATATTTAAAGTTAATGAATTTGTCTTCCTCTTAAATTGTTATTGATTAATTTGTTAAATTTTTATTGATTTTATATTACGTGTTTGCAAATTTTTATAAAGAGGTGTTATTGGTTCACCTTATATA
>BQKN01066292.1:2125149-2151598 GCA_022839385.1 Asparagus kiusianus | reverse complement strand
AACCAAACAGCCCCTAAGCCTCCAGCTAGTATAAGTGCATGTAACTATACCCATCAATCATATCAAGTTTCTTTTCTTTCCGAATCTCTATTCTTATTATGGTATAAGAGCCATCTTCTTCATCTAGTGAGACCTCTTCCTTCTTTCATGATGTTGGGGCCACTGAGGGGTTTCGCCGCGCTTCCCCTTGGCGGCTTCAACCTCGGCAATATCTCCAGTGGCCCACATCATTGCCGGTAGGCCATACGTAGCCACCCATGACCTGCTATAACACCACCTATCAACCATCCATCAGCCTGCACTATCTCCAACTCTTCACAAGCCAATCACAACCTTAAACCTAAATTCCCATCGTCTTATACCAGCAACTACCCAGATAACTGCCACCTAATTGTATTAATTTCTAACCCACATCACAACCCTCAACTAACTCCAAACCTTCTTGTAGAAATTTCCAAACACACTGCAACTTCGCCCTGCAGCACCGTCCACAACAACACCATCAACATCATCATTATATACTCCAAATGCAACTATATCAGAATGCACACTAAGTGTTCGATTTAATGATTCAGCAGCAAGCACCTACAACTCGCTCCACTCATCTCGCAACTCACGAGTGATGCAATCCCTGCACCATCAAGCTCTACCACCATCAATCACCCATCCTCACAAGCTAGGTCATTGCTGACCATCTCCGCATGGCAAATCTTGCATCTCTTGCGGCTTGATGCTCCACCTCCAACCTGCGAGCTGTCACCCACCATCCACATCGCATTACAAAGCCTCTACCACAACCGTGCACCACCTACACCGCAGTCGGATGCAGCAAGGTGTTTATTGGTTACACACAAGGTGTTCAATAGAATGCATACCACGCAGTGACATCAGTGGATCATCTCCATCTGTAGTGCCTACGGGAGTGACACCGCGTGGCCAATCCAACTGCAACATCCATGGCAGTGACATCGTAGTACCATTTCCATCTACAGCGCCCATGGCAGCAACACTGCATGACCTCTCAAACTGCAATGCCCATGGTAGCGACATCGTCAGACCAAACAACACCACGACCTTGTTGCTTGCAATCCAACAATCAATGTGCTCCAATTCGAGCACCTCTCGCTAAGCCACGCCAACAACTATCTATGCAACTTGGTTCGTCACCAAACTCTTAGTTCTTGACCCACAATGAGTTTGATGAGAATGTTAAATATGTTAATATACATTCTTATGATATACATACTATCTTCCCTATTAGGTAGTATATGTTTTTCCTATTTTGTCGTTTATTGAGGCTTTTTATGTTAACTCTCCAGCTAGTATAAGTACAAGTACATGTAACCATCCTCATCAATGATATCAAGTATCTTTTCTTCCTAAAGCTCTATTCTTATCAAGAAGAAGCAACAGTTCAAAAAAAATCTGTTCTATTCAATTTAGAAGCACATGCATGACTAAAGAAGAAACCTCTAGAGACTAAATACTAGATATAAAGAAATTAGGCTCCTACCCGTTAAAGCTAATGATGCAAATTTAGTTCCCTCTACATGCTTCTATACTATTTATTCTACATGTAAGACCCATCCGGGCGAGCACTGACAAAATACTTGTAACATAAATGAGGACTGATTGGCCTTCCCATATGGTTTTAGGATAACTTTACAAAGAATTTTTTTAGGTGTTTCCCACTAAAACCCCTGGACTTTGTAGTCAACTAGTGGAAAAGCTTTTTCCACTTAATCCTATGAATTTTGAGATGTCTCAACTAACCCCTTGAACTTTTAACTTCTTCCCACATACTAGGCAATGGTAAATTGTCCCAAAAAAAAATCTAATATTCTGATTAGTTGATTACATATCTTTAATTATTCATGACTAGTTCATGGTTTTTGTAGAACTAAATCATAAATTCAGGAGAATTTTTGCACTAACAAATCAAAAGATCAACGGTTTTGTGGAACAAATCAAAAGTTCAGGGGTACTTTGTGCAAAAGATTACCAATCAGAATGTGAAAATAAGATACTGAGAAGTGTTTTTGGTCAATGAAGTCGCACGCTTGGCACATGAGCGTGATAAAACTAACACTGTAAACTTGAGATATTTTCTAGGAAAAGTTTTTGGGCTTTATTTGTGAAAAAATTTAGATGCGTTTTGATGAGTTTTCTTATCGAGTTGCTAATTTAGGCATCAGAGGGCGGCAGAGAATCGCCTTCGCGTCAATCTAATGTTTTTTCTCTTTTATTTTAAGTCTATCCACCGAACAGAGTTCCTCATTAATCTATTACAAAACAATGGGGGACTCTAAATCTTTGGATCTACCTCGTAGAGGTTCATCGACCTCTCAGGTTTTTTCAGCTACCATGTTTTGCAAGAAATCCATCGTCATCTAAAAAGTTCAAAAAATACATCCTCAAATGCTACTGTTAACCAAATCAATGATTTTGGGTTAATGGATCTTTTTCAAATGTGTTGATAAACACCCGCACTTCAGTAGACATCTCAAGAGATAGGTATTCCTCATAAATAATTCACACATTTTAAAGGGAAAGTTATCAGATTGGTATATTTTGTTGATAATTAGTGACACATTGATATATTTTCTTACTCCGGCAATAAGTTAGTATATTATGTGGACTACGGCGACAAAGGGGCGTATTTGGCCAGAGCCAAAATTCCGGTCAAATTAAGTTACATGATCCTCACGTGTTGCTCACGTGGTAGCCAACATGGCGGTAATTAGAATCAATTAAATTGCTAAAAGAGGTTTTTTTTTCCTAACACTAGGGTTCAAAATTAGTGTTCAAATTGGGAATTTTTAGTTTTTCTTCCTCCTAGCATTAAATTGGGTAGGACAACTGAAATTGGAGTTAGATTCTTTATCTTCAAGCTCTTGCTCAATGTTAGGCTCAAGTATAAGCATGGAAGAAGCAAACTAATGACTCAATGGCATTAAAAACCCTAATTTACACAAATCAACCATATTATAGCCAAATCAAGATTTTAAACCCATTAAATAACACTATGCACAAGGGGAATTTCTGCAAATTTTGGAAGATCCATCCCCTCCAACACATGAATAGAGAAAAAGAGGGAAATAGAGAATTTTTTTTGTGGGGGGGGGGGGGGGGGCATTGAGTTTTTTTTCTTTTAGTTACCTTGCCACGTAAGCCCACTTAATCTATATCAGCTACGCGTGAGGAGTCACGTCACTCAATTTGGCCAGAAATTTGAATCCGTCCAAAATATAGGCTAATTTATCGATGGAGTTTATATAATATGCTAAATTATCACCGGTATAAGAAAATATACTAATGTGTTATTAAGGGGCTGTTTGGTTCGCTTAAAAACCCCGTGGAAACCTTTTTATTTGCCTCCACGTCAGATTTTTCACCTCCATGTCTGATTTTTCATTTCCGCGGATCCCCCCCCCCTTACTTTGTTTCACTAGGACTGAAGAGGGAAACCCCATCACAAATTGCCGCCAGCTAGGTTTTTTTTCCTTTCCCCTATTTCCTTCCCCCACCGAGTAAAATCAACAAAAACCCTGGCCACGTTGGATTTTTTTCTTCCTCGTTGATTTCTCTGGTGAGCTAGAGTTACCTTCTTGCTCTCTTCCCGCTAGAAACTCCTGCGGCCTTCTAAGACCCTGTATCTGAAGAAATTAGGAGAGGGGTATGATCTTTGCCAACGCTATTCAGATCGAAAATTCTTTGATAACTCATCCTCGATATCATATTCTGTAGTGGGGTTACTTTGAAAAATTCAGATCTGAGCTTTGTTGATGCTGTTGCTTTCAAAATCAAGGTAAAAATTATTTTTTTAATTTTTAGATTATTAGTTTAATTTTTTAATTATTATATAGTATGAAGAATTTTTGGTCACTAGTGATAATTTCTGTTTTTTAGTAATTTTTTCAGATTTGATTGAAAACCTAAAATTTTGTGAAAATTTGAAAATTTTGAGATGCCCAGGAATTAAACACCTTCAAAACCCATAGAAATCTATACAAAAAGTAAAAAAAATGAGATTATCAAATTAAGAGAAGTGAGGAACTTGGACTAAAAATGTGGATTTTATAGCTATGAAACCAAAATTATGCATGGAACTTTCAACTGACACAAAAAGATCAAATTTTTGTTTTTTAATTATCTGATAATTAGATAGTATGAAAATGTTACTGTAGTGTGTTGCTAATGTAATTTTTTTCATTTTAGGAGCTAAAAGTTCATATCTTTGATATTTTTAAATGCTATTTATATCATTGTAATATTTTTTGCTTAGATATTGCATTAATCCATGTTAGTAATTTGTAATTTGTAATTTGTTTATCACATGAATGTTCACATATCCTCAACATGCAAATTGTTAGATTTTCTAGTTACGTAAAAATTGCCACAATGCACATAAAAATTGCTCATGGGTTGTTGTTTCTGAATGTTGGTATTTGTTTTGTGGGGTTCAGTCTTGGTCTTAGGTTTGTGAGAGAGGTTGTGAATAGGAACTTGATCAGTTTATTACCAGCTTGGTTTTGTGTAGCTTGGTTATGTTCAGGTTTGTTCTCGACCAGTTTTTTTGCATATGTGAGATGTTTTGTGAGCTGGTTGTGTTCAGTTTGTTACCAGCTCAGTTCTGTGTAGCTTGGTTGTGTTCTTTTATGTTCTCGGCCAGGTTTTTTTGCACATGTGAGATGTTTTGTGAGCCTGGTTGTGTTTAGTTTGTGACCAATCACCGGAGTTCTTTATGTGTTCAATTTAGGCTACGATGAGTGTCATTTTTTCTGAGATTAGCAACCTGTAATATCTGTTGATATTGTACTGGATGGCTAACAATGATTATATTGAACAAGTTCTGAGCCTACAACCATAATTCGCATATACGTGTGGCTGATTTATTCAACATGATGTCAAGAATTATTTTCATTTGCATGGTTTTTTGCACATATAGTTCATCAACATGCATAAATTATCAGATTTGATGCTATTTGCTATGTTATATACATATTTATGGCTATTCAGGTTATTTATATGTTTTTATAGGTTTCAGAAGATTTTTTGGCTAATTCAGGTATGTACTACATAAATTTATGAATAATCAGGTTATTACAGGTCTCGTTTATTTTTCTTGAAAAACAGGTTTCGTATGATTTTTTTAATCGCAAACAGGTATATTTCAAGTTAAATCAGGTACGCAGTTCATAACAATTGATTCATTCCATTTCAGGTTTCGTATGATTTCATTAAAACAAACAGAAATTTATAATTCATTCGGGATAGCGATATTTGTTCATGTTACATTCGTACTTTTATATGATTAAGATTACCTCATATAACGAGCACAAATAAATTTGTATATGGTGGGGGGTAATCTTACCATGGTGACTATAAACACTATTCCCTACAAACTTCAAAACCAACCAAACACAAAAAAGTATGAAATGTCAAATCAACAAAAGTTTTCCCTTTTTTTATGCAAACCAAACACAAGAAAAATAAATACATTGGTTTTCCAACTGTAATGACCGTGAAATTTTGATACTAGTTAAAATAAATTTTCTGATATTTTAAAATATTTAATTATTATTTTTAAAAGAGTATTTGTATTTTCTTAATTTTTTTAGAATTTTCTACGATTTAAAAATCTAATTTTGTATTTATTTAAATGATTTTGATATTTATGAATTAACTTAGTGCAATAAAAATTTCTGGAATTAATCCGTTGTGTTATGATACTATTACGTATTATTTTAAATAATATGTTGTATTATTATTACTATTACGTATTATTTTGTATAATATAGTGTATTATTATTATTATTACGTATTATTGTACTATTTGTTGTATTATTACTACTATTGTGTATTATCTGATGTATTAGTATAACTGGTACGTTTTATTTTGTAGATAATTTTCCCATAATTCTTTGATTTAAAATGTAAGTAATCATATTTTTTATTAATTATTTTTGTTTAAATATCTAAATCCTAATCCCTTCTCCTATGTAAATCTTTTTCTCTCTCTCCTCTCTCTCTCTCTCTCTCTCCTCTCTCTCTCTCTCTCTCTCTCTCTCTCTCATCATCTCCGAACCCATCTTCACCCTAGCCACCGCCTTCATCACCTTGTTCGCCACCCCCAGCTCCGACCGACGCCCCTCAGGCCGCCGCCTCACTACCCTCAAACGCCACCTGCCGCCTCCTGCAGATTCGCGCCGACCCGCATCCAGCTCTCTTCCCGTCGCCAAACTCCAGCCCCCTCCATCAGCTCGATCCACCACCCGAGCTCTTATCCCTCAGCCGATCGACCACCCTCCGCCGCTGACCCCGGCCCAACCGCGCCCAACTCAACCTCATCGGCATCGCCATGACCCGTAGCTCTCCTCCGACCAACCTGCTCCCCGCTGAGCCCGCCTCTCCTCCCTTCGCTGTAGTCCCCTTCACCACTCGTGCCTAGATCCGACCGTGCCGTACCACCCCCATCTCGTAGCCGAACGTTGCGCCTCCACCAGCGCCCGCTGCCCTCCCCCAGCCTCTTCCAGTGCCTCGCCCAACCCCTGAGCTCACCCTGCTGCTGCCCCATCATCAACGCCGCCCCCTTGGCTAGATCCGTCACCCCTTTAGCGCCGACGCGCCGCACCGATAGTGTCGATTCATTCGACGTTACCCCAAGGTAAGATCCTGATATTTTTGGACTTGTCATTTAATTTTTAGATTTTGCTATAGCCTATATATTGATATTATCTGCGTGGGCTTGTTGATGAAATTGTGAATTATCTGCTTATGCTAATTTATGATTAAATAAATTGTAATTATACGATAAATAATATTTTGAGAATAATTATAATAGATTAAAGAATTTATTTTAACAGCAAGGTTATTTTAGAATAATTATATTTTTTTTTGAATTTATTTTGTGGAAGGAAATATTTTAGAACGATAATATTTTTAAAAGAATTTATTTTGGGAAAATAGACTATTTTGAATTAATGAGAATTTATCTTGTAAAAAGATTATTTTGAATTTATGAATTTATTATTTTAAGAGATTATTTTTAGAATAATTATGGTGGGAGATAATTTGAAAGGAATTTATTTTGCAAAAGAATTATTTATTTTGAATTAATTTAATTTATGATCGTGTGATTGATGGTTGTTGACCGTGATATTTTATGTGCAAAACAATCGTCGATTCCATAATTCTTATTTTAATTACATGGTATGCTATGACACCGTTGTACATGATTGGTTGTTTCATTTATTATTTCTTATTGTATTTGAGAACCCTTAGTAGTTCATGACTTAGTGGCCTTATGTGTCACTACATGATTTAGTGAGATGTGTGCGTTGACTGAATTTAGGAGGTAGACCACAGATCTATTTCAGGTTGTGATTGTTGACTTAGAAAAGCAAGAAGAGTTGGAATGAGGAAGTCTTTGTTCATGTGATCGGATGTGGCTATTGATATATCTTCCAGGCTAGCACCAGTGGATCAGTGTCGCCACTAGGGTTAGTTTGTTGGGTCAAAGTGGATCGGTGTCGCTACTTTGGTCCGTGAATTTGATATTCACCCGAGTCGGCTTGAGTTCAGACTAGACTGGAGTCGGATTGCGTGTAGTCCTACTGGATGCACGTAGGGGATTTATGAATAGTCAGTTATCCGATATTATGAATGATGACTGTGTGTGAGATGTGAACCAGTGACTTGTTATAGAATGGCTAGTTACATGGCCTTGTTACTTAAGGTGATTATGGATTCTTGTGAGATGTAGGCCAGTTGTATTTCTTTTCATATATAGATCGGAGTTAATATTTAATTATCTACAATTTGAGACATATGGTATAAACATGAGGGTTTTTTATTTGGATTATTTTGCTCGACGTACTACGTCTCTTGTTGTAGATTTTAAGTATTAATTCCATCTAGTTGTATGACCTTATTACTTGCATGATTATTCTGATCGCTAGCTGCATGATCGACTTGTTACTTGGTTGATTTTCTTGGATTCTTCTGATTATTATATTCTAGTGACATATTGCATTTAGATTATTAGTATTCAGGTAGCATGCTTCTATTATTATTATTACTGTTTTTGCCTTGGTCGTTCGACCGTTTCTATTTCTATCTGTGGGATCTAGTCGTGTGCCATGCATGCTGACGTACTCCTATTTTCTCTGGTGTATGTCAGATTTAGGAGACAGACAGACTCGGTTCAAAATCGTGCAGAAGCCAGATGATTCTCAGCAGGAGTGTCTTGTAGACGGAGCAGAAGAACAAGTTGAAGCTTAGCTATTTCCTTAGTTTTTTTATGGTCTTTAGTTTATTTTTTTGCAGTACGTCCTTTCTATTCCTGTTGAACGATGTATTTTCATATTTCTTTAGTACTTCTTTGGACTATTTTGTAATAAGGGCTTGTTTGACCCAAATTCAGTGTCTCGGATGATATTCTATTTGTGATATATCTCTTTTCCATTCTGAGTTGTTCATTAAATTCTTGCTATGTGTGATCGGGGACTTATGACTTTACATTTTATATTACTTGACGCTTAGCGTATTAAATTGAGTAGAAATGATCTAGTATCTATTTCTCTTCAGTCTAATACGTCGCGAGCTTGTTCACATTCCGATTCCTAGTATTTTGGAAAGCGGGGTGTGACAGATTTTTTTGGTGGCCCATGCAGGTCACAGTCCCGAGTTCCTACTAGTGAAAACATAATGGACGATTTAGATGCATATCATATTTCATCCGTAAGACTATAGTTAGCCTTATCCTATCATCTCGACGAATTATTTCCTAGTCCCTACCTTATCACTTTTTGACTCCAGAATTTCCCACTGTTTCTTGTCTCGTAACTTCTCTCTGTTTCTTGTTTCTTGTCTCCTCTGCTTATGGATATCGTTCCATATCTGTCCTTGGGTTCTTATTTTAATTTTAAGGACAAAATTTATTTTAAAGGGGGTAGTATGTAATGATTGTGAAATTTTGATACTAGTTAAAATAATTTTTCTAGTATTTTAAAATATTAGTTATTATTTTTAAAAGAGTATCTGTATTTTCTTAATTTTCTAGAATTTTCAATGATTTAAAAATCCGATTTTGTATTTATTTAAATGATTTTGATATTTATGAATTAACTTAGTATAGTAAAAATTTCTGGAATTAATCCGTTGTGTTATCGATACTATTACGTTTCGTTTTAAATAATATGTTGTGTTATTATTACTATTATGTATTATTCTGTATAATATAATGTATTATTATTAATATTACGTATTATTGTACCATTTGTTGTATTATTATTACTATTGCGTATTATATGTTGTATTAGTATAACTAGTATGTTTTATATTGATGATAATTTTTTCCATAATTATTTGATTTAAAATGAAAGTAATTATATTTTTTTATTAATTATTTTTGTTTAAATATCTAAACCCTAATCCCATCTCATGTATAAATCTCTCTCTCTCTCTCTCTCTCTCTCTCTCTCTCTCTCTCTCTCACATCATCTCCGAACCCATCTCCACCCCAGCCACCGCCTCCATCACCCTGTTCGTCGCCCCCAGTTCCGACCGACGCCCCTCAGGCCGCCGCATCACTACCCTCAAATGCCACCCGCTGCCTCCTGCAGATCCGCGCCGACCTGCCTCCAGCTCTCTCCCCGTCGTCGAACTACAGCCCCCTCCGTTAGCTCCAGCCACCGCCCGAACTCTTCTCCCTCAGCCGCTCGACCGTCCTCCACCACTGACCCCGACCCAGCCGCGCCCAACTCCACCTCCTTGGTGCCGCCACGACCCGTAGCTCTCCTCCGACCAACCCCCGCTGATCCCGCCTCTCCTCCCTTCGCTATGAAAGCACCCTAATGCTACTAGGAAGGACCCCAAGAGAGGGGTGAATAGGATTTATGCTAATCTAATCCGATTTATGCTAAATTAAAACTTATTAACAAATATATCCTAGCAAATGAGATATGAATAATATATGTACAAGGATATATAAACTAACACAAGGGTAAAATGAACAATAAACAAACAAGAGTGATAGTGCGATATAAACAACAAGCAATTTGCAATGGAAATATGAATAATAAGCACGAATGTAAAAGTGCGCCAATGTAATCATAAACAAACGATATGTTCACGGAGTTTGGTCCCCACGACCTACGTCTCCACTCCTCACCTCGAGGAGATCTCCACTATCACACCGGGTTTTCTACGCTTACCTGAAAAACGTTTACACCTCATAATGTCTGTTTTCAACGCTCACCGATTAACGTTCACAATCACTCACAATATAACCACACTAACTACCACCTCAAGTGTTGGTCTCTAGCCCGTGTCACCCTCAACTGTTAGGAATTACAACTTCTCTCTAGGTATTACCACCTACCTCACTCCTCTTGGGACGATCCCGTCTCTCACCACACACTCCTCTTGGTGTACTAGTGTATTACAAAGTGATCTATACAATTTGGCTCTCTACAACAAATGGTTGTTCTCTGAAAAAGGTGAGAACTCAATTAAGCACAACTCAAAGTTACAATCTCTCATAACCCCAATTATACTATGTATGAAAATACTAAAAGCTCAAGTGGGTGTGTGTAACAATGAGATTTAATAAAATAAACTAAACTCAAATAAATCTAGCTTATGGAAATGAAAATCAAACATATAAATAGCTAGATAAGAGTTTAGAAAAACTTCTCTAGATAACAAGAGAAAGAGAGAAGAGTGAATGCTTAAACACCAAAGGATAATCTCCACTTGCTCTTGTGAAAGTTTCTTCACAAACAAAACTCTTAAACAAACTTAAACCCTTCAAACAAAACTTGTATACTCTTTTAAAACTTTTTCTCTTCACTAGATGAACTGAGGATATACGGGGGTATTTATAGGAAACCCCAAAGCCAAGAGAAAATCAACAAAACCAGTAAAAAGACAAAAACAGAAAAGATGAATAAACTAGTCGTTGGGCCATCAGTAGACTGATCAGTCGACTGATGAGCTGACCGTTAGAGTCAGCATCCAGCTCGTCGGTCGACTGATGACTTGATCGGTCGACTGATGACCTCATCAGTCGACTGGTCAGTTGACCAAAATAAAACAGAAACTTTTGACAACTGCAGGCACTTTCATCAATCGACTAATCGGTCGACTGATTGCATCAGTCGACTGACCAGTCGACTGATAACAAGTATACAACCTGTTTAAAGCAGAAATATAATTTTTAAACTGCTTTTAAAAATAACAAATAAATTCCAAAAATTATAAAATTTTAGAAAATGATTGTAGACATGATAATACACATGTTACAAAAATTTGTTTTCAAAAATCACCTCCTATTTAAGAAATTTCATCATTTTTCAAACATGTCCAAAACATTAAAACATGAGATACTTGAATTTTGATGTTTTGACATAAACAAAGTTTTGAAACTTTGTAAAACAATTTTACAAACTTGATAAAAAGTATAAACTATAGTTGTTAAGTCTATAAACCGAAAACACAATATTTTTTCAAATACAATAGAATATGAAACATATAAAAGTGTATATGAAGATATATATTGTTTCATATCTATATAGCTAAACCAAAACATATATGTATATATATAACTATATATATACAAAACCAAAACGTGTGTGTGTATATATGATATTGAGCTTAAAGTACTTAACACACATAATATAAAACCTAAACTATTTACCCAAGCAATGATCTTGATCTTCAATAAGCTCTTCTTGATAAATTTGCGGATGAAGCTTGAGCTTGAATCTTTAACTTGAATTGCATGGCTTCACTCCACTATTCTGCCAACATCCATTGGATATGATCGTGAAAGCTCGATTCCATCCATTCTGCAACATATTGTTTGTCTAGAATAAATATAAAATACAAACACTAGACAAACATCATTAGATGTAAATTATTTGTAAATCATCATCAAAACAAAAGGATCCAAGACGCTGATGTCCCCTTCACCACTCACGCCCAGATTCGACCGCACCGCGCTGCTCCCATCTCGCCGCCAGACGCCACACCTCCACCAGCACCTACTACCCTCCCTCAGCCTCTTCCAGCACCTCGCCTAACCCTTGAGCTCGCCCCGCCGCTGCCCCGTCGTCAACGCTGCCTCCCTCGGTCAGATCCATCGCCCCTTCAGCGCCGACACGCCACACCAACAATGTCGATTCGTTCGACGTTACCCCAAGGCAAGATCCCGATATTCTTTGACTCATCATTCAATTTTTAGATTTTGTTGTAGCGTGTATATTGATATTATCTGCGTGAGCTTGTTGATGAAATTGTGAATTATCTTCTTATGTTAATTTGTGATTAAATAAATCGTAATTATGTAATAAATAGTATTTTCAGAATAATTATAATAGATTAAAGAATTTACTTTTAACAGGGGGTTTATTTTAGAGTAATTATAATTTTTTTTGAATTTATTTTGTCGAAGGAAATATTTTAGAATGATAAATATTTTTAAAAGAATTTATTTTGGGAAAATAGACTATTTTGAATTAATGAGAATTTATCTTGTAAAAAGATTATTTTGAATTTATGAATTTATTATTTTAAGAGGTTATTTTTAGAATAATTATGGTGAGAGATAATTTGAAAGGAATTTACTTTGCAAGAGAATTATTTATTTTGAATTAATTTAATTTTTGATAGTGTGATTGATGGTTATTGACCGCGACATTTTATGTGTAAAATAATCGTTGATTCCATGATTTTTTTTATTTTAATTACGTGGTATGCTATGACACCGTTGTACATGATTGGTTGTTTTATTTATTATTTCTTATTGTATTTGAGAACCCTTAGTAGTTCATGACTTAGTGACCTTGTGCGTCATGAACAAGACTTAGTGACATGTGTGTGTGCGTTGACTGAATTTAGGAGGTGGACCACAGATCTAGTTCAGATAGGGCTGTCTATCCGGGCTGATAAGGCCCAGCCTAGCCCGACCCGGCCCGGAAATTGGGCCCAGGCTGGGCAAAACCGAAGCCCGGACCCGGGCCTGAGTGGGCGGGGCTCCGGGCCGACCCAGTTTTTTTGGTTTTTTTAATTTTTTAAAATTTTTAAAAATCCCCATAAATTATAAAATATACATAACAATTACAAAAAGTGATATAATTTTTTTAATAACTTAAAATGACATAAATTACAAGTACAAAAAATTATAAAATGAAAGATAATAAAAATAACTTCTTTATTAATAATCAGTAAATCCTTTATAAGTATAAATTTATTTCAAAATTTGACGCATCACAATAGATGAGTACATCCCAACTAGGTTGGTACCTACTCACCTATATCACTATCATTTGTAACTTTTTTCAAAATAATTCATTACAAATTTAAAGCTAAGAAATAAAAATTACAATTAGATGAATATTATCTAATCTTTATACCTATTTGTTAGTCCCAACTCTTTAAATTTATCTTCAATTCCAGCCATCTGATCGATTCCTTACATTCGCTTCTCGTACTTCCACCAATCTTGTAAGCACATCACCGCTTATACAGTAAATGGATCTAAGCATGTCCTGTGGTCGTCGATCAAACGTCCGACTGTGCTGAAGGTGGATTCTGAAGCTACCATCGAAACCTGCACTGTTAGTAAGTCACGAACCATGATGGAAAGTATAGGATATAAAACTGATCCATATACTCTCCACCATTATAAAATATCTAAAGCATTTCCTTAACATTTAACTGAGGAAGCAGATACATATTCATCTATTTCAGAAACCTCTAATGCTGATCCAAGTTCAGATCCACCAGTTAGTTCAGCTACCATTGCATACTTATCAAAACTTACACTTTTACCTCGGCCTGTGCTCGAAGGCGCCGAAGCTGTAGACTATTGTACAGTAACACCATGTCTAACTATATACTCATCATATAATATTTGAAAATAATTTCTAATAGCTAAATGATGAGAAGTAGCAGTAAGGGTGGATCCATCACCTAAGTCTATAATCTGTCCATCATACAATAATTGTAACAAACTTCGAAGGCCAATATCCTTCAAACATGGATCAATAAAAACCCCCAAACCAAAAATATGAGAAATAGACCTAAAATACTTATTAAATTTGCTCTCCATTCGAAAAATTACAGCTCCAAAAGTATCATCCATACAATATTTGGCAAAAAAATTTTAAATATTTAAAATTTGTAAAACAGCTAAAGTAATTGTTGGATAATAACAGCCAGATAATAACATTGTAGCATCATAAAAGACTTATAACATCTCATTTAAATTATATATAACTGTCCATTCACCTTTAGTTATTCCATAAGTACTGCCAGAGCTAGAACTAGAAGCATAAAAATTTATAAAATTATTTATAATTTCTTTATATTCTATTGCTATACTTAACATTACATAGGTGGAATTCCACCTATGGTCAACATCTTTTGGAATAAGTCAGAGCTTATAATTTTTTCTTTTACAATATTATATCCATCTTTTAATTCTCATTTCAGAAGTATTATGCATATTAGCAACTGTTCTAACATTTTCTATCATGGGTTTAATTTTAGAAAATGTACTTTGAACAATTAAATTTAAAATATGACAGATACATCTAACATGAAAAAGTTCACCATGACATGGCAATGATAGAGTTGTTTTGATAAAATCAACAGCTACATTGCTATTACTTGCATTATCTAGTGAAAGAGAAAATATTCTTTGATCAATTTCTAGTTTCATAAGTTCTTTAATTATTAAATTTACAATATTAATACCGGTATGTGACTCTTCAATTGTAATAAAAGAAACAACTCTTTTAAATATTTACTAATTTTTATCAATCCAGTGTGTTGTGATACATAAATAACTAGTTTATACTCTAGATGTCCAAATATCAGAAGTTAAAGAAAATTTATAGTTTAAAATTTTAAAATAAGAACTTATTTTTCCTTTTTCCTCCTGATAATATTTTAAAATATCACGTTGACAGGTTTGACGAGAAAATTTTGTAAATGCAGGATAAAAACCATCTCTAAACAAATCTTTAAATTCATCATCTTCTACTAATTTAAAAGGAATGTTTTTAAGAATGATAAACCTAATTACGCATTTCCTGGCTCAGGCAATGCCATAATTACAACTACCGAGACTACCAGAAGAGGAGGATTGGGTAATCATAGATTGTCAGATATCACCTTGAGGATTCTGGCCTTTGTTGTGTTTTTCTATATGGCGTTTGAGGTGGTTGGTGCCGCTCTTATGATGAGCTTGGAAAGTCTAGCCGCACAACGTACATTTAGCCTTCTGGGTGATGATACTACCGTGTTCATCATTGGTGACGTCTATCTTCTCAAAAAAAAAATCCACATATCGGATCTCGGCCTTTTAGGAGCCCTTGATGCTGATTCGTCACCACCAGATTCAGGATTAACACCGGTAGGGGAAGTAGTTATTATAGGAGGACTCATTTCTGGATCGGTAAGAGATTGGTGTTGCTCTTCATAATCAGATCCAGAAGCTATTTGATAGAAGTATTAGAAAATATTAGAGATTATAAGAGAGTATAAGAGAGTATAAGATTGTATAAGAGAGTATTACAGAGAAGTAGATGAGTTTTGGTGTGAGGAGAAGAAGTGAAAACCTCTCTCTATTTATAGAGGCAGCCACCTAGGCAAATGACCAAAAATTCCACATATTCTAGTCGTTTTTTGACCGTTTTGGGGCAAAATGGTAAAAACCCCATTTTGGCCGTTGTGGCCGGGCCGGGCCGGCCGCCCGGCTCGGTCCGACCAAAACGATTAGGTTTTTGACCGTTTTGGCCGGGTAGGACCGGGCAACCTGGCCCGGCCCGGTCAAAACGGTCATTTACCCAGTCAATTCTACCCAACGGTCACCAGAGGTGACCGTTGGTGTTGGGCCGGGCCGGGCCGGCCTGGTCTAGCCCGGCATTTTCCAACAACGGTCACCTCTAGTGACCGTTGCGGTCGGGTCCGGGTCGGGGCCGCCTGGCCCTCTTTTGGTGCTCCGGTCGGCACTGTTTCGGGCCGGACCCGGGTCCGGACCGATCGCGTTTTCATGGGTTCGGACCCGGACCCGGGCCCAGGCCTGGATCTGGCCCAGGTGTCCGGGCAAAACCCGGGCCGGGCTGAGCACTAGGCCGGGCCTGGGCCGCGGATTTTTTGGACAACCCTAAGTTCAGGTTATGATTGTTGACTTAGAAAAACGAGAAGAGTTGGGATGAGGAAGTCTTTGTTCATGTGATCGGATGTGGCTGTTGATATATTTTCCAGGCTCGCACCAGTGAATCGGTGCCGTCATTAGGGTTTCTTTGTTAGGTCAAAGTGGATTAGTGTCACTACTATGGTCCGTGAATTTGATATTCACCCGAGTCAGCTTGAGTTCAGACTAGACCAGAGTCGGATTGCGTGTAGTCCTACTGGATGCACGTAGGGGATTTGTCAACAGTTAGTTATCCGATATTATGAACACTGACTGTGTGTGAGATGTGAACCAGTGACCTGTTATAAAATGGCTAGTTACATGGCCTTGTTACTTAAGGTGATTATGGATTCTTGTGATATGTAGGCCAGTTGTATTTCTTTTCATACATAAATCGGTGTTAATATTTAATTATCTACAATTTGAGACATATGGTATATACATGATGGTTTTCTTGTTTGGATTATTTTGCACGACGTACTACGTCTCTTTTTATAGATTTTTAAGTATTAATTTCATCTAGTTGTATGACCTTGTTACTTGGATGATTATTCTGATTGCTAGCTGCATGATCGACTTATTACTTGGTTGATTTTTTTGGATTCTTCTGATTATTATATTCTAGTGATAGGTTGTATTTTGATTATTAGTATTCTAGTAGTATGCTTCTATCATTATTATTACTGTTTTTGCCTTGGTCGTTCGATTGTTTCTATTTCTCTCTGTAGGATCTTGTCGTGTATCATGCATGTTGACGTACACCTATTTTCTTTGGTGTACATCAGATTTAGGAGACAGACATTCTCAGTTCGAAATCGTACATGAGCTAGAGGATTCTTAGCATGAGTGCCTTGTAGACGGAGCAGAAGAACAAGTTGAAGCTTAGCTATTCCCTTAGTTATTTGATGGTCCTTAGTTTATTTTTTTGCAGTACTTCCTTTATATTCCCGTTGAACGATGTATTTTCATATTTCTTTAGTACTTGTTTGGACTGTTTTGTAATAAGGGTATGTTTGACCAAAATTATGTGTCTCGGATGATATTCTATTTGTGATATCTCTCTTTTTTATTTTGAGTGATTCATTATATTCTTGCTATGTGTGATTGGGGACCTGTGACTTTACATTTTATATTGCTTGACGCTTAGCATATTAGATTGAGTAGAAATGATCTAGTATCTATTTCTCCTCAGTCTAATACATCGCAGGCTTGTTCACGTTCTGATCCCCTGTATTTTGGGAAGCGGGGCATGACACCAACATTTTTATGTGCGAACCAAACTGATGTAATCAATTTCTTAGAAAAGTTTGAAAAACTCAAAACTTGTGTTTCTTTACATGGAATTACATTTCACTATTTCTAAGAAACGAACCAAACAGACCCCAAGGGTCAACAAAATATATACTAACCTGTGAGTCAAATAATAAAGGGGAAAAATGCTTCCAGCTCCCAAAACACAAGAAAACGTGCTCCCCCCATGACTTTTCAATGGGTGCTTTGCCCCCAAAATGCTCTGTGATTTTCTTCCGGCCCCCAAAACAAATCACTAGGTGCAACTCTATTTAAACCCCCTCACAAAATACCCAAAATACCCTTTGATTTAAAATTTCCCGTTATGAGTTACCTCCAAGTTTGTACCCTGTCATCTCTC
Source organism: Asparagus kiusianus (assembly GCA_022839385.1). NCBI lineage: Eukaryota > Viridiplantae > Streptophyta > Magnoliopsida > Asparagales > Asparagaceae > Asparagus > Asparagus kiusianus. The sequence goes on along the minus strand of BQKN01066292.1, from coordinate 2,133,740 downwards.
TTCTGTAAGTAAACTAACTCCAGAAACCCATTTCAAAATCCTAGCCCTAAATCAACCGACTCCAAAGCATACCGAATCAAAGCAAAGGGATTAAAATGGATGACAATTTAACCTCCAAAGCAAGCCTCCATGCCGACCACAACAAAAGCGATGACGCCCAGCAGTTCGAAATCTCAAAAAGAGCCCAGACAATAGCAGTGTGTACTGAATCTGATGCTGAAGTTGTGATTGCTAATGTTCTAGAGGACATCCCAACCAGCCATTCTCATCCTAGAAGTCCACCTCAAAATTTAAGAGAAAGGAGAAAAAGAGGAGCTCGTGGCAGCACCCAAAAGGTAATTTTTACTGCAAATTTTATGTTGGTAAGGTTATGGTTTTATTGATAATGCTACAAGTCTAGTGGGAAGGTCCAAAATTACGAGTGTCTGTTAGCTGTTGAGGTTACTGTTAACATGCAAGGTTCATTCTTTTATTGTTAAGGTTGTTGTTTGGTTGTTAAGGTTAGGCTTTGGTTGTTAAGGTTATGGGGTTGTTGTTAAGGTTGTTGGTTTCTTCGTAAAGTTTATAGCATAGTTGTTATGTTTACTGGTTATTTTCAAAAATGGTTATGTCTTGTGTTTTTGTTATGTAGAAAAAGGGTAAAGCCAACTATTACATTGCGGCCCACCACCAGCTTCAGTGCCTATCATGACTTCATGCGGAATTTGGTGCAGCATATGGAGTCGAGGCACTTTGCGGCCTATGAAGATAGTGTATTCAGACACTACTTCCATTTTGGCCCACCTGGTGTCGATCTTTCCATCTTTGAGCACATTTTAAGTCATTGGGATAAGAAAAGGAAGAAATTTGTCTTCACCGATAGGAATGGTGGAGAAGAGATCGCCTGCTCATTCAACCTTGAGTGGGTAATGGAGCATACATGGTTCTCCAATGAGGGGCTTCTTGTTAACCATAACCGGGATAGGAAAAATAGGATTTTGTCTAGGTTTTTAACAAACCTGAGGCCGAGGGTGCCAACAGTATAGCTCCCCCAAAAGAGGCCCCACCAGACGTAATGTGGAGCAACTGCTCTTGAAGCTGGTACTATCGACTGATCGCCGAAATATGAAGGACTTTGTCCTACTACAGATCCTCTATCAGCTGAGCATGATTTGGTGTCCAAACAGTGTTTTTGGCGTTCCTAGGCATTTATTCAAGTACGTCGATAGCATCGAACAGGTCAATAACACTGCTTGGGGGACCTATATATTCAGTGAGACATCTGACACGATAGAGAGGGCACTGAAGGGTCCTGAGCCAGGGAAGACGACTTTATATCTGCAAGGGTGTACCCCACTAGTTTGTGTAAGTAATCATGTCTTTTATTACTGATTGTGAAGGTTAGAGTTTAGTTATTAATGTTATAGTTTGGTTGTCAAGGTTATGGTTTGGTTGTTAATGTTACGGTTTGGTTGTTAAGGTTACGTTTTTATTGTTAGGTTTACTTATTAATAGTTAAGGATAAAGATGTTTGTTAAGTTTTTATTTCCCTAATGTGCAGTTATGGTACTATGAACTTACTGGTATCAAGAAGCTAGTAATTGGATGTACGGTGAGGCCTCCCCTCACAAATTGGGTGAGACTTGGAGAGGTTGCTGGTTCTTTGAGATTGGACACTATTGTAGCTAAAGCAAGCAAAGCTACGATAAAGCTTCCACAACAACATGGCCAATTTCAAAGAATCGAGGGAGGTTTGTGGGAGAAAGAGCAGGGGAAAGAGAAAGAGAAGATGAGAGGGGGGGGAGAGAGAGAGAGAGAGAGAGAGAGAGAGAGAGAGAGAAGAGGAGGATTAAGGGATTGGCTGCAGTGGATGCCGGCAGGGCGCATAGCCCTAGACACCTTCTTCACAAGAAGAAGAGGGGAGCAGAAAATGACATCCCAATTGATGCAGTTGTAAGAATTTAGCAGTTGTGAATTTTATTTGTTTTTTAATTAATTAATCCTTTTAATAATACTCTATCTGTCCATTGCATAGGTGATGCCACAGGATATTGATGAAGACGTCAAGCAGCCAAATGAGGAAGTTGAGAAAATGGAATGGCCTCAGCAAGTGATCTACTAGAAGAGCATCGCGTTAATGAACCAAGCATTACGTTGCGATAACGAGAATAAATTCAAGGATATGATTGCTGCCGACCGTGTAAAGATAAGTGCTCTTTCTGTGAAAGTGGCTAAGCTGTTTGCTCAAAATAGAAGGCTGAGAGAGAAACTAAGCGAAGCATGATCCAGAACCCTCTCTGTATATAAGGATAAGAGGCCTACAGAATTGGTGTTCAGTTCATTGATGAATCCGCAAACTTGTACATGTTAGATATGGCTTACAATTATGTTTGCGTGTTATGTTTAAAGATTGATTGTTTATGGAATTTTTGTTAAGGTTAAGAATTTATTATTAACTTTACGGATCTAATGTTAAGGTTATAGATTTATTGCCAAGGTAAGAGATTGATTGTAAAGTATCTGGGTTAGTTGTTAAGGTTATATAACTGATGCTATTTTTTTGACAATGAAGTACCTAAGCTCATTTGTTTATTTTTTAAATCAGACACTCCACGCACCATGGGTGACATTGATATACAGTACGAGGGAGATGTTAATCAATTATTATTTGATGAAGCTAATAAGGAGAGTGAGGACCCTCTAACAGGGAGAGCCCCTCCACCATCATTTTTTCTGATATCAATAAGGAGAGTGAAGATGCTCTGCCAGGGGAAGTACCTCCACTAGAGAACTATCGCATTGATACGGTTTTTCGAAGCAGAAATAAATGAGAGAGACAAGGTGTCCAAGCCAGCGAAGGAGCTACTAACTTGTACAAGTCAGCTCGCTTTTACACTATACGTTAGAGATTGGTTGTTATGTCTACGTATTGGTTGTTAAGTTTTTGATTATTTATACTCTGAATATTTTTAGAAACAGACACTCAACGCGAAGGGAAATAGCGCTGGTGGATGATGTCCCTTTTGCAGGACATGATACGGAGACGCAAACTTGTATAAGTTAGCAACTTTTTCACCATATGTTTAGGCATCAGTTGTTAGGGTTACAGATTGATTGTTAAGTTTAGATAGATGAGACTAAGTTTTCTTAATATTTATACTTCAAATGGATTGTTTGGAAACAGACACTCTAAGAGAGGACATTAGGAGGGAAATAAAGCAATCAGATGATGCCCCTCCACCAGCACCTGACACATCAGCTGAGGATGAATATGCTCCTATTAGGTTTTCAGGAGATTTGAATAAGAGAAAGAGGGGTGCAAAGGGGGCACGGGCAAAGGTGTCTGCTGCTGCACTCCTTAAAGGGAAGAGATGCAGAAGAGCAGTGAAACCTTCCAAGTGGGTAGTCACCCCTTACACTGAAGGGAAGAAGAAGAAAGAAAAAGACAACATAGGGGATAAGGCTATAGTAGAAGTGGCTGGGGAGGAAGAGCAGGTGCAGGAAAAGGTAGCAGAGTTGGCGCCTGCTCGGCTACAAAGTGACCCCCACTCTATCTGAAAAAACACATGAGTTCCTCTATGAGTTCAGAAGAAGAAATGTACAGGAATAAGCTGAACAAGGGGATTCCCTTTCCAGGAGGCTTCATCATCAAGCTTTTGGGTGATAAGGATACATTTGTACAAAATTATAAGGTGTCAGCAGATGTTGCCGTGTTGCTAATAGAAGAGAAGAAAAAAAGTCTCAACCATTTTTATATTTATAGATGTAACAAGTAAGTATTTACCTTATATCATAAGTTTTTACAGCTTCGCTTTTAAGGTTATCAATTAGTTGTTAGGGTTCCTCCTATGTTAATAAGGTTACGGGTTTGATGTTAAGGTTATGGGTTTGATGTTAAGGTTACGGGTTTGTTATTAAGGTTACGTGTTTTTTGTTATGGTTATTGATTTATTGTTAAGGTTACGTGTTTGTTGTTAAGATTACGGGTTTGATGTTAATAAGGTTACGAGTTTGTTGTTAAGGTCACAGGTTTTTTATTATGATTATTGATTTGTTGTTAAGGTTACGGGTCTGTTGTTAAGGTTACGAGTTTGATGTTAAGGTTACGGGTTTGTTGTTAAGGTTACGGGTTTTTTGTTATGGTTATTAATTTGTTGTTAAAGTTATGGGCCTGTGGTTAAGTTTACTGGTTTGTTCTTGTAGTTGTTAGTTGCTAACTATAGTTTTTATTTTGTCTCTATTTGCAGTGTTATTAAAGCGTACATAGGACCGAGGGGTCTATTACCCAGCTTAAGATTCTCAATATATTACGCGGTGGTCGACTGGATGATGCAGTAAGATTTTCGATTGGTAATTATTGATTAATATATTTAACAATACTATTATCAATTACTTATTGTCAACTTATTATAGCTTGTTAATACGCTGCTAGATTTAGTGCGTGAAAGTCAGAGAGAGTCGTTCAGTAAAAATTTAGGGTGGTTCCTGTTTAGTTTAGTGTAAGTTTATGTCTGGCATGGCGTACTCCTACCTATCTGTTGAAATCTATGTTAAAAGGAACCTGATCGGGTTAATTCTTTATTGCAGCACTAGATACATGTGGCGAAAATACTAAGTATACCAGATCTACATCAAACACTTGGTCGATGCAGGATGTACTAACCTCTTAGTTCCCATTGTCCAAGGGGATCATTGGCATCTAATGGAGTTTGATGTCGAAAATGAAATTGCCAGTCATTACGACTCCTTGAAGGAGAGATCTGGACATTGGGAACCTGTGCTTAATATTGTCAAAGCCTTTAACTACATTAAAGCTAGCTTTGATGAGAACTATGCGCAGTGTATTCGACCTAATCAAAGTTCCATGCAAGGAGAAAAATGGATCGTAAGTTTTCCGGAACCCTTGTTAGAATTCAATGTTGGAAACTGGTTGTTAAGGTTACGAGTTTGTTGTTATGTTTTGTTTGAAAGCAACAGTGGTCTCAATAGAGGATTGTTTTTGTATGCAGGTATGACTGTGGGATATACGTCTACCAGTTCGTAAAAGCTATTATCGAAGGTAGAAATGTTCTGCACGTCACACCCGTAGAGCATAACACATGGGTGGTACGTGCGAAGCTAGAAACGTATTTATTGATAGAAGGCAGGAAGAGGAAAGAAGATGCAGGAAAACTTGATGATGATGATGTTAAGATGTAGATTTTTTGTAAATGATATATTACAAGATATATTACAATTCTTTGTAAATAACAATATACATGTAAATATTATAAATATAAAGGTTAACATCACAAAGATTTAAGCTGATTAACAAATCCAAAAACTTTCTGTGCAATCCCATAACATTGACCCCCAATCCATAAACTTGACAGCAAACCCATAACATTGACAGAAAAGTCGTAACATTACAACAAACCCACGAGTTCATCAACAAACCCGTAATCCTAACAACAAACCCCTAAGCATAACAACAAGCTCATCTGCAAGTCACTTACATGGGGCCAACCGGTAATTCAGGACAGCAACCCGTAACCCTAAAAAAAAAATCCTAAGCTCAATAACACAGCGCAAAATAAGCCCAAAGCTTAACATCATACCCCCAATCGGTAACCTTAACAACAAACACACGAGTTTAACATCAAACCCGTAACCTTAACAACAAACCCCTAAGCATAACAACAAACTCAACTACAAGCCACGAACGTGAATGTTAATTTTACTATTTTAACTTAAAATTGGTTGTCACGGTCACTAAAATATATTTGTTGTTAAGTTTACGGGGTTGTTGCTAAGCTTATTTGTTTGTTGTTAAAGGTCGTGGCTTTAGTAAAGTAAACGATTGCCTGAAACGAGGTTGTTAATGTCTACGTTTATTTCTATTCAGAAAGATTATCGCATGGTTGTGTGATCAAAGTTGTGTACTGGTTGCCAAGTTTATTGTTTTATTGTTAAGTTTACGATTTATTGTCAAGCTTATAGAATTGCTGTCAAGTTTATGGTCTGGTTGTCAATCTTATTGATTTATTATTATGTTTGGCGTTGTATTGTTAAGTTTGTGGATTGTTTGTTAAGTTTAGCTCATGGTTGTCAAAGATTAAAATAAAAACCCAATCCGTAACCTTAACAACAAACCCAAGAATTCAACAACAAACCCATAACTTTAACAATAAACAAACATATGCTTAATAACAAACTAAACTGCAAGCCTCAAAAGTTAAGACAAAAGGCTAAAATGGAAACTACAAACCCGGTAATCCTAACAACCAAAGAACTCTAAGTTCAACAACACAACGCAAAATAAGCCCAACCTTAACATCACACCCCCAAGGGGTAACATTAATAGCAAACCCATGAGTTCAACAGCAAACCCGTAACCTTATCAACAAACGCCTAAGCTTAACAACATACTAATATGCAAGCCACAAACGTCAAGCCAAAAGGCTAGGGGCCGACTGCTCCTCCTTTGCTCTCCTTCCCCTTGCTTGAAGCACAATCGTGGAAGAAACCTCGGTCGCGAGGAAGGGTAGACCCCCCAACACCTTGGGCCTGGAGAAATCGCTGCCAGAGATCTTTCTCCACCATCATTTGACTGCCGTCCCAAGTCACTTCAATCAATTTCGGGTCGGCACGGGGAGGCTGTGTACGTTGGCATTAAGGTTGGTCAATAGCCATGTTGATGGGATCAGTCTTAATGTTCGCCTGATGCTCCCAGTCCCGACCTACAACCTAAGTGATGACAAAACCTTCCATCAGGCTCCAGTCCATGTGAGAGGTGTAATGAAACTTAATCCTCTTAGGGACATCCGAATATTCCTTGATCTCAAGCAGGACCTTGCAGATTTTGAAGTTTTTTTTCATGGTGACGTCAGCGGAGCGGTAAATGCATTGGCTGATGCCCTCGAACAGTGATTGGAGGAACTCTCACTCCTAAAGGTGGTAGGGGAGATTGAAGAGGTGGACCCATGTGAAAAAAGGGTTGGGCAATGTTCTTAGCCTGAGGTCCTCCCTCCAAAGCCTGAATCTGCCCATGAAGGACCTAAAATTTACCGGGCTGAGCTCGATGACTTGATCTAGTAGTTCATCAGAAGGGAATTTAACCATGAAGCTATTTGTAGATTCCCACTTGATCTCATAGGTCTAATCCTAGACGTTGAAGCGATACCCTAGCATCTCTCTGAGCTCCTCCAAAGATGGCCGGCCCAGCTCACGAGTGAAGATGGCGAAGGTAGTAAGCTCCTGAATATTGCTGGCCACGTTATTTGGCACAGAGAGTAATCATGGAGAGGCGCTTGCTATTAGACCATAAGGGAAATCCCGGGAGATATGCCCCGAGCCATGGCAAGAGATACATATGCTATCATCGTGAGCCATGATCTTCTAGTTTAGGAAACGAAGGGGGTGTAGTTGATATGAGGCTGGGATGGGGAGAGAAGGGTTTTAAGCTTGTTCGCAAACCTGACGTAGAGAATGGTGGTGATGGGAAGATTGATGGCTGCGTCATATGGTCTTGTCATTGAACAGGTGAAGGGACGAAGGTAATTATCACGTGGTAACTGGGAATAGCGAGGAGACAGATGATAATACTGCCTGTCTTGGGAACATGCGCTACTATGGAATTTATTTAATGCAGAGAGAAATCGAAAATTTTCTTTTGGTTACCTTAGCAACTAAAAGGCTAAACTTAACAACCATTCCCTAAGCTTAACAGCAGAGCGCTAAACTTAGAAACCAATCCATAAGCTTAACAATACAATCCTAAACTTCACAATAAATCGGAAAGCTTGACAACCAGCACATAACCTAGATAGTAACAGACAAGCGATAGTCTCTCAGACCAAAACTACAGGTATACATTTACTTCCACAAATCAAACAAACGTATTATTTAATGTCAGGCTAAAACTTTGACAACCAAGGGAGAACATTCACCCAAAAAGCTAAGCTTAACAACAGAGTGCTAAACTTAGCAACCAATCTATAAGCTTAACAATACAATGCCAAACTTCACAATAAATCGGAAAGCTTGACAACTAGCACATAACCTTGATAGTAACAGACAAACGATAGTCTCTCAGACCAAAACTACAGGTATACATTTACTTCCTCAAATCAAACAAACGAATTATTTAATGTCGGGCCAAAACTTTGACAACCAAGGGCGAATATTCACCCAAAAGGCTAAAACGATTGCCTGATACAATACAATGCCAAACATTGACAACCAAGAGCTAAACTTGACAACCAATACATAAGCTTAACATTGCAACGCAAAACTTTAACAACCAAGAGCTAAACTTGACAACTAATCCATAAGCTTAACAATACAATGCCAAACATAACAATAAATCCATAAGATTAATAATCAGTCAATAAACTTGACAGCCAGTCCATAATCTTAACAATAAAATGATAAACTTAACAAAACAACCATGTATCAGACAATGATTTTCTTTACAATCATGCAATAACCTTAACAACAAACAAATAAGCTTAACAACAGAGCACTAAACTTAGCAACCAATCCATAAGCTTAACAACACGATGACAACTGCATACACAACCATTATCTTTGCTCTAAGTTTCATCAGCCGTGGGTGAATATAACTGGCTCCC
>BQKN01066292.1:2100463-2119208 GCA_022839385.1 Asparagus kiusianus | reverse complement strand
CTCTCTCTCTCTCTCTCTCTCTCTCTCTCTCTCTCTCTCTCTCTCTCTCTCTCTCTCTCGAGCTCCGTCTAGCCTCCCCGCCGCTCGAACCTCGCCTCCACCGCACCGTCAGCCGCTCGCCTGAGCTCGCCGCCTCCCTCGCCGTCAGCCGCTCGCCGCTCCCCCTCTACTGCCAGCTCCGCCTCTAGACCCCCAGCTCCGAGCTCCAGATCCGTTCGCCTCAGCCCCTTCATCATCGCTGTCGTGCTACTCCGCCTCAACTCGTTCCGCCAGCCCCTCTTCCACGAACTCCGACCAAGCCCCTCAGCAACCGCACCGCCTCCAGTTCCTATCCAAGCTCCGCCATCCCGCCTCATCTCCAACCAGCCTTCGCCACCTCCTCAGCCCCGAGCTTCGCCTCTGGCCAGTCAACCGCCCAAGCCGCCAGCCAAGCTCGCCGCCCTGAGCTCTGACCCGAGCTCCGACGAGCTGCCTCCGGCACCTATTCTCTTCCCCCTACAGTGCCGCCGCTCCGACCTCCTGCTCTGCCTTTTTCCCCCGCTACAGCCCCTCGTCCACCACGCCGCCGTTTCGCTCTCTCGTCGCCTCTACAGCTCAGCTCGCCACCCCCAGCCGCTGCTCCTCCTCCTTCTGTTCAACTTCGCCAAACCCCGGCCACTCTCCTCCTTAGCCCCGCTCGACACCACCGTCTAGTTCCAACAATCAGCCGCCGTCACTTCCTCTATAGCAACGACCGCCGTCTCGCATGGTAACGTCGATTCGTCTGACCATAACCCGAGGCAAGATCCTGATACTCTCTTGATTTGTCATTCAATTCATAGGCCCGTTGTGAATTAATTAGTTGCTTGCAAGATCCCTATTCTTTCTCAGTACAATTTTAGAATGATCACAGATTAATTATGCATAAGAACTCGTTTCTCGAATAATTATTCGTTACAAATATAGAACTGTCGTGAACATATTGAACTAAGAACTATAACGTATAGAACTATCATGAACGAAATGAACTATAAACAATAACGTATGACCATTCACGCTGTAATACATATACTACGATGACCTGCACGGATTTATTTGACGAATGATATTAAAAAGTACAAAAAATAATATTGTGATAATAGATTCCGTAAAGATAAAATAAAATAAAATTATTTTAGATTAATTTATAATTTTAAAGAATTTATTTGACAAAATAATCATTTTAGAATAGTTATAATAAATTATTTTGGTGAAAAATCATTTTAAAGTAATTATAATAAATCAATAGAATTTATTTGACAAAAGAATTATTTTAGAATAATTATAAATAATTTAAAAGAATTTAATTTAGAATAAGTATCAATTTAGAATAATTTCAGTAATTTAAGAAAGTTTTATAAAATGAATTATTTTAGAACATTTATAAATATTTTTAAAGGATTTATTTTAAAAAAGGGATTATTATGAATTATTTATGGTTTAGATTTCTTAATTTTAATTATGTGATATGCTATGATATTGTTGCATATGATTAGTTATATTTATTCCTCCTTGTTATGTTTGAGAACCGTTAGAAATTCATGACTAATGTAGTCTGGTGTGTCCTGTTTAAGACTTAGAAACCTGTGTGTATGTTAACTTAGAAAAACAAGAGAGTTGTGGTGGGAAAGTTATGGTTCATGTGATCGGATAAGGCTGTTGATGTATCTTCCAGGCTCGCGCTAGTAGTTGGTGTTACCACTGGGGTTGGTTTGTAGGGCTAAAGTGAAGTGTATACATCACTTTGGTCAGTGGGAATTTATTTCGTCACCCGAGTTCTGTTTGAAGTTCAGACTAGGCAGAAACGAATTGCGTGTAGTCCTCAAGGCCGCATGTGTAGCGGGATTGGATGCACGTAGAGGATTTGTGAACAGTCAGTTATCCGATGACAGGAGCGTTGACTCTGTGTGTGATGTGACCAGTGACCTGTTATAGAATGGTTAGTTACATGACCTTGTTTCTTGGCTAGGTATGATTTCTTGTGAGATACGGACCAATTATATTTCTTTTCATACATAGATCGGGATTAATATTTAATTATCTACAATTTGAGACTATGATATATATATGAGGGTTTTCTTGTTTGGATTATTTTGCTCGACGTACTACGTCTCTTGTTGTAGATTTTTAAGTATTAATTCCATCTAGTGTATAACCCTGTACTTGGATGATTATTCTGATCGCTAGCTGCATGACCTCGTTACCCGATTGATTTTGGATTCTTCTGATTATTATATTCTAGTGGTGGATTTCATTTAGATTAATACTTTTATTATTATTGTTGTTCTTGCATTGGTCGTTTGACCGTTTCTACTTTCCTTGTGGGATCTTGTCGTGTGCCATACACGCTGACGTACACCTATTTTCTCTGGTGTACGTCATATTTAGAGGACGGACAGGTCCAGTATGATGATGCATTAGAGTATGCCCAGCCGGAGTATCTTCCAGGTGGAACAAAAGAACAGACGGAAGCTTAGTCTTTTCTTTTACGTAATCACTGATGGATACTAGATTTACTTATGTAGTACCTTATCTTTTAGTCTTTCGAGGGACTTAGTTATTTTTGTAGTACTTCCTTCTCATTTTGTTGGACTATGTATTTTCTATTTTAGTTGAACTGTTTTGTAATAAGGGCATGTTTGACCCAAACTAGTGTCTCGGATGATATTTTATTTGTGATATGTCTTTTTTTTATGCTGAGTTGTTCATTATATTCTCGCTACTGTGATCGGGGATCTGTGCTTTTGTATTTATTTCTTGACGCTTAGCGTATTAGGTTGAGGAGAAATGTTTAATTTTATTTATTCTCCTTAATCTAATACGTCGCGGGCTTGCTCGCGTCTCGGTTCCCTGGTATTTTGGGAAGCAGGGCGTGACATGTTCTCTCAATAGCTCTATGCAATAAGGGCTCCCTCAACATGTACATGCTGGGAGGCCTGTAGCTCGGTCCATACTCTCCAATAGCCAAGCATGCCTTCATAAAAGAATCCGTGGTGATGGCACATGAAAGGGGATGACATTTTCATATGCCCAAGTAGCCAACTGATCATGCACCCAATCTCTCTTCTCCTTTAGGAAAGAATCATTCACTCATGTCTACTTCATTTTCCCTTTCAACCTTTTCGCTAGCTCTGGATCACTAGCGGTGTAAGCGTCCATCGGCCCAACAGTAGGCTCTCTAGACCTCTTTGAAGATTCATCGCATGTGGAAGGAGAGATGATTTCATCTTTATCTTTTTCTTCATCACATGTCCTCGTCGTATGAAGTTCTTCTTCTAAGTCTATAGTGTGCCTCTCCTTAGCTTGCTTCTTCTTCGAATTAGCATCAATGACTTCTTTCACCCTTTGCTTATCTTTTTCACTAATCTTCAAACACGGTTTGGTGCCCCCCTCAACCTATAAGATGCTTCTTAAATCGATGGATCCCCGCATTCACCTTGTGTCCACATAGTCGGCATTGCACAATATTCAAAATTTTTGGGTCCGGACAAAATCCAAACTCCCAACCAATGTCTCCTGAGTTCCTTCTATCTTTCGCGGGAGGTACGGGGATAGTGGTGGAAACCGTAGACTCCTTCGTTGGAGCATCAGACATTCTGAAATAAATGAACAAACAAATCATTCATATACTTAAAATTAAACTTAAACAATCAAACAGTTAAACTTAAAATTAAACTTAAACAATTAAACTTAATTAATAAATACAGTTAAACAGATTCAATTTGTAATTCTTAAAACAGAATCTCAAAACAAGAAATATATAAACTCTCACATGTGTAATTTCCCTTACTGTTAACTTATTTTTGTAGGTCAAAAACTACAACTTCATTCGTTATTGCTGCAACTTCAAAAACTACAACTAATTATTGTTCTATTTTGTAGGTCAAAAATTGCAACTTCATTTGTTATTGCTGCAAATCCAAATGTAGGGAGCATGAATATTATAGTTTCAGCACTCAACTCAATACAGATACACAATTATTGCATGTACAGTTGTAAGCTTTGAACAAATATAGAGAATGAACATGACAAAGACAAATGTAGGCAACATAAGTCTGTTGTAGACCGTGGTGATGCATATTCTGTTGTACACTCGGATACTTTTTCATATGAAATAGGAAAATTAAACTTAAACAATTAAACTAATAAACTTAAAGTCTTAAACAATTAAACTAAATATAATATAAATATATTAAGTTAACATAAGGCTAGGAGCAGTTAATTTCCTTAAGCTTGAGATAATAAGTTAACATATACATAGCATTGTCCGCAGAAGGAAGAACAATAGCGAACTTCAATATAAGATTTAACACAAAAGAGTAATGTTGTTATTATCGACAATTTACCCAGAACATATAAACGACAATTTACCCAGAACATAGCTTGAGATAATATTAGTACGTGTTTCATATCTCCCTCAAAAACATCATTTCATTATTAACAGAAGAGAAACAAATAAACGGAATTCTAATGATTAATGGAAAAAAATATCCAGATAAACACAGTAAGCTCCAAAAACCGAATCCCCTACTTTATTCCTCCATCCAGAAAACCTTGAACTATTATTTAAAATTAATAAAAAAAGAGTTAAAAAATCAAGGGAAAAAATTTGGAGGGTTTTGAAAGCTTAAGAGCACAGCCGAACCCAAACAAACAGGTTGAAAACGAGCTCGAAGATGAGAATGACGAGCTCGAAGATGAGCTCGGAAGACGTCAGAGATGAGAACGACGAGCTCGAAGATGAGCTCGGAAGTCCAGGGCCAGGTTGAAAATGACCTCAGAAGTTAAGCTCGAAGACGATCTCCAAGGTAGTTGAAGACGAGCTCGGTCGGAAGTCCAGGACGAGGTTGAAGACGAGCTTGGGTGTTGGCGGAGATTGAAGACGTTTTTTTTTTGCTGGCGGCGACGGGTGAAATAGATTTAGGGTTAATTTTACTTTTGAGTTTGGGTTTTGGGTTTTAGGTTTTGGGTTCTGCGTTTTTTTTGGGTTTGGGTTTTTGGGAGCGCCAGGCTCTTTTTTTGGGCTTGAAATTGTGGGGCGGGCCGCTTACGCAGCCCGCTTAGCCCTCGGCGACCGCCTAGACGCTCCCAGCGCCTAAACGTGGCCACTCAGGGCAGTTTTGCACGCTCTGGGCACCGCCTCTGCCTCGGCGGGCGCCTAGGCGGCCTCCCAGAGCGTGTTTTACAACACTGATTACAGGTTTGGGTGAACGTGGTATCTGCGCACCGTGAATTTTCTGTCGGTATTGTCTTGAAGTAGTAATAAAAATCCATAGCCTCAGCAACGAACTGATAACCTTAACAACAAGCTCATAAACGTAACATCCAACACATATCCTTAACAACTAACCCTTATACTTAAGGACAGACTCGTGACCTTAACAACAAATGCATATACTTAACATCAAACACCTTTCATAGCAACCAACTAGTATATGTAACAGCGAACAAATAACCTTAACAACTAGTCCTTAACCTAACATTGACAACCAACTCATTACCTAAGCAACTAATGCATAAGGTTAACAACTAATGGCAAAACCTATCAGTGAACTCATAAGGAAATCTGAAGTGTAATAATTCCTACGCATTTTCCGACGTAGTCTGCGTGTTCTGTGAAGTTGAGGATTCCCAAGCAGAGGTAGCATACAAATTCGCCTATGTAAATCCATTACGCCGACAATACTCGAACATCAAATTTAAGTCATAGTCATTGTCAATTGAAATACTGAATTTTTTCCCCTTTCGCATATGAACTTCCATGAAAGAGATTGCATTGGTATTTTAAGCCTTTCCGACACTTGATATTTCAAGCTGATTATTTCTGTATTATCTTTGATAACGACGAATACACCGTCACCATCTTTGTTGCTTTTTGCCTTCGTTACCACGCATAGAAGAGATTCATCCGTCATTTTATTACGGGGAGTAGTTGAAGAATCGAAGAGGCTTTTATTAAGGAGAATTAAGTGGAAGGAACAGATTAGTTGGGTTAATAGAATGGGGAGGAACTCAGCGATTTTATTACGGCGGGAAGAGGAATATATCTGGTGATAATTTTAGAGGAAAATGTGAGTGGGGGGGGGGGCGGCGCCGGGGAAAAAAGGGCATTCTAATCACCATTTAATGCCTACAGCTAAAACGCCATGTTTCCAACGTGAGAGGGCGACAGTTATAGGCAGTGTAGAGGTATTTTGGGCATTTCGTGAGGGGTTTAAATGGAGCTACGCATGGGGATTCGTTTTGGAGGCTGGAAGAAAATCGCAGAGCATTTTAGAGGCAAAACACCGGTTAAAAAAGTCTCAAGGGGAAACAGGTTTTATGGTGTTTTAGGGTCTGGAAGTATTTTTCCAATAATAAAACCATAAATTAAGGAGTTCAAGCGCCGACTGCGGCCTGGCGTTGTCTTTTTTTGTATTGCTAGGTCCCGGCCTCGCGGAATTGCCAGTCTCACAAAACCATGGACGTCGCAGCAGAGAGGAGCCCCTCCCTCGGAGATGAAAAAACCCTAGAATCCCTTCTACAATCGTCCAAAACCCTAGAAGGCCGCTCCCATCTCGCCTCCTCCCTCCCTCTCCCCTCCCTCCTCCAACTCCTCTCGCCTTCCTCCCCCCTCCTCCTCCCCCACCTCCGCCTCCTCCGAAACCTCTGCGCCGGCGAAATCTCAGTCCAGAACTGCTTCATCAAATCCAACGGCCCAGCTTACGTCGCCTCAGCGCTCCTCGGCCCTCCCCGGGCCCCACCGGAGGCTCTGAGGGCCGGCCTGCAGGTTCTGGGCAACGCGGCGCTTGCCGGAGAGGAGCACCGGGCGGCGGTGTGGGCCCGGCTGTTTCCTGATGGGTTTCTTGAGATTGCTCGGGTTAGGGGGCCGCCGCCAGGGGTTTGTGATCCGCTGTGTATGGTGCTGGACACGTGCTGTTCGTCTACTGGAGGCAGGAGGAGGTTGAGGGAGCTTGTTGGGGACGAGAGGGGATTGGAGATTGTTGTGCAAGTTATACGCGCCGTTTCCGCAGGTTCTTTTTTTTTTATTTGATTTGTTGGAGATAAAGTTAAATTTTCTCTGTTTTGTTTGTTTCATTGCGTTGGATTTTCCGTATTTTAGGACACGGGTTATTGAAATGAACGATTCTGGGTCTGTTACATTTGAGTTTTTAGGATGCGGCTTATGGACGGAAAAGATTTTGGGTGTGGTATAGGAGATTATACTTCATTTGCCTATGCGTTCGATTGAGTTGATTTCTTAGAAGCTTTTCTGCTCCGGTTTCTGCATGTTCTTAGAAGTTGTCTAACGAGCAATCCATCCCCTAATCTTAGTCATTGTTGTCTTGTTTTTGTTGCAGAGGGATATCAAGAAGAGTGGTTGGAATGGTTTCTTATTAAGCTCTGCAGTGAGGAGTCGAATCTCTCTCAGTTATTTGCGAAGTTGGGGTCTTTCGATGTTTCGGATATGTCTGGTATTTCTGAATCTGGAAGCATTATGCTCAACACTGAGCAAGCTTTTCTGTTTCGAATCCTGTCAAAGTGTTTGAGTGAGCGGCCTCGTGAAGTGATGGTTACCAATGAGTTTTCTCTTGAAGTTTTAAACATTCTGAAGGAATCTTGTGGCACTGTGGATTTCAGTACTAGAAGCACCTCCGAACTTCCCACTGGTTTCCCTGAAATTGATGTTTTTGGGTACTCGCTCCTCATATTAAGGGATACTTGTGCTTGGGAGAACTTTTCTTCACCAGGCACTGTACCTCCTGTTATCTCACTGCTATCCAACGGCATTATAGAACTTGTTTTGAGTTTTCTTCGTGACCTTGAACCCCCAGCAATTGTGAAGAAATCTATCGAGAAAGCAAATCAGCAAGGAGTGCAGATGATTTCCACTGATATGAAGGCTTGCCCTTACAGAGGGTATCGAAGAGATTTGGTATCTGTCATTTGCAATTGTCTTCGTGGTAGGAAGCAAGTTCAAGATGAGGTGAGGCATAGAAACGGGATTCTGCTGCTATTACAACAATGTGTTGTAGATGAGGATAATCCTTTTTTGAGAGAATGGGGACTATTGGCAACATCGTACCTATTGGAAGGAAATCCGGAAAACCAGAATGAGGTGGCTCAACTTCAGATGCAAGAGCCTGTCCAGATGCCGGAAATCACTAACCTGGGTCTCAAAGTGGAGGTAGATGAAAAAAGTGGTCGTGCAAAGCTGGTTAATACAGTGGGTAAGTCATCTCTTTAGGTTTTTATGCCGCTCATTAACTGTTTAAATTCAGTGTCATGTGAAAAGTGTTACTCTAATCTGTTACACATTACATGTCATCCTTTTGCATTTGTTGACTGTTTTTATTTCCTGACAGTGTAAAATCATAAAATTTTTAAAGCATTATTTGATGAGAAGGCGGTGATATATATTGGATATTTAGATGGGTTCTCCCAGTTCATAATTGTAATTCACTTGCATGTGTATGAAGTATCAACCAAATATGGTTTAATCATTAATGTAACATTTTAGACCGTGATAATTTTGTAGACCGTGATAAAGTTGTATGCTCACCATAACGAGAACATAAAACGATTTATTGTTGAAATTATTTTGTCAGAGCATGCAAGTCAATTCGTAGTTTTCTAATTGGTTCTTTCATTTCCGCAAGACTGAATGACTATTCTGGAGTTGTAGTGGCAGTATCCTACTCTATATTTATTAGAACTGGAAAAGATGTAAAGAGTAACAAGAAAAGTTAAATTATCAAGTGTCCTTGCATGATTGCATCACAATGCTAAAGCATTTATCTTATGAGCAACTAGTTTGAGGTTCAAATCCCATTTGCACTAGGCTACTGTGTTAGTGGGTTGTTTGCACACACGCACATAGGCACACACATGCACTTACATCCTCACAAACATCCAAATCGACATAGGCTCGCACAGCCACACCCAACCACCCACAAACTTGTACAAATAGGAACAGTCACTGACATGCATATACACCCACAGAGCCATACGCATACGCATGCCGGTCCACACGTCCTATACACAAACACATGCACAGAAAAGAAAAGACACTGGTGGTAACACCACACTGAATGGCCCCATCTGAACAGTAACTGACATAACCTTGGCATGTCAGTGCATTGCACCTTGTGCTATTGCCAGACATGTAACCTTATGGGAATTCTCGGTTGAACCCAGTTGAAAATTCGTATAAATCACACAACCATGTGCTATTTCTAGGTTGAGCAGAGGAAATGATGTTGGCTAATGTAATCTTTTGCTATTTTTTTGCATCACCGTTAACCAGTTTTGAATTAGAGAACTGATGTAACTTAGTTTACATGGACACTTCGTTTTGGGTGTAGTATTTGTGCCGGACACGTGTGGTTCAAAGCAAAACCCGATTTTCCACATAAACTTGTACAAATAGGAACAGTCACTGACATGCACATACACCCACAGAGCCATACACATACGCATGCCGGTCCACACGTCCTATACACAAACACATGCACAGAAAAGAAAAGACACTGGTGGTAACACCTCACTGAATGGCCCCATCTGAACAGTAACTGACATAACCTTGGCATGTCAGTACATGGAACCTTATGCTATTGCCAGACATGTAACCTTATGGGAATTCTCGGTTGAACCCAGTTGAAAATTCGTATAAATCACACAACCATGTGCTATTTCTAGGTTGAGCAGAGGAAATGATGTTGGCTAATGTAATCTTTTGCTATTTTTTTGCATCACCGTTAACCAGTTTTGAATTAGAGAACTGATGTAACCTAGGTTACATGGACACTTCGTTTTGGGTGTAGTATTTGTGCCGGACACATGTGGTTTAAAGCAAAACTTGATTTCCCCATTACATATGACCCTAAACTAGTTTCTTTGGTATATCAAGCTCAAAACCAGTAGGTTTTTGAACCTTAAAACAGAAACCATTACTTAAAGCTTTGAAAAATACCCATCATATCCCATGCTACCAAAATGAACCTTACTTCTTTGTTTGATTTAACTTGATTCTTAATTATTTTAGATACTTAGTAAAGAAACATACAAATGTTATAGCCTATAGGTATTTTAATTTAACATTTGATCTAATGTAGATATTATATATACATGTGTCTGTGTGTCTATGTGTCCTTGTATCCTGCCTGTTGCCATGCCCCATGTCCGTATCCATGTCCATGTCCTCCCTCGCACCCATATCCGTGCAACCTAGGATGCGACCAGATTCAAACTAGGAATAGTGGATAGTGCCATTCCCAATGCTAAGTGGAAAACAGTTTGCTAAGTTCATTACTGCTATTCACACTGTAAATGTGTGATTGTGATGGCAGGAGGTGGTGGAATATGTAAAGTTTTGATGTTGACTAATGAAATATTAAGTTTTTCTTTAACAATAGCATAAAGTGGCTTGAGTGCTTGTTTCATACTCAGTCACATGGGGGATTGATATACTCGTGCCAAGAATGTCTCAAAATCCTAAGTCTATCCTTTATAGGAATCCACATACAGTTAGATTCCATCACACCTATTCAAAAATATAAATCCTATCTCTATTATTCAATGCCCAAAGTGTAAGCGTAATGTTGTTTACCAACATGGAATCCACTTCCCTCAAGTAGTGCCCTTCTTGGTTTTCAGGCTGTGCTTCATGTCAAGACAGCAGACAAATTGCGTTTAAGCACGATCAGCTAGAAATCCAATTGATTCCAACATTTCCGACGCAAACTCACTTTGGTGTAGTGCTAATCCATACATTTGTGGATATACTTCCAACTGAATGACGTGTTCATATTTTCAAATGCATACAATTGCTTAGACTGCATACCCTGCAGGAGTACCCACTACCAATCCATACATTTGTGAATATACTTCCAACTGAATCACATGTTCATACTTTCAAATGCATACAATTGCTTAGACTGCACACCCCGCAGGAGTACCATACCAAACTCCCATAGACCAAGCCAATATTGTTTCTCTAAAATTACACCTTTAATAACAAGAGTCGGGATATCTCTAATTCCTCAAAATAGTGATTCCCAGAAAAATTTCTTTTACTCATGCTTATACTTCAATAAGTGGGTTCCTGTGAATATGGATTGTATACAGGCGACCTGGCCTCTTAGAATAAATTTAAATACAGGATCAGATATTTTTCCAAATGTGTCTTTTTGGTGATCATATTTTTCATGGCCATAGAGAACATATCAAAGTAGCAATTTCGTGACTAAAGTTTTACACTTCTTTTTCTTATCATTTAATGCAAACCTTCTATTATTTCTATTAAGTCTGTTGTACTCTTCTGGTAGTTATAAGCTTATAATATGTTTCTAAACGAAACTTTTAAGTCACTGGTATTTTTTTTCCCAGACCACTTATAGTTTCTATTGGTTATGATTGGCTGTAATTTTTCGGTATTCTAAAAAGTTTCTGCAATACCTAATAATGTTCTGGTGAAATTATATATATTACTCTATTTCTTATTCTTTTTATCCCTTACACTACATTATTACAACTATTTGCCTCTGGTATAGCTTCCTTTGAAATGAATAGATATCACGGGTGCTCAGATAAAGTTATTCAAGATGTTCGAAACCCCAATCTCACATGACATAGGTATTCAAATTACTTACACTTTGGATTTTCCACTGAAGTAACAAATCTGAAGTCTTGGGGGTAAATCAAACTTTGATTTCTTGGAAAGATATAACCTGAATTTCCTTTGCACATTGTTTGATACTCTTGTATGCCAGTCACTTTATACCCTTCAGATTAAATACATATTTGGGGTTGTAGTAATCTTAGCTGCACCTTGTCTCCATTTTATGCTGATGTCAGTCTTCCTTCCTTCAGGTGTTTTAGATTTCCTTGTAACTGTTTATCATTTGAACTTGTAGGTCTGTCTCATGTTCTTTGACTTTCAGTGACATTTCTTCTTCAACTTATCTTAAACTATTTATACACAAGGCACTTCTTAATTTGTTCATAACTTCATATTATCTAGTACTGTCAGATCGATGTGTTTGGAGATGGTAGGATGGCCTATAAGAAGTTCCTTGTCATCATCTACTGTAGAAAATTAAAAAGATTCCCTCAAGCAAAGTGATTTAGCCAGCACCAGAAATGGTCGATTTTGTGTATTCAAAGTTTTATGACTGGTGTAATTTGTTTTGAACGCGCAGGATGATGGAAACCATCAACAACCTTGTAAGTAGAAGTCTCAACACTTGGAAGGTGCCTATCTCACAATTACTGTGGATGATAGTGGAGTAGAACCCTCCTCCGGTGCATCAATATGGGTGCATGTGATAGCTTTAGGCACCAACATGGCGTCTCATATAAAGGAGAAGGGAGAAAACCGGTTCTTAATGCAGTAAAACGCCATCCATATTGTGCAATTTCACGGGCTTGCGAAAATATGCTCAACACGGAGTGGATCCGCTGTGATGTTGGAAAAACAACAGATTTCTGTCATGAAGCCTTCTCATGATTTGATTGCAGACAGATTGGCGGATCAGAAAGATGATTGTAGTCTTATAGCAGACTTTTATTTAGTTGAATTAATTTATTTGGAATCCAATTGTATCCTGAATTCTATAAACTGAAGAAACAGTTACGGTATTATCTTGTAGCTTGGGATGGTCTACAGAACTAGGGAACAAGGGGATCTGAATATTGTTAATCTCTCTGAATTAGATGATGCTTTGCTGTTTGGCCGATTTGGAGGGAGCACCAATCATCAATGTCTAATATGAAGAATGCTTGATAAAGATGGATGTTATAGGAGTGATCGTGTCCAAATTTGGGGAAAGGAGACGGCAAGATACCTGGTTCTTGACAAAAACCATAGCAGATGGTATTTTTTATCCCTTAAAAGCTTCTATAGACGTCTAAGAAATTTAGTCCATCTCTAAAATTCTTTGTGCTGTGTTTGACCTTTGAACGTTAAGACTTTTAATTGGTTAGTCATCATAAATGAAATTATAACTGATCCAGAAGAAAAGAGTGCAACTCTGAGTATGCTCCTCGCTTGATGTTTATGAAGAAGGCACCAATCATTCGTTTCTTTGCCAGAAATATTTGAGAGCGCTTTAAGAAAGTTCCTTTTACGTCTACGCTACTGCTTAGTGGATTACATGGTGAAAAGACTCTTTTAGGGCCAACAAAGGCCTTACCAGAAACATCCCTATAGGAATAGAATGGTTTACATCATTTGATTTAATAGTCACAATTTTCAACCTAATCCTCTAACTATCCGTGTATGGTATAAATCAACCCATGCAATGTGATAGGTTGGGTATGACTACTACTCGGGAAGTCTGAAGAAAGAAACATGAGTGTTTAAGTTATAGTAAAGTCATTGGCTCATATTTTACATTTAATTAAAATGAGTGTTTAAGTTATAGTAAAGTCATTGGCTCATAAATGTACTCTATTGCGTCTCCCTTCACTTAATTGCACACATTGCACTGCGTCTTGCACACGTGCACTTAAAGAGATCCCATCTAGGATACCTAGAATTCCGTCTAGAATGCGTATCCTAGACGGAATTCCGTCTAGAATACGCGTCTAGTATGTTTCCGTCTAGGATGTAGTATTCTAGACGGAAATTCCGTCTAGAATACATTCTAGACGGATTATTCGATACGGAAATAAAAACCATCTAGAATACATCCTAGACGGACTATTCTAGACGAAATTTCCGTCTAGAATAATACATCCTAGACGGAAAAAATTTTCGTCTAGGATGACTATCCTAGACGGAAATTTCCATCTAGGATGATTATCCTAGACGGAAATTTTCATCTAGGATACTTATCCTAGACGGAATTTCCGTCTAGGATGTTTTTTAATTTTTTAACTTTTTTTTCAAAAAAACAAGTATCCTAGACGGAATTTGAGCATCCTAGACGGAATTTCCATCTAGGATGCTATGCTACAGTAGTTTTTTTTTTTTCAAAATCTACTTTTAGTGCATGTACACAATATTGAACAACAAAATATTATATTCATATCCAACACAATCTAATTATATTCCAATATCAAATCCAATTATATTCAAATAATACATTCACCAAAATAGTAGAGAGATACATAAATTGTTTACAAACTTTTACATAAATTATTTACAATGGCTATGACACTGCAGAAGCTTCTTCAACTCCTTCCCTATATATTTACTCAAGCCCTCTTCTTCTCCTTCTTCACCTTCTTCCTCATCATCTTGAGAATATACCAGCAAGAAAAAACTGACAAGCAGATTTCCACAGTTACTTGCATCAGTGAACCGTCACACCTGTAGCAAGCACATGTCATACACAAACAAAACCAAGATTTTCACAGTTACTTGCATCAACTGATAGGCAAACAAAACTGAAATGTACTCTAGAGACGCTATAATCTGAAAATCAATGATGCTACAAAAGAGAAGAATAAATACCTTCGTTCTAAGAGGTGTTCTCGCAACCATCTTCAAGATCTCTTTTAGCTATATCAAGGAATTCCAGAGTTGCCCTTTTAGCTATATCAAATCCATCTACCAACACCCATGGATGCATCCCTGGACCAAATTTCACCCCATAAGTTTACCAAACAAAGCAACAAAGAAATAATGATCAATGGCACTGTGATTAAACAATGCTTTATTCTCCACCTGAGCTAAACAAAAGCTTGTTTTATAGGAAAATGTCATTTTCAGGAAGTATGTATTTACATGCTCTCCTTTTGGAAAAAAGGTTCATCATTTAACAAAGCATTAATACATCAGGTTTTAGGTTTTAGAACTTGGAGCTAGCTATTAATTCCAATTGTTCTGCCTAAACAATGTACTCTAACAAACAAATAATTCAGAACTTTGACTTTGTGTCTTCTCTACTCCATGAATCAAGATGAAGACAATTGCATTTCTCTTTCATACTTTCCAAATGAATTTCACCAAACATTTCCAAATGAAGAATCAAGTAAAAAAGAAGAAAATTAAAAGCAAGACCTGCAACAGGACTCTTGCAGACTTAAATGGGATCTCGACTTTTATAAATTATTTGTAAGACACATAATGAAATATTGTTTGAAATACTGGAAAACCATATAAGGTTACTTGCTAAATAAGTACTAAGTTTGGACTGTCAAAATGATCCATGTTAATGTGTTCATTGAGGATAACATGAAGTTCCTGTTTCATTGATGCATATTGTCGAACAGAAAGTGTGCTACATGTGATCTGTCAAATAAAATTACAACCAGGAAGCAAACCAATAATATTTTCTGCAGTCCCCACTTAATTCATATAAATTGTAAAAATCAACTTAATCCTTGAACATCTAAGCTCACTCATACGCAAACCAGTTATCCAATATAAATTCCTTGTAGAAGCAAATGAAAGTTCACTCAAATAAACCTAGAATACATAAATTTACAAAGAAATACCCAAATCCCAAAAAGAAATATTAATTAAAATTCTATATAAAAGTTTGTTTCTTTTATAGAATGTTATTTTGAAGGAAAAAGTGATGGTCATCAGATAGGAGCGAAAAACTAGAAAAATATTAATCAAAATCTCATTAGAGATTTTTCATTTGAACTATGCACAGATCATCACTTGACCATTTGATTACATAAAATTAAAACAAAATAATTAGAGGTCTCAGAAGGAAGGCGCCACATAAAATAAAAAGTTCTCATTTTCAAGAAATAAGTAAACATAACAAAAGCAACAAAAAGGCCTCATAGAGAAGATTAGAATTCGTCAATACAGATGATCTTCAGACATATGATTGTCATTATTAATCATTTAATCATTGGCCTATAAATAGCTTAAGGAATTTAGCCACAAGATAAAATAGGAAGACTTGGTTGGGAGCAAGAAAATCAAACTTTTGGAAGACTATGAACAGTGCGGTGCTGCCGAATTCCGACCTCCGCTTCAGGTCCCCACGCTGCTGTTGAACTCCGACCGGAATAGCGCGACGATCGAGTGGGCCCTGGCGACGAGGATGCGGTCGAGGGGGTTGGGCCTGGGTAGGGCCGGGAGAGGGAGAGGGAGAGGAGGCTGCGGAGGAGAAGGGGAACTGGTAGTGGATGAAGAGGGAGGGGGAGAAATTTGGGAATGAAATTTGGGAATCACGAAATTTGGGGATGAAAGACAGCGATTTGGGATTTTATTTCAGAGTAAAAGAATTTAGGCGGGGAAACGAAAATTTGGGGTGAAATTTTGGGGGGAAGGGTACCCACCATCCTAGACTAGAATTTTTTGTCTAGGATGTTTCCTAGACGGAGATTTCCGTCTAGGATACTCACTATAATTAAAAAATATAAAATAATATTAAAACCGTCTACTTTGTTATTCTAGACAGAAATTTCCGTCTAGAATATTTTTTTCTAGACAGAATATTCTAGACGGAAATTTTCCGTCTAGTTTAATGCAAACTAGACGGAAAAATTTTCGTCTAGGATATTCCGTCTAGAATGTGGTTTTTTCTACTAGTGATTTGTGGACTACTTTATAACGGCATGGTTTCACTTTTCCAATTGAGGAGGTTTAGAGACAAACTTCCTTCTTTTATTAATAGAGCTCCTCTTTATATCATGCATTCCTTTTCTTAAAAACATAAGGTTAATTTCCCTACTTTGTGAAGGAAGGTGTTTCTCATATGGTGTGTAATGGCATGTGAAGGTGGTCAATGTAGTGATGTGCTGAATTCCCCCTTGAAATATTTTTTTTTTTGAACCTGAGAAACAGGGTGAGGTACCCTGTTCATTTAAATATATAAAAGAAAGTTTAGGAGAATATACATACTTCTTCTCTAGATGGAGGAAAAACAGTGGGAGAGGTGGGTAGGGAGCGGACCATTGTCGTCACCTACCACACAGCACCTACCGTTTCCTGCATCTAAGGAAAACAAAAGAAAAGCAACAAAAGACAACGTATCAAGAGGAAATTAGAAATCAGCTACAGTACTGATAAAGACTGAAATAGCTAGGCGCAGCTAGCCACTATCCAAAAGGGAACAAAAACAACCAAAGAAACGAACTACTTCCTGATGCCACTCGAGACGTGGCTGCTAACTGCTAAAGGGATTGTCCCCTGCCTCCCTAGAGGAAGGCTACTTCGCTAGGTCCTGGAGGCCGAGGTGCGGCCCCCTTGAAATGTTTGGTGCGTTGCAAGCGTCGGGCACTTGTATTTCTGGAAGTTTTCCTGAGCCTTTGCTTGGATCTCTTTGTGCTCTTGATGATTTGAAGTGTATGGTATAAACTAGCTATAGTTTTTCTTTTATGCGCTGTTTGGATGGAGGGTAGAGAGGGGAATGGGAAGAGAAATGCAGCTTTCACTTTGTTTGGGAGTTTTTTTAAGGAGGGTAGAGAGGAGGAAGGAAGGGGAACGGAGGGTAAAATTGCTTGATTTTCTTTCCCCGCCGATTTGGGCGGTAGAGGAGGGTAAAGGAGGGTAAAAGGGTGTAATGACATTCTTACCCCCATCAAAACAAATAAAAGGGCTGATGTGTTATTAGTCTAAAATCATTTATGTAAATTTACATATATTTACTTCCTTTCACCTTCATTCACCTTACTCAACTCCCAAACAACATATTACAATTCCCTTCCCTTCCCGTTGTTTACCTTTCCTTCTCTTCCCTTAGTAAACTCCCAAATACAGCATTAAAAAAGTGAAATGTTTGTGCATAGTCAATGTACCAATCCTATCACTAAACTTCCGACTGAAGCGGCATTGAGAAGTTAGCATAAAGCTGAGCGTATTCAAAGTCAAAATCTGGGTTCCGGTGCTCATACATATATGTATGATGATGTTTGATCTTATTGTACAGGATTCGGATCCTCTCCACTACAAAAAAAATAGTGGAGGAACCACTACATAATCATAACCATTGATTACCTAGTTGATGGTTGTGATTTTTTCTTTTAGTGCAAATTAGGAATGAGTGCAATACACGGGGGTATGGTAAGTGTAAGATTTAGTTTGTATCGTAACCGTCTACTATATAATCAACGATTAAGATTAAAAGTAGTGGTCTCTCCACTACTTTTTTGTAGTGGAGAGGATCCAAATCTTATTGTACATCTCTATGATGACATTAACCTTGCTAGGATAAGTTAGGAAGTAGGAAGCAATAAATGTACATGGAAGTGTTTATCTTCAATTTTTACAAGAAGCAACTTAAGGGCATATATTATGGGATGATATATTGTACCAGCATTTGTTGGAGTTCATGTCTGGTCCATTTCCAGCACCAGCGTGTGCAAGATATTTAGTAAACGTGTGTTTAATATGGATAGTGTTGAAAAGATATTTTATGTTTCTAAATAGGTTACTTTAGTTTTCTTTGGATACTATTCACTTGTTGCGTAAGGTATTTAGTTTTCATGACTTTATAATTGAGGATTTAGGTCATGAAAGGTATTTACCTTTCATGACTTTATAATTGAGGATTTAGGTCATGACTTTATAATTGAGGATTTAGGATTTTATGCTTTGTTGTTACATGTCCTCATTCCTGAGGTTATGTCATGCTCTGGTTCCAAAATGTAATAGTTTGGAACGTGACTCGGCCGGCAATGTAATCCTACGGTCATATTCACGCCTCTAGATCATCCTGTATATCAATATAAAACCAAAACTACACCATAGAGCATGTAATCAAGATAAAAGGAAACTGATAGATAAAGAAATATCTGAAATTTCAGAGGTCTGTGACGAGTCCACAACTATCCAAAA